>CM057159.1:3970150-4127595 GCA_029962745.1 Echinometra lucunter
GATCCTCATTATACCCATCGCTGTCGGGATGCTCATTCGGTAGGTGAACGACAGTTTTTAGGGATTTTTATTTTTTCTATCTTTATTTTATTTCAGCTTAAATTGCGGAGGCTGCAGCCCAAAGACCTCGCCTCCCATGGCCCCTGCGAGACACAATGCACGAATGAAATGGCCGAAATGCAGAATGGCATTATTCATTGTTCACTTTAATTTCAATATTTGTGTACACTTCTATGATGACTACTGAACCATCGGACCATAAGATGGTTACCTTACAGTTCTTTCCTTGAACACTGGCAAATTCATGGGCACTGGCACCACCAACACCCAAGTGACATACGTACACGTATGAGACTTACAGATTTGTGCACCACCCCCCCCCCCCCCCCCCCCCCCGCCCATTTAGAGAGCGATGTTGTGCCCCTTTTTACAAAATCTTGGATAGACACCTGTCCTTATTCTGAATCCTTCCAATTCTCGATTTTGCAGCTACAAGTGGCCCAAAATGCAGGAGAAAGCCATGAAGTTACTCAAACCTGTATCCACCATCGTCCTAGCTATCACCTTGGCCACAAGTCTCCCATTCCAACTCTACATCTTTGCTGCTCCTTGGAATGTTTATCTGGCGGCATTCCTGCTGCCGTTATGTGGTGCTATATGCGGCAGCGTCATAGCTAAGATCACCTGTATCAAACCAAATGCAGCCATCGTCACCATCTCTTTGGAAACAGGTATGAAGGGACTATGTACGAAATGGATGATAATAATTCTTCTGTTCGGAGCCAGAAGGGTGTTAACTCATGTACTTTAACACATAGTTAATGCCCTTCTGGCTCTGAACAGGCGAATATTGGCCTACAAATTATTGTATCGAACAAATCTATTTGAAAAAAGGGCACTTTTAATCTTCTCCTCCTCCTCCTCCTCCTTCTTCTCCTCTTCGTTCTTCTTCTCCTCCTCCTTTTTCTTCTCCTTCTCCTCCTCTTCGTCCTTCTTCTTCTTCTTCTTCTTCTTCTCCTCCTCCTCCTTCTCTTCCTCCTCCTTCACCTGCTCTTTCTCCTCCTCCTCCTCCTTCTTCTTCTTCTCCACCTTCTTATGCGGCGAATGCTACTTATTATCTTTATCTCTCCTCCCATGCAGGTGTCCAGAATGCCTTGATGGCCAACAGCATCATCATTCTCTTCTACCCGCACCCCGAGGCAGAGCTGGCCGCCCGCGTCCCGTTCCTTATCTTCCTTATGACTCTTTTCGAAGGCATAGTCATCGCTGCTATCTACCTTCCCTACAAGCGCTTTTGCAAGAAGCCTGATGATGCTGCAGATGATGAGGAGAAGAAGATCAAGGATGAGAAGATGAAGGAGGTGTATTCACCAGAGGAGATGAAAGAGAAGAAGAAAGGTGATGGAGAGACCGTGACCGAGGGAGCGTACACAAATCCTGCCTTCGATAAAAATTGATAAGCTTGCATTAATTCTGTGCATTAATTCTGCGCAAAATATTTCTGATATTATTGAATGTGATGACTGGTAATAGGCTCCTAAACCTTTCTCTTATCAATTTGTAAATCATCATCATGAAAAAAAACCCTTCTCCTACAATAATGTTATGCTTTTAGGAAAAATTTAAGCAAACATTATGAT
This sequence comes from Echinometra lucunter, assembly GCA_029962745.1. Taxonomy (NCBI): domain Eukaryota; kingdom Metazoa; phylum Echinodermata; class Echinoidea; order Camarodonta; family Echinometridae; genus Echinometra; species Echinometra lucunter. The sequence goes on from CM057159.1 coordinate 3,971,791, forward strand.
TTTCAACTTAAAATTCTCTGCAACTATTTTCCTTTATGTGTATACACATGTAGTTCTCAAATTGTGAATTTCCAGGATATTATCTATCATGTCAAGTAATCCTGAGTTTCTTCTAAACTATCACAAAATTGCCTTAGTCACGGTTGTAGTCATCAAAATAAATAAGCATAAAATTAAAGCCCATCCTTCTGCAAAAAAGGAATAAATCTGAACTATATCATCTCTAAAATCTTTATTTTCATGATCATTATATCTACCTATTCCTTTATAGTAGATAGATAGTACAGTGTGTATCTATTTGTCTTCTTTCAAACAAGAAGGAAGTTGCCATCCAGATGATAAACATATTACATAGAAATATACAACTGATACAGATAATACAAATACATTTATGTAATTGAATAATATAAACATTAACATTACAAATAACATTGCAAATGAATGATACTAAACTATGATCAAGCAAACCCTAGAGTTAGCATTAAAGAAAACTAATACTGTAGGATGAAGAGAGAGAAAAAAGTGATAAACCTAAACTATGTTATCTCTAACTCTTTAGAGATGTTTATATGATTATGCAGTTGTGGCAAAGTCGGTAAAAGTGCGCACTCTGTCCAAAGTTTGAGTGCATAATGGTTGATGGAAAGTACTTAGTTCAGCGTACTTAGTTCAACGTCTATTACTGATATGCCTAAAAATATCAAAACATTTCAAAATTGAAAGGAAAATTGTTGAATTGTGCATCAATCTCTGTCAAAGTGTTTAAAAAGTTAAAGATAAGGAAATTATTTAAAAGATAAAGTGTTTCTTTCTTCAGTCTTTCTTATTTCTTTAAAACCTACATCTGTATCGCAAACAAATAAAACACGGTTCCAGTGTACATTCTTAAGTATATCAGTAGAGATATAATGTAGCTTTGGAGACATCTGTATATGTTGTGAGATTCTTGAAATGTGTATATTTAGTATAGGGTGTGTATAGAATGAAATGGAAAATTAAGTACAAATCATGAAGTGGATGACATTGGGCAGGGGGGGGGGTGCCTCCTATCATTTTAAAAGTGATAAAGAAAAAAGATTTTAAAAAAAGAAGACGAAGAATAGGAAGATGGAGAAGAAGAAGAAGAAGAAGAAGAAGAAGAAGAAGAAGAAGAAAGAAGAGTATGGGGAAGAGAGGGCAGGGTCATGCAACCAGAATTATAATAGCCTTTTGTTCATTTTAAATGTAAATAATAATGATGATAATATTCCATTCTTGTATAGCGCATATCACATTATTATCTAAATACACTCACCTGTGGGCCAAGATTAAAAACACAACATGCAACGGTGCCATTAATGCATCTTGTACATCAAAAAAGATCACAACACCTTTTGTAGAATTAAAACCAACTTTATGCTGATTTCGGTAATTTAGAAAATTGCCTGTAGAAATATGGAATTCTTCCACTTTTTAATCCAACAAAATTTTAAAGGCTCTAAAATTCAATGCTGAAATGGCTTTAGGGAGAATTCCTAAAAAAATCTTTGCTGTCATGTTATATGAGAAAATATGAACACAAATGATTTATTGGACAAAAGACTTTATTCTAACTGAATTGTATTTTCATGAAAATAGATGTAATGACATGTATGGTTAGAATGATTTTATTCTATCATAATACTAAATTTCTCTTGGCTGAACACATTGCAATGGACAAAATAAAAGATCACGTACAGAGATGTAGATTTTGATATACAAAATGTGTGCCTTTATTTGGCTGATAATCATCAACTTTACGAAAATAGAAGAGTGCAAAGGATTATAAATTATGTGTTTTTCTTCTTCCGTCAGTTTTTTTAAACATAAAATCATTACAAGATAGTGAATATAAATTTGATTAAACACAATGGTCTTTTGCAATCAACTGTCATTCTTTACTTTATAGTATTGCCTAATATGTAAATTTAACAAATCATCTATCTGACAAATATTGTTATATTAACAATCATTGTTTTGTAATCTATATCAAAATCATGTTTACTTATGTACTTGAAATCCTGACTTAAATTAAATGTAACATTTCGATCATGATCATTGTAATACTGATTATACTGTTTTTATTGAGTAATTATCATTAATCATGTTCTATACTGCATGCCTTTTTTAGTTTTAAAACAGACACAATATGTTTTACATATATTTGTTTTACCCAGACAACCATCAAAAGAATCCTAATCACATCTTTTTAATTATCAATGTGGTAAGAACAATGCTGTAAAAAAAAGATGAACAACAATTTATCACATGAAATTAATCTGCATTCTTGCACGTGACAAAGAAATCAGTAACTAGAACATGTATATTTAGTAACAATTATTTCATTTGAAACCACAAATGTTAAATATTTCTGTGCGTCTGTTCACACTAATCCCTTTATCTAGAGTGCACCTAATTTTGTTCCTTCATTCAAAGACCTAAACTACTTCTGGTGAGTTTTCAGAATAAGGAATTTGCGAAGGGGGACAAACTGTTTAAAAACTTCACTCCAAGTAACTTCCTGACAACTCATGTCCATGCTTTGTCATTTTTATGAAATCAAATCCAAAACATATTATTAATTAGTCGTTTTGTTCCTTGCAGTTACAAGACACTCATCACACTCTTTTTTTCATTTTTTATTTTTGTATACATGATGCAAAAAGGGAACAATAGCCTCACCAGACATTTGTGGAATCATTAAATGTGCTGAGTGGCAGACTCTCACTACGAGCTTCAGTGGGTTAATAAAATGGTTCACTGCATCTCACTGCTTCTGATTGTTCATAATGTTTGGGCTTTTTCACCCATTTATGACAGAGGGCCCACATTTTGTGGTTTGACCTAATAACTTTTGATGCAAAGCCCTAAAAATCATACCAAATACATGAGCAGAAAGAGCAAAAAATTCTACACAAACTGTGCCCATTTTGGTTGCGTTAATATTCGTTGTTTGATACTGAAAATTTTTTAAAGGAAAATAAGCATTTAAATCCCTAAATTGGCAATGTGATAGAAAGTTTAGAATCACCGTTTTCCCCTGCAAATTGGCAACCTTTTGACTTCTAATCATAATTTCTGTCAATTTATATTCATTCCAAATACATGACGTTTTATAAGAAAAATGTAGCAATAAAATAAAAATGTTGGTGTTGCCAATTTGAAGAATAAAAGCTGATCAAATTAGGCTTTAAATAATTCCTGTCACGAATGGGTTAATCAATGACAATCACTTCAAAAGACTAGTTAAACCAATATTCTCTTGGAAATAGAGGGACTTTATAAGTTTCATTTCAAGTTTCATGAGCTGGTTGATGTGGTTGTTTGATGCAGGTGTCTCCAGAATGGTGGGTATCTAGTTCCACTGGTTCCTTAGGACATATGGGCTGGAATTCACAAAACCACGGTTTATGCAGATTTCATGGAATGAGTGCGCTTGATTCAGCGCCTACACTTAGAAAGATGCAACAACGAAAGAGCGTGTATGGCAAAGAGTGCCAAATTCACGCTTGTTGCTTTGGTCTAGACCACGGTTTATATAAATTAATTTAAATAAACTGGGAGTAAATTAACATAAACCGTGGTCTAAACCATAGCAACAAGCGTGAATTTAGTGCCCTTTGCCATACACACGTGTTCATTATTGGACCTTTGTAAATGTACATGACAATCAAGCGCATTCCTACCACAAAATCTGCATCAACCGTGGTCTAAATCTAAACGACCTTTGTGAATTCTGGCCATGGTGTATAACCAAGAACTATAAATCCCCTGTAGCAGCAGTCTTAGACTCCACATACTCCACAGCTTTCTGCTTAACAGAGTTAATGGTGGACTCATCTCCGTATTTCTTCTCAAAGTCAAGGTAGCGTTTGAAGAAGAATTTCACCTTCTTGGCTGACAGCTTCAAATGTATAACCCTCTCAAAAAGATGTCTGGAAAATAAATAGAGAGAACTAGGTTAATTAGACATGTAACTAAAAGTGTCTTTTGCAGTTTTTATTTTTAAAATAGACACATGAGAAGGCCTAATGATCTCCTAATGATCTAGTGTGTTTAAAAGATGGTATGGGGAATCTGGTTTTGAAGTATTAAAATGTCTACCTAAGACATCGAAATGAAGTTCTAAAGATTAATACAATTCTGAAAGTTGTTATGTTTTTAATTCCTTGTGGAGGTGTAAATCTATAGGAAAGTACATTCCTTAGTACATTTGCTCACCCAATAGGCCTACCTAAGATTCAAAGCAATGATCACAAAAGCAGGCCTTTAGAAATGTAAAAGTTATCGAATTGGGTTTTTACAGACATGTATCAATCAGATATGATTATTAACGTCCGGGTCCGAACTATTACGTCACCATCTGAAAGATGTGACTCAGACTTGAACCTGTGTCTGATCAGTGTCAGTTTGGAGGCAACGACAGAGAGCTGACTGCAGACGTTACCACTAGACCAACACTTGTAAATGATGTTCACTGTGTTTATATACCTTGATGCTTCAGTGTCACCCTGCTTGATGGTGAGATCCAAGTAGATAGACCAGATGTCCGTTCTCTTGGGGTAGTTACTGAGGATGTTCTCAAACATGGTCTTTCCCCTCTCAGGCTCAGCATGGCGATACTCCATCTGAGCAAACTTCACGATCACACCAACATCTGTCAATATGGAAAGTCAAATGATAATCAAACTACCTTATTTCATCCATCCACCTTAAAGATTTGAGTCTGTTTTTCTTAAATTCAACCCAATCCAGTCCAATTCATTTTTTTTTTCATGAGTGCCTTTCCCTTATATTTTATGAAATACTAAATGATTTTCTCCATTTATGATGATACATGATAAATGATACAACAAAAAGGAGGTACAAATGGGTACCCATTTTCTTACAAGTTGATACTTTGTGAAGAATGGGGATGTAGCTTCTTTATACCTTATCTCTGTACATATCATAACATATTTTGTCATGACTGGAATCTTTTAACAAAAGATGGACTTTCACAATTGTCACTTACACCATTTTCCTTATCATCACCATCATCAACATTGTGTAATTAACATCATCAACATCGTTGCCATTATCATCACCATCATCATCGTCATCAACATATCATCAGCTTCGTAATCATCATTATCAACATTATCTGCATCTTCCTCCTCCCCCTCCTCCTCCTCCTCCTCCCCCTCCTCCCCCTCCTCACCCCCCTCCTCCTCCTCCTCCTCCTCCTCCTCCTCCTCCTCCTCCTCCTCCTCCTGCTCCTCCTCCTCCTCCTCCTCCTCCTCCTCCTCCTCCTCCTCCTCCTCCTCCTCCTCCTCCTCCTCCTCCTCCTCCTCCTCCTCCTCCTCCTCCTCCTCCTCCTCCTCCTCCTCCTCCTCCTCCTCCTCCTCAGTTACATATATATCACTCTACATGTACAACTTACGATCTTTCTGAACAAGACTCTTAAAGCTCCTCTGCATGAGTCGTCTGGATTGGTCATGCTTTCCATTCTTCATGAGGAGAGTTCCAAAACCTATCCACACATCAGGGTCAAACTTAAACCTCTTGATCATCGTCTCATAGAGCTGCTCAGCTTGCTGCAATCATAACAAAACATATACCAACAATAAGATATTTGAAAACAAGGTACTCTTAAAGGGAAAGTCCACCCCAGAAATTTTACTGTTTCAATAAAAGGAGATGAATTTGAACAGCATTTTAAAAAAGAAATGAGCAAAATCGGTTAAGGAATAAGAAAATTACACTCATTTACATTTTCTAGTAAATTACTCTTGGCTCTGCAAATTGGCAACGCTGATGACATCATATGCGAGCAGGTCTCCATTCATTTTGTACATGAAATTTCACATTTTCTGAATTTTCTTGGAAGTTACACATTTTCTTACCCTATAGTCAAAGTATGTTATGTAAAAAGCAATTCTTCTGAACATACATTGACTATGGGGGTTAGAAAATGTGTAACTTCAAAGAAAATTGAGCAAATAATAGCAAGACAATTAGAAGACCATCAAGTAATTAATTTTTTACTGGTCGATTTCTGAGGAGAATATGGTTGTAATACATACCTCTTGCTTGTTGGTTCTGATGTAAATACTGACAAGCTGCTGAAAGACTTTGATTGGCTCACACTGCTGTAGCGCCCTCTGGAAAACAGCAACAACTTCCTCTTCTGTTCCGTAAAGGTTTTCCAAATTGAGATATGCCACCCAGACGTTCAGTTTCTCCTGCTCTTCTCTGTATATAAATGATATATTCAAAAAGACGAGTCACTACACTGGCTTTCTTTGGAACAAAGAATAATTTTCATATTTCTCTTCTTTGTCTACAATACGTAATAATCAAGCTTCAAAGTATTTAGATAACTGTTTTGTACATTATATTTGTATCCTACCGACTGATGATTATCAGGCACACCAACTGAAGTTTCATTAACCCATTTGTGACAGAAGGTCCACATTATGTGGTTTGGCCTTATTTCCTTTCATGTAGAGCCCTAGAAATCATTCCAAATACATGAGTAGAAAGAGCAAAAATTTCTACACAAACTGCCCATTTTGGTTGCGTCAATATTTTCTGTTCGATGTTGAAAATTTTTTTAATGAAAATAAGCATTAAAATCCTTAAATTGGCAATGCAATGGAAATTTTAAAATCACCATTTTCCCCTGCAAATTGGCAACTTTTTGAATTCTCTCCATACTTTTTGCCAATTTATATTTATTTCAGATACATGACTTTTTATTTTAACAATGTAGCAATAAAAGAAAAATTTTGGTGTTGCCAATTTGAAGAATAAAAGCTAATCAAATTAGGCTTTAACTAATTCCTGTCACGAACGGGTTAACAAAAATTATGATTTTCAATTCTTCAGTTCATTCTTAGCATTGGGGATAGTATATTTTCAAATTTCATAAATATTCAAGTTTTGATACTTATTTTATTTCTTCAAGCTCATGTGCTGTTTTGGTAGCATAAAGGAAATGGCATTAAATATTGTCTCACATTGTCCGCCTTGCATAAAAAGATACATGGGTGAGATAATGTGATATTCCATTTCTGATTTCCAGTGAATTTCAGTGTAAATATTTAACACGAACGCAACGTAACAGTTACATCGTGCCTTACGCTAGAACCCATGCATCCCGACCGCTCCCCACTCAACGATCATAGTGCTTCGTACACCTGTCGCACAAACAGAACTGTTGTTGGTTTCACAGGGTGCATGCCTGTATAAATTTATGTCCTGTGACTCGGCATCAAAAGTATTTTTTTGCCTTTCATTTGTTGAATAATCAACTTGAGAAGGAAAGAACTTCACAGCATCTTAGTTTTGCTTTACCTTGCTGCTGAGCAGCAAAAAGTAAAGAAACCTTGTGAAAAGTATTGGAGGACCTACCAAGGCAAGACTGTAAATAACCTTTAACCCATTCGTGACAGGAATTATTTAAAGCCTAATTTGATCAGCATTTATTCTTCAAATTGGCAACACCAACATTTTTATTTTATTGCTACATTTTATTTATGAAATGTAATGTATCAGAAATGAATATAAATTGACAGAAATTATGATAAGTCAAAAAGTTGCCAATTTGCAGGGGAAAACGGTGATTTTAAACTTTCTATCACATTGCCAATTTAAGGATTTTAATGCTTATTTTCCTTTAAAAAATTTTCAGCATCAAGCAATGAATATTGATGCAACCAAAATGGGTACAGTTTGTGTAGAATTTTTTGCTCTTTCTGCTCATGTATTTGGTATGATTTTTAGGGCTTTGCATTAAAAGATATTAGGCCAAACCACAAAATGTGGACCTCTGTCACGAATGGGTTTATACAAACAAATATTTGATTTCGTTATCAGTTATAGATTTACAAGATTTTATCTTTTTCTGACTGCACCTGAAATTGATAGTTTTGAGAGCTCGTTCTGCTATGGCCCGAGCCTTCTCGATGTCTACTGAGTGGAGGTAAAAAGCCATGTAGCGAATCCAAGCGAGAGAGCTGTTTGGAGAGCTTGCAACAAGACGATCAAAGTCCTCGGGTGTTTCTGGAGTCCTGTCTGAATCCATCAAGGCTCGCTCGGTCTGGATAGGGTGGAACAAATAAAATTAAGAAGTCTCAGAATCTAAGAATTTGCTTTGTACTCAGAAAAATGTATGTGTCTTTCCACATAGGGAATATCAACATAATCATCTGGGCCGGTATTCAATTCAATACCTAAGTCAGAAATATGAGTATTTGTCTTATTTTTTTACTTAGATAAAATTTGGTATTCAATTCAGTATTTTGGCTAAGTATTTTACTCTAAATTTAAGACACCTACCTAGGAGACTTAAGCCAATTATTTTGGAGGCCTTGACTGGCAGGCATAGGTTTTTATACGCAGTTATCATGAGCTGCACAGAATCATATCATAGCGTATTCGAGCGTATTTGATGCGACATGTTATTTGCGCATTGAAAATATCACGTCACAATGCATACCAGTATGGATTTTGGCTTAAAGTTGGCTTACTAAAGTAAAATTCAAAGTATTGAATTGAATATGATTTGAGCAAATTTCTTAGCCAAGTAAAATACTTAGTAAAAGTTTTACTTAATCCACGTATTGAATTGAATACAGGCCCTGTTGTTTTCTGATACTTTCTTATTTCTACACTACATACCTTGTATAATATATCTTCCTGAGCTTTTGCCTCTTCCATCAAATCCTTTTTGCTCTTCTTGGCAGGGGGCTACAGTGAAAAGAAAAATTAGAGCAAAACAATTGGAGTATATTTTCCCACACAACTCATTCACATGGACATCATAAGTGCTTTATATATACACATATACATACATATAATACTAATAATATTAAAAAGTGTAAACTTTTAGAGAGCACACACTGTCCAAGGATGCTCAAGGTGCTAGCCAAGCAACAGTACTCTTAAGTACAAGTATACTGCAAATTTATTTTTTGTTACAAGTGGATCTTTGCATAGTATTTGCATTAAAATGACACTAAGTGCAAGGTTATACCCCATCACACCAAGCTAGTTCTTACTACGTTGCGGAAAATGTTGCCAAAATGGGCACACACTGTGTGCGAACAGGTTAAATGTAGTAGCAACTGTTTACAATCTGTTTAAGAGAAGGTCTGCATGAGAAGGGTGCTCTAGAATGTTGAGCTCATTCAAATTTTCCCCGTCCTAAAATTAAACAGAGTGACAACATATTTAAAACAAGATGGGCGTTCTCAGAACAAGGTTGCTATACTTCAATCCTACTAGGGAAATGTTATAGTATGATGCGGACAAGCATCAATTAGCAGTACAACTGGGTCAGTATGTAGCTTGACTTGGTATGTTGACAAACGGACCAAACTCGACACCACCACATCCTTAGTACATTAACCCATAGAGGTACAGTGTCACCTTTAGGAGACACTTTTGCAGTATCTGTTAGTCAAGAATGTTGGGCATTACATATTATACATGAGCAGAAAGAGAAAAATGCACTGACAAATTTGAGCCCATTCCCATCGCCGTGTGGTGTGGCGTTCTTGAATTAGAGCAGTTTAACTGATACTAATCATTAAACTCTTTAAATTGGCAATGCAGTGAATGATACATAATCAATATTTCCATGTTCAAATTGGCAATTTCTGATTAAATTTTACAATTATATTTCATTTTGGTTCATGTTATATCCATATTTATTTTTTTCAAGCTATGTACGCGTGGGAAAAAAAAATTATTGACAATTTGAGGATTGAAGATGATTAATTTATACCTCAAGAAAGCTCTGTACTGCTATGGGTTAACAACAAATTCACACATTCTGAATGAGTGTGTAACATGTTTCTACATGGTTCTATAAGTTCCCAGTAGGCTCTCAGTAAGTTGTACTGTGTCTGTCGTTATTACGCAGTTCTTACAACCTCCACCCTGTCCGCAGTACGCTCAGACAGGGTAGGGTATAAATACAGGATATTTCCTCAATGGTTTATCATTTGGCATCTCTCTGGAAGTGCACATCTGTTCTTAACTTCAAGATTTTCCAAGAACATTTTTGAACAGAACCATGGATAGATTTGCAGCCTTTAACCCATTATGAATGTTGGTTTCATGCAACTTTTGTCGATGGCAGAGCAAGAGTACAATGTGCTGCTAGAGCAAGGAAGAAGGAGAAAAACAAGAACCTAATGGGTGAGGAACTGGCTGAAACCTGAAAGGAGAATAGCCACGGGACATTATCATCAGTTGATGGAGAAGCTCCCCCTGGACGATCAAGAGTCTTTCTACAATTTCTTAAGAATCATTCCACCCATATTTGACAAACTTCTTGAACACATCACCCCTTTCACACAAAAATAAAAGGACACCAAGGGCTCTGGAACCTGGGATGAAGCTTGCAATTACACTACGTCATCTGGCAACAGGAGATTCCTATGCCACCCTGCAACATGATTTCAGGGTAGCAAGAAACACAATATACTTGTTGGTGAAAGAAGTCTGCCATGCCTTGGTGAATGACATGCTTCATTTAACAACTTTGAAAAGAGGTCTACTTTATCTAAGATTTTACAATTTCCAATATGATCTTTTGATTTGCTGGATAGTTTGTGGTGTATCTGTGGTGTTGTTGGTGTCTTTGTGTATGTATACTAGGGCTGTGTGTGTGTGTGTACATCCATGATTACCTTTCTTGTTACTATTTCCTTTCACTATCTATGCATGCCATGAATATTGTGAATTATTCCAAATAATCTGGAGAATGGAATAGATTTTTGTATTTGCTTTTATTCTAAATGATTTCCATTCATTAATTTTGTGTGCGTGACGTGTGTGCTTGTATGAATGTGTGACTGAGGGTGACTGTAATGTGTGTGTGTCTAGTGTATATTTATCTAGTTTTTGCACATATAGTATTGCTTGTATTATTTTAATTTTTGTTGTTGTTGTTGTAATTTTTGTAATTTTCATAATTTAAGGAACCCCCGCTCAACAAGCATCTGCTTTGTAGGGGGTATCTTTATCATTTAATTTCACAATTTTAATCTTTATTATATGAACAAACTATGCTTATTATTTTCAAAATGGTTGAAAGAATAATGAAATGAAATCAAATCAAATCAAATCAAATCAAATGTAATCATTAGAATAATGTCATCACTGACAGAGACACTTGGCAAGAAGTTACTGAGGAGCTCATTATGTGCTGGAATGTCCCACATGCCTGCGGTGACCTGGATGGGAAACATGTTGCAATCAGGAAGCCTCCAAAGACTGGAACCATTTACTGCAACTACAAAGGCTTCTGTTCAATAGTCTTAAAGTGAATACACAATGGTAATTTTTCTTTTTATATATGATCGAGAATAGAATTCTAAGAAGAATAACATTGAAAATTTGATGATTTTCAATCGAAATCAATGTATTTTGGCTAATTTTCTCATAAAAAGTCAAGAGTTGACCAAAAAAAATTTGAGTATGAGGTATGACGTAAAAGTGGGTACCCAGCTTCGCACATTGCAGTTGTGCTGCGCGCTAGACTGTACATTATGTATTATACTTTGCTCGCATTTTGCTAGAAGTGCGCGACAAAGTACCCACTTTGACGTCATTTTGACGTAAAAGTGGGTACCCGGTTGAAACTAGGTCACAGCTGAGGGGTCAAAAATATCCTGAAATCTTACCACATTTGGGGGTTTCCTTGGCAACACGACTTTTTAAAAAACATTAGGCAGATGATTTTCTGTTAATAAAATCATGCTCTTTTAAATGAGCTAACATTGTTTCAGCATTGGGTACCCCCTTTAATGGCCCCGGCAGATGCCGATTACAAATTCATGTGGATAGATGTTTGTAGTTTAGGAAGCCAATCTGATTGTAATCTTATTGTCTCATCATTTTAAGAATTATTTTCTATCTTGTTTCTCTTTGTACTTATTTTCCATGTAATTTTTGCATTATGTTAATTTTAATATATAATTATTATCTCATGCAATATTTTATGTTAGGTTTGTCTTATTACTTAATTATCTCATGCATTATTTCATTGTGCCATATGATTAGTTGATTTGTGCTCTGACTTTTGTTTTATTATAATTTGATTCATATGTTTCATATGTTGACAGACTTGCTGAAGAGCAGTCTACTGACTGATGTAAACTTTTACTGTGATTACATAAATTCAATCAATCAATCAATCTGCTGTACAGATCTACAACAAATCAGAATTAAAAGAATGCTTAGAAGATTGAGCTCCCTCCACCTTCACCCTTGAGTCCAGGCCTTTCCCTATTTCATGCTGGGAGATGACGCTTTTGGCCTTTGCCCATACCTCTTGAAACCATACTCAGGCCGTCATCTGACAAGAGAAGAAATGATTGCCAACTACAGGATATCTAAAGCCAGACGTGTGGTTGAAAATGCCTTTGGTATTATGGCTCAGAGATGGAGAGTCCTACTATCAACAATGCAACAGATGCCAGAGAATGTACAGATCACAGATGAAGCTTGTGTGCGCCTTCTCAACTTTTTTTTTTTGGCAGAAGTTTCTGCATTTATTAAGGAACCGTATATTTTATCTGTCTCCAAAACCCAGCTATTCACAACATTCAGATAGATGCTGAAGATGGTGAAGACAAGTTTACAAAACCTTAATCCAGCCTCATTTTGATTATTGCAGCAGAATTTAGATAAAATGGTCAAGCAACTCAAGTTAAAACCACTCCAAACTTTACAAAATACATGTAGATGCTTATGGTCTATACTTGGAGTGAATAGCATTTCACACTGAAATACTGTATAAAGCACTTGAAGCTGACCAGCTGAGAGAACATTGGATCAAACAGGTGTTGGTTACAAAAGTTAATTTGTTACATAATCTTGGTCCACCTAGGTTAATTTCTTTGATCGAATAGGTTATATGCTTCGCTATTGCTAATTCACGAATTGTCATTCCAAGACCCCACACATATTTTCTCCAGTATACATGTAGCCATATTACAATGCATCAAAGTTTTTTAATACTTTGTCGGTCTTAGACTTATAAATTATTTTATATTATTCAATGTAAAGATAACTAAAATTGAAAATATTGGTTCACTTCTTTCATCTGCTGGATAGTAAATATTTGCTTCTTCTTTCTTCTCATATTTGGTTATCCTTTTGTCACTATTGATTCAATTTTTTTTTCTACTGCTGTTAATATGTTCATCTATAACTATATATCTTTTGTTTGAGATTTGTATTTTCCTTGTTTATATCTATTGTTCAATGTTTTTTATCATGGCCTTGCTGAAAAACAGCTTATAGATAAAATGCGGACACAATTGTATATTGTTTTTAACTGAGTATAAAAATGTAAACAAGAAACAAACAAAACCTCATTCCTGGTGCCTGGAGACAAGATGCCAACCTGCCTGACTTGGACTCCCACAGGGAGGAAATTTAGACACAGTTTTTGCAAAGAGATTATTTCAACAGCCTAGGAAGAAGTGTGTGTCATGGCAGGACAGGATAAGTGATAGATGAGTGTCATTAAGAGGATGACTAAAGAACACTGTTTGATGTTTTATTTTAGCTAAAGGCTATCTATAATTTTCATGCTTATTTAGTTAAACTGTTATTTGAAATAAATAGGCATGGAAAATGGTGATGACACTTTTAATATCTAGCAGCCAAATAACTACTTCACATGGGAATGGACAACAACAGGGGAATAAAGTTTATTTCACATTCATTAACCCATTGACTACTGAATTCTGTAATTCCCATAGACTTAATACAGGGGCCACCCGGTTCCCATATGCAAAGTAGAAAATAGTCTGACAATCATGTCCTCATAGGCCTCAAGTTTTGTTATAGAGGACTACATTGGCATTGAGCCATTCCATCATGGCTTCTTATTGTTTACGAGTGAGATGGGCGTGAGTTTTGGTTTTCTTCAGGGGCTTCTGCTGCCCTCCACCATCTATGGAGGCAGAGTGTGGAAATCTACAGGGTCCAGGGACAGGCTCAAGAGGCTCAACATGGGCCTGATCTGGCTGGCCTTCAGACAAGCTGGAGCTTGGGGATCTTTGGGCAGAACTAGAGGCTGCTTTCCCGTGGCTAGTCTTTCTGGCACTTTTCTTTTGTGGCATAATGAAACACAGGAGGCAACTGTAGTTGTATACTTGAATGTGACTTGTTATTCACCTTAAAGCATCAAACGGGAATGAGGAAAGGCAAGAATGCAATAGGTTTTTATAGCCCTTGAGCCAGGACGGGATTGTATATATACTAGGAAAGCATGCGAGCACAGAACGAGATGAGAATGAGTTGATCTGTCTCTGAACGCATTACAAACTGGTTAGAATGGGTAGGAAAGGAGGCAGAACTAGTTAAGAACAGATTTAAAGTGACTATAGACAGGCTTGAAGTGCTTGGAAATGGCAAATTTGCCCTATCTGAACCTGATATGAACTGACTGTGGATGGGTACAGAAAAGATGGACGTATTGAGGACTGTCTATGTACAAACTCGGATTGTATTAAAGGCATTATCTGGCCAAAATTACACATTCTACCCCAACCACAACAATTTTACAATTTCAGAGGATGGGGTGGAGAATCTTTGAGAGCGTAGTTTGGTGCAATGGGAGCCTTAAGACAATGTGCGCTAATATCTTATTTTTTACTGCAATTTGATTCATATGGCCAAAGTAAACGTATCCACAGACTCCTCACAGAGACAAGATAAGGACGTTTTTACACATAGCGACTGGTAAAACCCAAAGTGCACTAAAACATGACGGACAAAAAAAAAATTGTTAAATATTCTTTTATAGGATGCAAATTTTCCACAAGGCAAATACCACATTTTTTATGCAAAATACATATATATTTCGTTGGTTGCCCAGCAGAAGGGAACGAGTGCCCTTGACCAGCAAAAGGGAACGAAGAGACATGCAGTCAGATATTGAGATAGTTTAAGAAATCTATGACTAATTACTTCAAAAACATTCCAGAATAGATCTGGTATAAATTTCTTGCAGTAATTATTCATAGATTTCTCAAATATCTCAATATTTGACCGCATATCTCTTTGTTCCCTTTTGCTGGTCAAGGGCGCCTGTTCCCTTCTGCCAGGCAACCGACGATTTGACTCAATCCTACCTCATCAGCTTCCTCTTCCTCCTCCTCCTCATCATCTTCATCACTTTCATCTTCTGGTTCCGGTGTTCTTGATGTTGTTGGTTTGGTACTGGCGTCACCCCAGCTAAATCCACATGAAATCTGAAGTCTCGGAGTTTCACCGCTTGACTTCTTGGCTACTGTGATAATCTGATTTGGAGAAGGTGTAAGTGTAACAAAACAAATATGATTTCAGTAGTCTGTCAGTTTACAAAAAACATAGCTAAAAGTTTATACAGTGGAAACTCGGTATAAAGAGATCTGATATAACAATATTCCTGATATAACAAGGTAATATTCCAGTCCCAGCTCTTTATATTTTATTGTTTTTTAACCCTGATATAATGAGATTCCTGCTATAACAAGGTAATTTTGATGGTCCCAAGGACCTCGTTATACTGAGTTTCCACTGTACATCTACAAATCTGAAATGGTGAAAGAGAATCTTGAGTTATGGGAGGAAGTGAAAGAGCTTTCTCAGCATTTTGATGTCAGTTTGGAAGAATATCATAGTAGAAATGCCTCGTGAAAAAGATCACTCCTCCAATACCCTCACATTTGAAATATGACAAGAATAAGTTTGAGTGTTCGGCCAGTACACTTGTGTGTAGTCCCATATATCCACTTGGTGTGTAGTGCCTGTGCTTTTCAATAAGATTGAGTGGATTTCTTATCACTGTAATGATTTTAAAACACTAGGGTACACACCAATGTTCATTTCCTTCCCCAACTGCTTTGAAAGTTTCTTTTACAATGACCAGGGCCTGTTTCATGAAACTTGTTATCAATAACAAGTTGCAATCACTGTTATAAGCTACTTAAATCCTTGCATCTGATTGGCTGAAAGCAAATCGTTATAGAAATGTGGCATTTGTTACTGAGAACAAGTTTTATGAAATGGGGACCAGAACTCAAGTTTATCTTTAAAACTACTGCTGCAAACAATCATCTCACATCTCAAAGATTGTCTAATGAATAAAGCTAAAGGGGGGAGAGAAACAAAATGCAGGTCTTTGAACAAAAGGCATAGAAGAGCTTACAATGAAATAGAAATTGAAAAGTATAAACCTATTAAAGTGTAAGAGAAAAATAAGTAAATACCTCTTATCATTAAATATTACACTCTCCACTGATATTTCCTATCCTCCTTTGACCTGTGTTCATCTTGTGAATATCAAAGCTATTTCTATTCCTCATGCTCCTATGGGTACCATTATTTCTTATCTCAAAAAGCATGACATCGTTACTAACCTCAGCTTCGGTATCACTGAGAGCATCAGCCTCTCCAAGTCCACTGTCATTCCCATCCTCTTCTGACCTTTGACCTTTCTTTGTCTTGCCGTCTCTTTTCCTCTTCACTGAAAAATGAAATTAGAAATGAAACATATTCTATTTAAATGTATGCATTATGCAAAGCTCAAGAGAGATATGAAAAACTGATTGTCAAAACTTCTTAAATGCCTTTTTTACCTAAGTACAAACATATTCAAAGATCAAAATAAGATCTTTTGAAAACTTCAAAGTATAAGCACATTGAAAGTATATGATGATGGTAGTAATAATCAGTATATAACGTGACTAAATCAAAGCAAAGTAACAAAAATTTACTAACATCATATCTTTATTAATCACTTGTAAAATCATTCAAAGCATGATAATGCAAAAATATCAAGACTTATCAATTTTTATGTACAAATTCATTAAGAAGGGCTATGAGTTATCATAATTTGTTTTAAAAAATCACCATTAACCCATAGACGTACAGCGTCGCCTAAAGGCGACGTTTTGGGTGTTGTGAGAAAACTAGGCCTTCCCATGACCTGGGACCTGGACAGGAAGAAAGAGCGAAAATTGGCCAATCAGGAGGTACCTCTCATACCTCATGAATAAATTTGCATGCTGAGCTATTCATTTTAGAAAGGCCCCAATTGGACATTTCACTCTGAGTCCGTACGAGCCTGGAAAATGTTGACGTCGCTGCATAGAAACCGCGCGTATCCCGGGAAATCCCCTATTATCGATATTTGCGATCGCAATATTGTCTGACTGGGACTCGAACATGGCCTCCAGTTTGGCTCTGCGATACGCAGGGAAGCTAGTTTTCATCCTTTATTTGCATTGTCTCATCATTTTTTCATTCATTTACATCGATTTAAACATTTGTTCAGGATAATTCTTACTTTCTGTGGATATATTAGCGTTTGATTTTTTTGTCTAGTAGAGTTTTGGTGAGTTGTGGTTGAGCATTGTGTTTCTTTGATGCGACGTTGATCTGTGCACTGTGCACTAGCGCAACAGTTTTTAGTTTGACTACGTCAGTGTGTGATTTTTCCCCTGTCGTTTCTGCTTTTATTTTTGCTTCTACACCCTTCTGTCGTCACTGTGAATAACTGTCATGTGATGTATCTTTATTTCTTTACGGAAAATTGTGTTCCTTTGTTGTTTATTTTCCATGGTTTAGCCTGAATTTCGCCTAAACCAATAATCTGTTTTATTTGTGCAGCGCCATGCTGTGACCTGTGTGTGTGTGTTGGATGCACTACTTACGTGTCGTGTATACCGTACGTTTGACTGTGAAGTGTGAGTGTAAACAACCGAGCGACTTTGGTCTCAATCTCTGCAATCCTATTTTTGGTAGCCAAATTATTGATACATCTGGGAAATACAGTTCCTAAATGTGTTTATTCTCTTTCCTCGTTGTT
The DNA here is from genome assembly GCA_029962745.1 of Echinometra lucunter. Lineage (NCBI taxonomy): Eukaryota > Metazoa > Echinodermata > Echinoidea > Camarodonta > Echinometridae > Echinometra > Echinometra lucunter. The sequence goes on from CM057159.1 coordinate 3,989,672, forward strand.
GTGTTCCCATTGAGAATGAAAATATAATATGAAATTGTGTTATGTCTCGTACATCATTTTTTCATCGACATCGTGAATCAGTGCCCTGAATGTCTGCACTTGCACCAAGCTGGTGGCCATGCATTCCAACACCTAGACTATATGGCTTTGCCATTTATGAAAAATATAAATAGCCACCCCTAATCCCCCCCTAATCCTAGTAAAGACAATCACAAAAACAATTCTACTTCTCTTCCAAATTTCTCCCCCTGAATTTCTCTTCCTCTTTGATGATAGAGACAGTGTATCGCTATTGGGAAAAAATGGGGAGAGGAACACTTGTTACAAATCTGATTCATAATTCAGGCCTTGTTTCCCATTCTCAACCTCTCTTCTTATCATCTCAATTTATTTTCTGGCTGGCCAAGACCGAATTTGTTTATAAACAGGAGATAACATTTCGATAAACACCACCAAAATCTGTAAACACAATGCAGCTGGCCTGTGTACTGTGCACGTGGCCTGGCCTGGGAGCTTGATCTAGCTGGGGTCGCTAGTCTTTATTTCTAGTAATTATTCACTTACTATTTATTCTAATAAGCTTCTTTATTACAGTTTTGATGTATTTTCATTCATATGAATGTCGAATCCAATTCAGACAACTGTGTCACTTGCTCAAATTTCTTATTACAATATTTGCCTAAATAACATGTCTCTAAAAATGCTTACATACATTTGAAAGGTTTAGAAGACAAGACTACACATTCACGCTTCGTTCAGATCACGATACACATTCACTGCACTGCACAATGTCTGTTATCGGGCGGGAAAGTGATAAGCGTATGGCATTGTCCTAAAATTTGCATACGCAGTGTGGGTTGTTCTATTTCTTTCAGGGGGGGTGAAACTTTCGGATTTCATTGATTTTGCATTATGTATAAATCAAAACATGATAGCATGTACATACCTATTCATTTTTCATGTAAATAAATTCAAATAATACAACAATCCATTCTATAATTCTACATTTTTATGATCGTACTTTTGACGTATTTGTCTGATCCCTTTGTGAGAAATAAACTCTGCCGTCTGGACTTTTTCGTGGATGGGAGATTCCATAATCGTATGGGGGTGAAACATGCAATAGGTTTGGAAAAAGAATGGACAATAATGATATATTGCACTATATGAAGAACAGAGTAGAGTGATAAGATGATTGAATTATTTCATTCTATTGACAAGACACAGAAAATGAAGAGATACGTGATGGCATTTTTTTTCCCCAATGAATAAAATCCTTTTCTTGAGCGCGGACCCTTCAACTAAAATGCAGATGCCAAGGGCTAAAAATAGGATGAGACTAGCGTTGCCGGCGGGAAGGTGTGTACTTTTTGAGTGATCGATGGAAATCATAGTAAAGGCTTGTACGTCTATGGGTTAAACAGAGAAATCCTGGTTGGGAATTCAAAATGTGTGTGTGTACGTGTACATATACAGCAAGAAAAACAATATCTTTATCCACAAGAAATGTGCATATTCAAGGTGCAAACTGTCCCCATAAGATTAATTTAGGGCAAATTCAAACATGACAAAATTTTAAAGAGTGTGTGTGCAAGTTTTTACCTCCTGTTTGTCTCTGATCCTCTGGAACAGGGTCATCCAGTCCTGTATCTTTGCTGGACGATGATAGCTCTACCTTGCCAGACTTCTTGTCAATGCTGGTTAGAAGGAACGAGAGAAAGAACATAAGTTGATTATTCAACCTTTTGAAAAGATAAAGTATACTTCCAAAACACCATTAAAAATTGTGAGTTATAAAAAGCAAAAGCGAAAACAAAAGCACATAGATTTCTTCTATAGAAATTCATGAATTTAATTATCGATTAATGTTTTCCTGATTTCTCTTATTGTTTCCTTGTAAATCTTATTACTTTTCTCGAGATGCAGTGAACCATAGATTGGCCCCTGAACTCTCTCATAAGTCTGGTCGGCTATTGTTCACAGTTGCATTGATATACAAAAAAAAAAAAGAAAAAAGAAAGAGCTGTTACATTCTAAAGACTATGGATGTGTGGGTATATGACATTTTATCTAGATATTCAAGTTACAAGATATGGCTCAAAAATGATCATGTCCAAAATGGATACCGGGCTTATTTTAATATAATTATTTCATACCAACATTATTCAAATATAACAAATTTTAATGTAGGTCTCCTGCTCCATATCTTGGGTTCAAATTCACAGTAACACTGTTAAGCCCGCCGCACATTATACAATCTGACTGCGACCCAATTTTTGAACAAATGGCATTTAGCATTTAATATGAAAGTTTAAACTAGTAAAACAATCTTATTTGAAGTTCGAAATAATGATAGGAATACTAAAATCAAAATTTTGATAAACTGCAAGCCTTGTGGTCAGAGTAAAGGTAAAATCGGCTTCAAACGGTAACCAGTCACAAGATTACTATGATGTCACTACGATTCGGAATTACATATTATATAATATTATACCTATATAAAGGAGGCTTGTAATGGCCTGGAATTTTCGTTTTCAGTATTTCTACAACTATTCAGAACTTTCATCATTAAGATTTTACATGTCTGAATGTTCATATCAAATGTAACATTTTTTCCAAAATTGGATTGCAGACAGATTCTAGTGTGCTGTGAGCTTTATTCATTTTCATATCAGTCTCCTTGAGATAAACCCATACCTAAGCACCTTGGTAGAGAGTAGTTTGCCTACAGTAAAGACTGCTGCTGGATCCTTCACAAAGAAAGCTGAGAGTTTCTTCAGCAGGATACGTCCATGGATGTTAGGTGATAGACTACAGCAAACACAAGATTAAAAAAAAAAAAAAAAAACCTGTTGACTGAGTGAATCCACAAATGTAGTGGAATAGTTGTTATCTATTCTTTTTATTGTATATGAAGAATGAAGCGAGGTGAAGATGAAGACTAAAAACAAATCGAATAGAAAAAGACTAAAAATCAGATGAAAATTAAAAGATAATTAAAAAGAAGATGGTGAATAATACCAAAGAAGCATTGCAGAAAAGAGAATAAGAAAGAAATGAAGGTGAAGAAGAAGAAGCAGCAAAAGAAGTACCACAAGAAAAAGAAATATTCCTTCTCAAATTGGAATTCCCAGCCAAAATCTACTGCCATAAGTACCGCATTTCAACTTGACATTTTCTATCAAACAGGATAATATATTGTGTAAAGCAGTGAAAACTCATTATGAAGAGCTCTGATATAACCCATTCGTGACAGGAATTATTTAAAGCCTAATTTGATCAGCTTTTATTCTTCAACTTGGCAACGCCAACATTTTTCTTTTATTGCTACATTTTTCTTACAAAACATCATGTGTCTGAAATAAATATAAATTGACAGAATGTATGATGAGAAGTCATAAAGTTGCCAATTTTAACATTTTCATCGCATTGCCAATTTAAGGATTTTAATGCTTATTTTCCTTTAAAAAAATTTCAGCATCAAACAACAAATATTGATGCAACGAAAATTGGCACAGTAAGTGTAGAATTTTTTGCTCTTTCTGCTCGTGTATTTGGTATGATTTTTAGGGCTCTGCATCAAAAGTTATTAGGCCAAACCACATAATGTGGACCCTCTGTCACGAATGGGTTAAAGAGAATCCAGATATAACAAGGTGAACTTGCTGGTCCCAGTTCCAGTTCTTTATGTTTATGTTCTTTATGTTTATATACTCTGATATAATGAGATTCTTGAATTTTAACCCATTCGTGACAGAGGTCCACATTTTGTGGTTTGACCTAATAACTTTTGATGCAGAGCCCTAAAAATTATACCAAATACATGAGCAGAAAGAGTAAAAAATTCTACACAAACTGTGCCCATTTTGGTTGCATCAATATTCGGTGTTTGATGCTGAAAATTTTTTAAAGGAAAATAAGCATTAAAATCCTTAAGTTGGCAATGTGATAGAAAGTTCAAATTGGCAACTTTTTGACTTTTCATAATTTCTGTCAATTTATATTCATTTCAGATACATGACATTTTATAAGAAAAATGTAGCAATAAAATGAAAATCTTGGTGTTGCCAATTTGAAGGATAAAAGCTGATCAAATTAGGCTTTAAATAATTCCTGTCACGAATGGGTTAACAGGGCACAGTGTAATTTCATGGTCTCAGGGTCATTATTATAATAAGTTTCCACAGTAATATGCCGTATTTGCATTTCTACACAGCATTAATTCAAGAAATTTCAAATCACTATGAATAATTCCTACCAAATTACAACAGACAACAAGTATTTTCTGGTCAGTGCCCCCTCTATAGTCAAAGATAAGAGAGGGCTGTGTCTCACCTGACAAAGACGCCCTTCTCTGAGCAGTGCTTGACGTAACCTTGTACGATCTGACCCTTCTTAATGTCATCCACGCTCTTTATCTCTGGGTCATATCCTGATGGTGGGGTGGTTTTCTTGACCCTGGAGGGTCGTAGAGAGACAACAGCACCTTGCTTTTCCTTGCTAGCATCAAGAATACAGCATCTATCACCGCAATTATGATCAATTGAAAAGAAGAAAACAAAACTGAGTTTTGTGGAGAGAGATTCACAAATTTCATATGGGCATGATGAATAGAAATGTAAACAGATCAGTAACAAAAACTTTAATATTTGGGTGAGTCAAATGAAGCAAGTAAGCATTTTCAAATCAAATACAACTTTTATCTATTACTAAAAATGTGCCCCTCTGAGTGTAGGCCATATCGTTTCACCAAATGAGCCAATATTAAAACAAGATAATGCCACATGTACATTTACTTTTAAAAATGAAAATTTATCTACATAATTGTTGTTGTTGTTGTTAAATTGGGTTTTTACAGATGTGTATCAATCAGATATGATTATTTACATCTGGGACCGACCTTTTACATCACCATCCGAAGACGTGACTCCGACTCGAACCTGGATCTGCTGAATCAGTTTATAACTTCCACTGTTAGCTGGATTACAGGCACACGCCACAACGCCCAGTTGATAATGAACAGATAGCTAGTCTTTTTCCAGAAGTGTATTACATAAAAAATATTACAGTTTTGCCCTTTGGTTTCATACCTGTGATACTTGTGAACTTCAAATCTTTCCATTGGGTTGTCCTGGTAATGGTCATCAATGTCCGTCACAAACAAAGTGCCATGATGGCCATAGGGTATCTGGACATGGGCCTTGTTGTCCTGGACCTTGGTCACTTTACAGTTGACCACAGACCCTTCTGCAAAGGTGGTTGCAGTACATCCTACATAAAAAGAAAAATACATAATTACATGTTCTCACTGGTCATCATTCTACTACAATAATTTCTTTCATAACATTTCTTTATTTTTTTTCCATTATTGCCTGATTCTTAAAGGCACGTTCAAATATAAAGAGGAAACCCCGGGTGTTTTAAAGCACATTTTAAAACACAAAGTAAATGATTGCACAACATTTTTAGCACAGTCTTTTGCTGTGTCATTGCCATTCAATTTGTTCACAAGAAATGCTGAACCTCTCCTACCCCCCCCCCCGCACTTTCCCACCCCACATGTGAACGTGAATTAAGAATGTCCTTACTAAAGATGGTTCATTATCATAACTTTTAGATGCTAATTTACCTGAAAATTTTCTGATATGCAAAAAATAGCAAAACAATAGCTCTGTCTGACACGTAAATATAGGCTTTCACTGGAGTGTCACAACCGTAAGCACTTTCTTCAAGATTCAATGAAGTGGAAAATCTTCACTGAATATCTAACCTGGGCTTGATATTCTCATTACCACCGAGGCTGTGCACATTCTAAACAAACGCTGAAGCAGATCAACGCAGTAAATGGCCACACCGTGGCCATGGATTTCAGTCTCAATCATACATACGTGAAAGCCATACGCTCATAACCAGGTCCCTGGTACAAATGAAGTTAATGTTCTAGTGCCCTTTCAGAAGGCATTAAACCAATTGGCAAGTCCCCTGGATAGGACTTCAAGCTGTAGGTTCCCTGGTTGCTTACTTTGATGCATACGCATGCTGTTTTTTAAGAGTCAGGTAAAATAAACGGGTTATTGGTTTGTTTAATACTGGACTGCTAAGAAAGCAAGCTTGCCGCCAAGTAAGCAAGCATGCCTGCAAGTAAGCAAGCATGCTTGTAAGGAAGCAACCAGAGGACCGACGGCTTGAAGTCCTCTCCGAGGGACCTGGAATAAAATTAGAATTGATGCCTTACCCAAAGGGGGCTAGACTTGGTTTCAAACCCAGATCACTGGATTACAAGATCAGTGCTCTATCAAGTGAGCTTTCATGCCTCACTATTGTCAACCACATGTATCAATCCTAAAGATTGCATTTTGTCTCCCATCGCTTTCATACTTACCATTCATGGACAGCTCCAACATGTTATGCTCTTTGTCTTGCCTCACGACCTTTGCCCTATGAACTTGACCAGGTTTGAAGTAAGACTCAGGGTTCTCCAGTGTGCAGGTATGCTTGGAGAGATTCAGACGATGAACTTTCCCTTCTAAAGATCGGCTGATGTGTACCCACAGGATCTCCTTGTGAAACTGTTAAATAATGGACAAATAAAATTACAGAATAACAAATTAAAATTACATATTACTAAATTTAACTTTGATAACTGAGCTTCAATCATGAGCTTAAAGGCATTGGCTAACTTTGTGAGTAGCTGATTTAAAAAATTCTCAAACTAAGATGAAACATGTGTATGAGTACTTGTATTTGTACTCAAAAACCCTGAAACCAACCATAATTTGGAATAAAAAAGTGTAAGTTAGACGCAAACAGTGATTTTATTATCCTTCGTCTCACGAGACAATCACTAAGAGGACCACTTTGCTTGAATTTGAAAATGCCATTATGTGCCTCCCGCCGCGTGATACGCCAATACATACAGTACAGTAATGTGAGTCATACGCGCATGCGCACTCCTTATGTCTATTCTGTGCAACCGACCCTTGTATATTTTTCAAACATTGATTCACATTTTTTATATTTAAGAATACTTCCTGTGGATATTATACTTTGAAACTTTCAGACTGGTATTTTTACACTATAATCCTTATGTTTATCCCATTTTCAAGTAACAAAACAAGATTTTTTTAAAATCATAACAATGTTAACCAATGTCTTTAATGTTTGTTTTATACCAAAATGTGTACCAGTACATGTACACTATGATTGTGTAAGATTAACATAAAAAATTAATTTAGGGACCTTTGACCCAATTCAATTGGAAGTAAGCTAATCAATTTTCCAACATAAGACATACAAACTGGATATTGATGCAGTAACAATGTCTTCAAATGAAGCAATAATAGGTAAACCAACAAAAGGCGAACCTCTCACAATGGACAATTTAGCTGCCATAACTGAGCCCATCAACTTAACCCATTCGTGACAGAGGTCCACATTTTGTGGTTTGGCCTAATATCTTTTGGTGCAAGCCCTAAAAATCATACCAAATACATGAGCAGAAAGAGTAAAAAATTCTACACAAACTGTGCCCATTTTGGTTGCGTCAATATTGTTTGATGCTGAATTTTTTTTGAAGGAAAATAAGCATTAAAATCCTTAAATTGGCAATGTGATAGAAAGTTTGAAATCACCATTTTCCCCTGCAAATTGGCAACTTTTTGACTTCTCATCATAATTTCTGTCAATTTATATTCATTTCAGATACATGACATCTTATGAGAAAAATGTAGCAATAAAATAAAAATGTTGGTATTGCCAATTTGAAGAATAAAAGCTGATTAAATTAGGCTTTAAATAATTCCTGTCACGAATGGGTTAATGTTGATAGATCTACATTAACTACATGTACATTTAATGTCTATGGAATTACTTTGAAGGGCAGTGGAAATTTAAGAAATTATAATAAATGTGTGTGACCTTAAAATCATCTGACATTGAGTTCCATTAAAGCTTGCTGGCTCCTTGTTCATTTCACATTCCACCTTGTTTACAAAATTTGGCTAAGAAATTCTTTCCTAGTCAGTTTCTTGCAGATTGCTTGTCGATTGCAATATACAAATTGCAAAGCTTGTTTGTTACACACTTGCATATGTCTATTTCACAAAAAATTTCCCCGTGTAATATACAACCTGTCAATCAATCACCCTTGCGGAGGTTAGTGACCTACTTCTCTCTCTTAAACCAGTTTAAACCAGATAAAAAGATGAAATGGTTTACAATGAATGTACAAACTTTCATCTGCATACAAACATCGTGATATTTTCTATTACAGTTTGCAGGGTAATGGTATTTGTTACATCTTCACTGGTATTTGTTACATCAAAGACTTCACTTTTTCATAGTTGTAGGTGATTGGCCATTCTTACAACTGTACACAACTGCACAACAATCTCTTTGAAGCCCAATGAAACTAAAAGGCATTTAAATGTCTTGTTTTTTAAATGCCTCACCAAATTTTCAATATGACGGGGGCATCGATCCATTTTATATTTTGGGGGGCACTCGAAAAAAATTTATTTGGGGGGGGAACATAAAATTTTGGAGGAACATGCACTTACACACAAGGAAAATGTTCCTCAGCTTATTCATTTATTTATTTTTCATTCATTTTTTTCAAAATATATATCTTTTTATTTTTTTATTTCATTTTTTATTTTTGAGGGGGAGGGAGCAATACTATATTGTGTCCCCACCCTTAATATATTTTTAGGGGGGTGGACATTACCCTCTGTCTCCTCCCTGATTGACACTCATGTAACATGATGACTCTGCAATTACTTTTTATTTATCAAACTTACTCTGTTTACAATGCAAGTGACTGTTTGTCCTGTTTGGAATGCTTTCATTTCATTCTCACTGCTTTGGTCTTCAAGAGGAACAGTATCTGCATCCATCACACTATCAATAAAATAAAATAATACATCAAAGAAATGTATTCATTATTATTATTACAATTATCATTATTATTATTATTACTATTATTATTATTACTATTATTATTATCATCATTAATTATTATTATTATTATTATTATTATCATTAATTATTATTATTATCATTATTAATATTATTATTATTACTATTACTATTACTATTACTATTACTATTACTATTACTATTACTATTACTACTACTACTACTACTACTACTACTACTACTATTATTATTATTATTATTATTTGGTTTGGCGTCACCTGTGCCTGGGAGGCGAAAAGCGAACTGAATCACTGTAACCCTCAGGTCTCTCCTCCCAATATCACTGATTGGGGGTGTGCAGGTGAACCACATACACCGGGGTTTCCCCCTACTCTTATACGAAGAGTGAAGTGGGATCTTTAACGTGCAAAGGTGGTGACTCTCCTTTATACAGGACCTCCATTTAACGTCCTATCCGAGGGACATAGTGTTTTCCACTGTAGCATAGCCTGTGTCTATGAAACAGGGGAGGGGCATGATAATTCACAACGTAGGCTACAGTCATCCGCCTGGGTTGGAATCAAACCCACGATCTTTGGTTCGACAGGTAGACGCTTTACCGACTGAGCCAACTAGCTCCCCCATTACTATTCACATGTACATCTTAACTATTCATTTTACGATTATGGCATATCATACTATTTCCGACTATTTTTTAGTTTATATTCATTTAGTCATTACACGTTTTCCTCATTAACTTTATTAAAGTGTACCATTTACTAGGAATAACAATAATGATTTATGTATCATTACTCTGTGCCATTAAATGATATTGAAGAAAAAGAGAGAGAGAGAAAGAGAGATGAGATAGAGGGAGGGAGAAAGTGTGTGTGTGTGTGATTTAAAGAGAAAGAAAAAATGGAGAAAGGGAGAGAGAAAGAGAGAGATAGAGAGAGAAGGGGAAAGCAAACAAACCTTTTCCTGATGCTCAGTTCTAGGAGAGACAGAGCACCCTGACCATGTGATATGGCCAGATGTTGTCCTCTCTTGCCATGGCGATAACCTATGATTTTTGCTTTGACCTTCTGTCCAATGGTGAAAGACTGCAGAGGGTATGACCCCTAGAAAAAAGAAAATTGGTGGAATTTGGTGGAAATTGGTGATAAAAATAAGAAAATAAGACTGCTGAGCAACTGGAGCATGCTCTTGTTACATCTTGGACTGACTGTTGCAACTCTCTACTTCTTGACCTCCCCAAGTGGAAGATTCAGATGCTCTAAAGTGTTCAAAAATGCTGCAGTTCATCTGCCAAGAGAGATCATATATTACACCAGTCGATCCTCAAACAACCTCACTGGCTTCCTATGCAATAGCACCTCACCCATAAAGTTCTTTTCATCTCATAGCAAGATTTGAAGTTCTCCTTATCAAAGTATATTTCTTCTCTTACCAGTCGCCATAAGCCAGCTTGCTTTGGTCTTTGTCTTCAAATGTATCTTCCCTGAACGTTCCAAAACAAAATTGTCATGGTGAGATCAAGCACCCACGTCAGCAGCTCCCTGATTGTTGAACAGCCTCCCCAAGGCAATACAGGAATGTGTCACAGTATCAATGTGACGCAGAAATATAATACTACTGATACCAATACCAATACCAATACCAATAGGCCTAAAATTTATAATAAAATGGTACATTTATACAGCACATTACAAGAATACTTCAAACCACTTTACAATGTTAATACTACTATTATTATTACCTCTGACATGATTTATCTAAAAAGGCACACAGGAGAAACATGACTTTGTTTGTTTGTTTAATTGTTTTTTCGTTTCTTTTTTGTTAGTTTTCTTTGTACTCACTGGTTTCATTTGATCTGTTACTTCCGTTGCATGAATCCTGCCATAGCCATGGCCATCCTCAATCTCTACATTGACTTGAGTTTCTTTGACTGACTTCACTCTATGACAAATATAAGCAAGAGATCATATTTGTCAGTAAAAAAAAAAAAAACAGATTCAGATTCCTCACTGATCTATGTTGCAAGGAACATGTAAAACTGGCCTCCACTGGTGGTACACTAACAAAAGAATTGCAGTGGACAGATGACTTTTAGAAAATTTAGTAACATGTATCACTTAAACATAAACAGAAAATCAATGCCTGTAGAGAAAATAAGTGGGGGAAATTGGAGAAGAAAAGTAAAAGGAAAGATAAAAAAGCAAAATAATTAACTGGTAAATAACCTCTTCATTGAGAGGCAAGTGAATATACCATAAAACCATAAAGCTCCCACATCTATCAATATTTTACCAAGGACACTTTAAAAAACAAAATATGACTACATTTATGGAATTACTAACAAAGTACGAAAAAAATGAGTACTTACATAGCATCTACAGTCTGACCGACCAATTTTCGAGAGTTGTCATGGATGGCAGCTGACTTACGCTCTTTTTCCTTTTGTTTAGAGAGCTTTTCTTCTTTTACCAGAACCGCTAAGAATCTACCATCAACATAACTGAATGAACAAAGCAGAGTGACAAACACAAATTGAATATGAATACAGGTAATGTGTACATATTCTATTATTGCTCACTTACAAATAGCCTTTCATAAAAAACTGACATACAAGCTACCCTATGACTGGAAAATACATGTATACAATGTGATTAGAACAGATAACCAGCAAATAAGAATAGAAATTATTCACACTTACAGAGGTATTCAAATGTTGAGAAGGGATATTCAAATCATTAAATATTTGTGCTATCCCCAAGTGGGCTGATGGTACATGTATATACAATATTACTCAGTGATCTCCCACATAATTTGAGGAAAGTTTCTGGCCATCTAGCAAATTGATTAAGAAGCCCTGCTATATAAAAGTAATCCACCTACCTTTCTTCCTCTTCTTATTTTCTCTCTCCCTCTCTCTCTCTTTCCCTATGTTTCCACTCTCTCTCTCTTTCTTTGTCCCTCTTTTTCTCTCCTTCACTATGCCCACCTTTCCTTTCTCTATCTCTTTCTCTGTTCTCATGTCGCTCTCATGCAAAGATATTCACTATAATTATTTTCTCTCTCGCTCTCTCTTCCCTCTATTTCCACCCTCTCTCTTTCCCTCATTTTCTTTCCTTCACTGTGCCCACCTTACCTTTCCTTTCTCTCTCTCTCTCTCTTTCCCTCTGTTCTCGTCTCTCTCTCATGCTCTCTCCCTCTTTCTCTCTTATTATCTCTCTTGCTCTTCACTCTCGCCTCCTTTCAACCCCTTTCTCTTCTCTCTCTTTCATTGTCCATTTCTTTCTGTAATTCTTCTTATTTGACTTGTATTTTGGGTCACAGCTCATTATTCTGAAGGTCTGTTATTCCAAAGGTTCATTATTCGTATGGTCTGTTATTCCAAAGGTTCAATTCTCCAAAAATGAAAAAGGGTTCATTAATCCGAAAAAATTAAATGAGGTTCATTAATCCGAAAATGGAAAGGGGTATGTTAGTCCAAAAATGAAATGCAATACCTAAGGTTCATTAATCTGAAATATGAAATAAGGTTTGTTAGTTAAATAAGGTTCATTTTCGGATTAACAAGCCTTATTTCATTTTCGGATTAACGAACCTTATTTCATTTTTGGAATAACAAACCTTCAGTATTTCTAACCCTATTTTTTTTTCAGAAAAACGAGCCTTCAGAATAACGAACCGTCAGAATTATGAACCTTCGGAATAACAAACATTTGAATTAATGCAGCAAATGTTCGGATAAACGAACCCTATTTCATTTTAGGATTAACGAACCTGCAGGTATACAATGTTTGCGTGTTCGGAATAATGAACCTTCGGAAAAACGAACCTTCAGAATAACAAGCAGCACCCACATTTTGATATCATATATTTCTTATCTTCCTCAAAATGCAAAGTAACTCCTGGGTGGCTTGTTTATCTACTGGGCCAGTATTCAATTCAATACTTAGATTAAGTAAAACTTTTAGTAAGTATTTTACTTGGCTAAGAAATTTGCTCAAGTCATATTCAATTCAATACTTTGAATTTTACTGTTGTAAGCCAACTTTAAGCCAAAATTCTTTCTGATAAGCATTGTGACGTCATATTTTCATTGCATCAAATACGCTCGAATACGCTATGATATAATTCTGCGCAGCTCATGATGACTGCATATAAAAACCTATGCCTACCAATCAAGGCCACCAAAATAATTGGCTTAAGTCTCCTAGGTAGGTGTCTTAGATTTAGAGTAAAATACTTAGCCAAAATATTGAATTGAATACCAAATTTTGCTAAGTATTTTATCTAAATAAAAAACTAAGACAAATACTCATATTTCTGACTTAAGTATTGAATTGAATACCGGCCCCGGACACTAAATGTTTGTCAGATAATCATTTTGCTTTGTTATCTTTCCTCCTTCTTTCATTCTCCACTTTTCCCACTTCTCTTTTGCTTTTTGCAAGGAATGTTTCTCATGTGATATATGTGCCTAAATTTTCTATATCTTTCTTATCCATAATGTATTTTGTACATGTACTGCCAGTGGAGGCCAATTTTCTATGTGTAATCAAAATATGGATCAATGAAGAATCTGAGGCCCATTTAATAAAACTTGTTATCAGTAACACCTGCCACATTTCTATGACAAATTTGCTCTCAGCCAATCAGATGCAAGGATTTCAACAGCTTATAACAGTTATTGCAACTTGTTATTGATATATATAATTTTTATGAAATGGGGCCCTGAATCTGGATCTGAATCTAGTTACATTTGCTCATGTCGAGCATTCTTACCATGATTCACCTATCGTCACTGCACTCCCAATTTTGATTGTATCCTTCTGTGTTGCGAATTCATTCAAATGCTAAATGGACAGAAAAATTATAACAATTACATCCAACAGAAACAAAATCATTCATAATTCAATCAAACCAAAATAGATTGGAATACAGCACTGTAACAAAAACATATATGCAGCTCATTGAACATTATTTTCAAATACAATCCACACATAAATCAAAATCATGAATTATAATTCAAATCAATCACATCGATCAAATGTCATGAAAATCTACAAAACACAATAAAATGAGTGTATAGCATTATTACTACTGACTGAGCATTGTAATAACTTATTTTGAAAATGCAGCTTAAACAATTCATAAAATCAGCAACAGATCCAAAGAATCTGTCTTGTCAAAGCAGATTGTGGTATTCCTTGATTAAATGACTAACCTGTTTTGCTGATAGGTACACAAGTTTCCCTTGGCCTGTTTGGGTTAATATGAAATCTCCTTTGACCATCAGTACTTTTCCTTTAACTTCCTCTAAAGCCTTCGTTGCTTTCTTGCCCTTTGAAAAAAAAAGGAACAGGAAAAGTAAATTTAGTTATTTTCAAGTACTTTTTTAAAATCTAAATCATAATATACATACTAAAATCTACCTCTCCCCTAGCTCAATGAGAATACAGTATCATTCACACATAGTAAAATCATGGCAAATAACAATCAGCTCACTTCAGATTTATAATAAAAACAATTAAGTTGATAGTCCTGAATAGCCAAATCCTTGAATTAAAAGAAGCTGAAACAAAAAGGAATTCCACTATCATAGTCACTATTGGAATGATTTATGTTTGATTTCACAAGACATTTTTGTTCCTTGAAAGTGGCACCATTTTCTGGTAATTCCGTTACCAAGGTTGTATACCACAATATCATGAATGTAAGTAGAAAATTGTTGGAATGAAAAAGTTCAGGGTGCACAAAGCTTACCATTAATGGTAACTTTGCCATCAATGGTAACTTCCATGAAAACCATGAATTTGATTTGCTGTTGAGCAATGTTACCATCATGATGGTAATTGCCATTGATGGCAGAGTTACTATTAATGGTAAGTTTTATGCAACAGGGCCCAGGTGAAAGAATAGGCATATTTTCATAGTATTAAATGGTAAAAAGGAAGGCAAGGTACAAAACAGGCACACAGATTCTAAAAATGTTAGTAACGGAATTACATTTTGTAATTCCGTTACCATGGAATTGCCCATAATTTATGTTATTCTCCCAACGTACAAAGTATTGCCCAGATAGAATAAGGTCAAATACCTTTTTTCCTTTAGACTTTGATTTCCTGCATCCTTCAATGACTTCTGACTTTAGTGACAGAGTCACAGCTTTACTTGACAGATCTACATTCATCACACAAGCTTCAATGCTGTCTCCAACCTTAGGAGTTTTACCTACAAATCAAAGGGGAAAAACATCAAACGTAATGTGTAAAGGTATTTTTTATAGCAGATAAATATCTATGAAAATCTGTATTCATAAGGACAAAGCAAAGATCATATGAAGGGGTATGTAAGGGCTAAACTCTATCGATAAGGGAAAAGAAAAAAGTCTGATATTCCTAGAGTAGTGTTCTGAAAATTGTTTAAAGTTTTGTTGTCAATTCTGCATTACCTTTCGAAGATAATACCTCTATACCATTGTAATACGGTATCTGAAAATTGTCTTATCTATATGAGGACCACCCATATTTCATCTTTTGTCATGCCCTTTTTTTAAAACACATTGTGTGCACATTGAACAAAGATATAACAAGGGTTAGAACAAAATCTAAGACAGTTTTTAGAATAATGATTTTATCTTAACAATGAAGATAATTACAGACAAAACAATTTTCAGAATACAGCCCTGGGTTCTACTTCGCTGACACATGAATGAATCATCTCACTACAGCCAAATGTCCTACAGGTAGTGTTTATCGATTTCTTTAATAATCTAGTATTTGCATGGGTGAAATGTTGAAAGGTTTAACCTTATAGAGTTCTTTGCTTGAGTGTACACTTGGATTGTTACCAGAAACACTTGTTAAAGTACCAGTAAGACATGCTAAACATAGGATATTACACTGTTGATGAAAGAAACTACAGTACAGAGCAATACAAATTAAAGTTCTTTGCCCCCCCCCCCCCCCCCCCCCCCCGACACCTACATATATGATCTGTAATTACACTAATGCTAAAGAGCAATATTCCTTAAGCAGAGATTTGATAAGCAATTGTAACTTGATGAGTACTCATTCTGGATCTTTGGTAAAAGTTTTGCAGAAACTCATTGTATCATATCAACCATAATCAAAGTAAACTCATAAATGGGAACCCTTTACTCTCCAGTGTCATGAACAGGTTCCCAGCTGAAATGCATATTCATTGGGAAAGTTCTACATTTAGATTCAAACCTGCTTCAGTGACCACCTGTCATTTTTTTTATAGAAAGACCACCTCTCCATAAAGACCTTAATTTGATTCCCCTGGAATAATTTTTTTTCCCAAATGATATGTGCATTAAAAACCTGTTCATAAAGACCACCTGTTCATAAATACCACTCTTCTTGTCTCCCTTGGGCAGTCCTGGGTGGCCTTTATGTACAGATTTCACTGTATAATGATCTATCATTACCATGTAGATGATCCTGAGGAATGACTGCATCAACACCATGAGGGAGAGAGCAGATTATTCCTTTGCCTTGAGTGTTCTTCACTGTGGCATGGACAATAGAACCAACCTTGTGGGAGATCATATGCTTGTACTCTAGACAAAAAAAAAAACACATTAAAAAAATGAGTGAAAATATTACAATTCAATTCAATTCAATTCAAATTTAGTGATATAAAATCCATAATTTTGAAATATCATCAACATATAAAAGGTTTACATTTCTATGACATGACATGACATGACATGACATTACATTTCTATATTTTTATTTCAAGCATTACTTACTTAGCTGATAAGTGACATTGAGGTAAAATACTGATCAATGTTATGGGGAGCAATTAAGCATTAAAATTTATGTTCATCACACAGTCTTTGCCCTCCCCCCACCCCCTTCAATCAGCATGAAATGAGCCTATGAGTTCATGCCTTCCAGTTTTTAAACTTTAAAAACTATTGGTCATGAAAATTGAGCATGAGCTTCCCTTGTAAAAAAAGTAATTACTATAAAATCATGGTAATTTGATGGTATTTTCCTGGTAAACTCACAGTTTTCATGGCAATTTTGTCAAGGTACCATGGTATGCACGGTACATGTACTTTTTAGCAGGGTTGTCTTGCTAAAAGACTATCTAAGAATATTTCCTGACAAGCCTATGATGTTTAACATATACTGAATTTTTTATATCATGGTGCTTTCAGGCAATAATTTACTAACAACACACTAAAACTATACCACTTTAAATCTAAAAATTTTAAGTGAATATCTTAAAATCTAAGGAAATATCTTAAAATCTAAGAAAATGTTTTGCAAATTCAAGTAAATTGTTCACCTTTCCTTTCTTTCAGAAGCAGTTCTGCTCTATCTCTGTCTCTGAAATATGCTTCCAGCCTGGCCAAGCCAGTATACACCTCTGCATCGTCTTGAAAACAATCCGATGCTTTCAGGCTAACCAAGAAGCGTTTCTTCTCCACATTGACCTCTGTGACCTTTGCCCTTAATGTCTGACCCACTTCATAGAGCTTAGATGTATCACTGACAAACTCGTCTGCCATCATCTGTATAAGGTAAAATATAAGACCCGCAACCAAATAACATCTGTCAAACCAGCTTAAATGAAACGGTCTCCTTGTTCTAAATTAGATCCATGAAAACAGAAAACAGAAAACAGAAATACATGTGTACTTACCAAAAATGTCTATCTAATTTTGTTTTTATACAATAAAGCAATTTATAATATTTTTGTCTGCATTATGCTACAGCGATTCTAACTTGTACAATATCTCTTGGCATTTAAGTAAATATCAGTGTTTGGACATTCTGTTGGACCTTTTTATCATCAGAACCATATTACAGGGCCTATGATATAGCATGTATTGAATGGAACTGTTTAGTTCTTAAATGGTCCAATCAGTTTGGAGTCTAATAAAGCTCAATGCTAGGGTTTTGTTTTATTGCACTGATGAGAGATTGGACCATGAAGAGTGTTCTAATAGGTAACAGAAGGTACTTACAGCTTTGGGTGCTAGGCCCACAATATTGTTGGGGAATTCCACAAAGACTCCATATGACATGGTCTGTCGCAAGACCCCAAGGAGAACCATGTCTGTCTGCAGATCAGAAAAATCTCTGACAATCTCAGTCTTGTTCCTGGCAGCGTTCAAAAGGAGTGGCTTGCATGTTACAATCTACATTTTGAGGTCAAGGTTGTAAGTTACAGTAATTGCTGTATATTTTCATTTCAATTCAAAGTTTACTTCCACCCAAGATAAGATAAAAAAATACATTTTAATGTATTTTAATAATTTACAGCAGATATAC
This sequence comes from Echinometra lucunter, assembly GCA_029962745.1. NCBI lineage: Eukaryota > Metazoa > Echinodermata > Echinoidea > Camarodonta > Echinometridae > Echinometra > Echinometra lucunter. The sequence continues at coordinate 4,007,914 of CM057159.1, forward strand.
AGTGTAAGACATGATAAACAAGGGAATAAAACATTGAGATGAGTGGATATACATGCACAAAAGCAGTCATCAATTTGAAACGATTAAACAATACACTGAAAAGAGACATGAGTGGGGGTTGAATTAAAAATGATTGGAATATCCTAGTAATTTTAGCCCAAGTAAACAAACAAATAAAAAACTGTTCAGCGGGATGGCTGGCTGGAGAAAATGGGTGTGAGAAAGAGGAAGAGAGTGAAAGAGAGAGAGAGAGAGAAAGAAATTGAAAGAAACAAAGAGAGAGAAGAAAAAACACAGTGAGGTGAATAGACAGAGATAGAGGAATTGAAGAGCAGAATATCAAAGAAGAAAACAGCTCAGAGAGTTGAGGATTGAGAAACCCAAAAGAAAAGGAAGTGAAAAAAAAACAACATAAAGATTAAGGTTGTTGATATGTTGTAGTGAAGTATTTTTCTCTCTGGACTTCCTAGAAAGGTGCCAAAGCAATAACAGCAAGTCCATCAGCTCTTAAAGACGCTAGGTCGTGGGCTTTCATGGGGAATGGATCATAATTTGCTGACACCAGACTTTGTGAAAAATACCTGTAACAGCTACATTTCTGGAGCACAGCAAAACAAGCTGTCCCACCACAAACATTCTTCGGCCTGCTTCGGGCATTCTCGGGCCAGGGAAAGTGAGATAATTACTTTGCCATATGGGGAAAGGGTGAAGTATACAGAGCATTACATAAGGTCTATTGGTCATAAAACTCACAGTGATGGACAACACCTGTTACTGGGTAAGCATCCATGGTGTCAAATTCCCCATGAAAGCCCACGACCTAGCGTCTTTAAAAGTAAATTCATTCAAACTTCGGTTCGTGGTGTTGGAAGTATTTGAATTGATTTGTCTCAGAAGATTCTTCCAGTAATAACCGACAGTCATGGATATTCTTTCATTGCAAGGTTCAGTATATGTAAAGCAGTAAAAATAATTCTATAAATAACTTTACAAATATCACCATTACTATGAGAGTAATAATAGCAATAATGATAATGATGATGATAAAAATAATAATAATAATAATAATAATAATAATGATAATAATAATAATAATAATAATAATAATGATAATGATGATGATAATAATAATAATAATAATAATTAATAATAATAATGATAATAATAATAATGATGATAATAATAATAATAATAATAATAATAATGATAATAATGATAATAATGATAATAATAATAATAATTAATAATAATAATGATAATAATAATAATAATAATGATAATAATGATAATAATAATAATGATGATAATAATAATAATAATAATAATAATAATAATAATGATGATAATAATAATAATTATGATAATAATAATAATAATGATAATAATAATAACAGTAATAACAGTCAGTGATAACAATAATACAAAAATCTTATAAAGTGCATATCACCACAAAAGAATGCCATACTACTGATTGGTTCACACATGACTCAGTATCCACAAAAATATCTTGATTTATCTGTATTCCATGCCAGCCAAGCATTATACATGTATGTAGGAATATTGCCATCAACAAGTGTACTTAAACAACAAATAGTTACAAAGAAAACAAGATGGACAGTGCAAGGATACATAAGTCCTGGACTTAGTTCTGTAGGACCAAGTCAAGGCCTGGTCTATTACATCTCCTTCACTGTAGCTAGCCAGGAGAGCATCGCAGATGTCAGGATGGTCAGATAGATGGGTCTTGGGAATAAATGCTGATTGGATACTTGGTAACAGGATGACATCTAGTCCATCTGGTTTAATCTTGCTGATTTTGACCTTGACAATCTGTAAAGAACAAAAAAAGGAAATAGGTTTACCCGAGGATTAAATATTCATGCAGTTTGCAGATAATAGAATACCAAGAATGAGCACAGAATACATCACTCTACCCATTTTTCAATCACCATGATTGTCATTATCATCATCCTCATTATCATCTTCTTACACTTAATAATCATCATATACCACCACCACCACCAGCAGCAGCAGCAGTAGCATCAGCATCATCTTCTTAAATCATATCATCATCATCTTTTACATCATCACCATCTTCTTCATAAACATCATCATCACCATTACCACGTGATCATGATCATCATTACCATCATCACTTCTAGTGTCATCACCATCATCACCATCATCACCATCAACACCATCATCAGCAGCATCAGCAGCAGCAGCAGCATCATGATCATCACCATCATCACTACTAGTGTCATCACCATCATCATCACCATCATCACCATCATCACCATCAACACCATCATCAGCAGCATCAGCAGCAACAGCAGCATCATGATCATCACCATCATCACTACTAGTGTCATCACCATCATCATCATCATCATCACCATCATCACCATCATCACCATCAACACCATCATCAGCAGCATCAGCAGCAACAGCAGCATCATGATCATCACCATCATCACTACTAGTGTCATCACCATCATCATCATCATCATCACCATCATCACCATCATCACCATCAACACCATCATCAGCAGCATCAGCAGCAGCAGCAGCATCATGATCATCACCATCATCACTACTAGTGTCATCACCATCATCATCACCATCATCACCATCATCACCATCATCACCATCATCATCAGCATCAGCAGCAGCAGCAGCATCATGATCATCACCATCATCACTACTAGTGTCATCACCATCATCATCACCATCATCACCATCAACACCATCATCATCAGCATCAGCAGCAGCAGCATCATGATCATCACCATCATCACTACTAGTGTCATCATCCATCATCATTTCACAACCATCATTTCACTACCATCATCATCATCATCACCATTATCACTATCAACACCATCATCATCACCATCATCATCACCATCATCATCATCATCATCATCATCAAAATCATAATCACCATAATCATCATCAAAATCATAATCACAATAATCATAAAGATCATGAAGCATATGAAGAAATCTGAAAGTATGAGGGGGAGTGGTTAAAACATTTCAGGCCAAGTGATAAAATCCAGTTTCTCCCATCTCCTTCTTCTCTTACTTCTCACTCTTTCTCACTTCCTTTCCCTCGCTCTCTTTCACACACACACACACACACACACACTCACTTTCACCCATCTCTCCTCTTTAATCATTCTCTGACTCCCTCCTACATTTATTTCTTCACCAATACATTTCAGTAGAAAATAGTTCCTGCCACCCGCAGTTACCTTTCAATTTGACGTCATAGAAATGAATATGTATCGGTACTAGCTGTGATATTTGTGACAAAATAAAGCGCAAAAGACATTGTTATCAATTATTACAGCAAAAATGCACATGCCAAGAGCAAGAATCGAATTCGGGGCATCTGGCATGTAGAACGAGTGCGCTACTCAGTGAGCTGCGAGAGCGGTCGACACTGGTGAGGGTTCTCTAAGACATTCATACTTACATGTACATTGCCTTCGATAGCTTATGCATATTCATTTTTATGACGTCTCTATGACGTCAAATTGAAAGGTAACTGCGAGAGGCAAGAACTATCCTCTATCATACATTTCTCCTTTCATCTGAGCAAATTTCGGCTTCATCATCAATTTTCACATCATAATTAAACTGCCCAAAGCTGCTTAGAAAACAACATCCTGCCCCCCCCCCCTCCCCTCTCCAAAAAAGCTACATGATGGACAAAGTAAAATGATTCCCAAATTGATCTCTCCCCACTCTTTCCACACCACAAGAAATGCTAATACCACCAACAGCACCATCATTTACTGTTATATAAATTCTTACTTGACTATACCCAACTGAATATCAACTTTTTTTATTACTTAAAGAAAAAAAACTTGTTTCATTGCTGTTTTAGAGTCAAACACCAAACAAGGTATCCACAGGAAAATGCAGTAAAATATTTTCTGTTTTTCCTTCTTTTCTCTCCTCTCCTACTCTGTCCTTATATCTTTTCAAACTTTCTTCCTCTTTTTTTTTTTTTACTCATTTCTTCTCTCCATTGCATTCCCTCTCTCTCTCTCTCTCTCTCTCTCTCTCTCTCTCTCTCTCTCTCTCTCTCTTTATCTCCTCCCCTTCCTTTTTCCTCTCCCAGCACTGTTTACTAAGTATAATAATGTTCTGGATTTTCCAGAAACTTCATCTGTCTTTCTTCCTCTTCCTCTGTATACACCATGTATCTCCCCCTTCTCTCCAAAACTTCAACTTAAGCACTGTATTATGGAAAAATAACCTGAAAACTTGAATTTTTCTAGACAGGATTGTTAAAACACAAAATGTACATTTATTGAGTATTCAGTACAGTGTATATGTATATAAAAGGTAGTACAAAAACAATCTATCTTGCAATGATAACAAAATGTGTACATGTTTGTACCTCTGATATATGTTTTGTGGGTGTGTGGGTGTGTGTGTGTGTTAATTCTTATCCTTATCATTATTCTACAAATATACATGCATATACACTGGAGCTAGCTTTAATCTAGTCCTGAAAATACAAAATTTATACAAAATGAAAGAAATGAAAATTCATAAATGCTGAACATTATTTTTTCTTCTGAAATCTAAAAAGTAAAAACATAAAACAATATACATGTGCCAGATTATTTGATGTTAGATATTAAAAGACACATTTTCCATGATGGGTGGTTCCAAAGTTAATTGAGCTAAAAATACTTAACCAGTCTATTCTGTGTGACTGATTCTGAAGTTACTTGATCTCAAAATATTCAACAAGTTCATTCTGTGTGACCAACTGTAAAGTTACTTGAGCTCCAAGTACTGAAGAAGTCCACTCTGTCTGACTGACTCTACAGTTATCTGAGCTCAAAATATTCAACAAGTCTATTCTGTCACTGTGTGACTGACTCTACAGTTACTTGAGCTCAAAAAATTCAACAAGTCTATTCTGTCACTGTGTGACTGACTCTAAAGTTACTTGAGCTCAAAAAATTCAACAAGTCTTTTCTATCACTCCGTGACTGACTCTGAAGTTACTTGAGCTCAAAATATTCAACAAGTCTATTCTGTCACTCTGTGACTGACTCTACAGTTATTTGAGCTCAAAATATTCAACAAGTCTATTCTGTCACTCTGTGACTGACTCTAAAGTTACTTGAGCTCAAAAAATTCAACAAGTCTATTCTGTCACTGTGTGACTGACTCTAAAGTTACTTGAGCTCAAAATATTCAACAAGTCTATTCTGTCACTATGTAACTGACTCTAAAGTTACTTGAGCTCAAAATATTCAACAAGTCTATTCTGTCACTCTGTGACTGACTCTAAAGTTACTTGAGCTCAAAATATTCAACAAGTCTATTCTGTGTGACTGACTCTAAAGTTATGTGCTTGAGCTCAAAATATTCAACAAGTCTATTGACTCTACACAACACTTCACAATACTATGTAAAATATACTGTGCAAAAAAGAATGCTCTTTTTATTTACATCATCAGCAAAATACTGTAATGACACACAAAAAGAAAACAACATACTTGATAATTCGATAACAACGTGATCAGTACAAAATGGAAGCACATACACGATACTGAATTCAACCACACTTTCATGATTACATAACTTGATAAAGTACTGGCATTTTTAACATGACACGCATTAACACATTTCTCTATCTTGAGTATCGGTACTTCAAGCAAATAAAAAACATTATTAATAACAAATTTGTGAACTTTCATGTAGCTCTATTTCTAAAAAGTACACAAAAATGAAAAAAATATCCAAGCAACCAAACTATTCACTTATTTACTTGTGGGCTTATTGGAATCAAATACATGTCCACTCCATAGAGGTAGAAATTTCAATAAGAAATATCTGATTGAAGGAATAGGAAAGAAATTGTAAGCTTTATCTTGAGGAGTGCAACCTAGACTACACTGTAACTTAGCAATGGATAGTACTATTCCACTACTGAATTATAAAACCAATACTTGCAACTGATATCAAATTAACTTTGATCACAAACAATTGTCTTTGTGTTCTGGGACCACAATCCACATTCCTGTTCTTTATGGCATTGGATCTAATAACAATGTTTTTAAAAGTGCTATGGCCAAAGTCTCAATAAAATCTTGAAAAAAAAACAAATAAACAACATATTGAGGGTTTAGTGCAACAAAGGGCTATCTGCATTTTGTGGTCAAAATGAGGTTTTGATATTAAAATGATCCATAAGAGACCAGGAACCCATTGGGAATAATGGTTTCTACAGTAAACTTTGCTCCAACAGGGTATCAACCGAAATAGGTATGGCCATCTGCATTAAACCAGTGTTTACAACATAACTTCATTGCAAGTTTTCTCAAAATGGCCAAAAACACAGATAGCTCTTTGTTGCACAAAACCCTCAATATAGAACTATATCAGATGATGACCATCAATGTTTTGGGAGTGCCACAGACACACAGAATAAAAATGGAAATAAACTGATGATTCATCTCATCTCCACACCACATCAGAATAGTAGGATTTTCATGTTTATTCCAAACTTTAACTGATAAAATGCAACTTTACTATCAGGTTTGAACGAATGTAATCACCACACACACAGATAAAGAGAAATTGTGAATATCAAAGCATCTATGCTTAGTATGCATTTTTTCAATAATGGCTTTATGCTACTGAATACTATTCACAGCTTCTCATCTGATGACCACAAATTTCAATGGAAAAAATCACTCTACAGGCAACAGTGAACAGATTCAAGTTCAAAGTGTGCTACTTACAAAATAAATTTATAGTCAACAGCGAATAGAGAACAGTCTCATGTTTAAAGGTGCATATTCAAAGTGTATTTCTTACAACTGGATTTTATACATCATTTAAACAACTATATACAGCTGTGTTCGGAATTGAAGTTCAGGAAAAAGTGACCAAATAACGTTATGACTAACTATATGTCGATCAGTATAGGGATGCCAATTTCGTAAAAAGCACTGCAGTAGCCTGAGGGATGAAAAGGGTATTCTGAGTAGAAAACAGTATGTTTAACCTTTTCTGCAATAGATCGGTGCAATAATACAATTTGGGGGAAAATGTTATTCCCACGAAACCTGCAGTATTTATTTTTTTTTTTTTTTAAACAGTACAAATGCGGCAACAAAAAGGAAGAGTTGGCATCTCTGTCAGTACATTTGGATGTGTAAAGACCTCTTTGTTGAACAACTAGCCAAATGCTGTGACATGCATGTAGCATAGGCAAGAACCCAATCTTTCCCCTTTCACATTTACATGTAAGCTTACCATAATTATAGTCACTATTCCTTTTTATATAACACTTTATAGATCCCTGTCATTTGATATTGATCATTTGTCCCATTGCACTATGACGTCATCATTCGTGCAATTGTGGCTCCATTTACCGTGCAATCTTGGATCCATACGATTTGCTCCATTGCACAAACGCTGAGAGCCCGGCACACTACGTACATAAAGCGCTTGCGTTTGCAGTGAACAGCGCGCTAGCGTATAGCGCTATTGATTTATTGCGATTTGATCTATTTTAGGTGTCATATAAAACAAATAATGAATTTTTTTTTCATTCGTGCAATGGACAGAATATTTCATTCGGTGAAAGATGAAATTATTGATCCATTCAACTCGGCTGCGCCTTGTTGAATGGATCATTTCATCTTTCACCTCATGAAATATTCTGTCCATTGCACTCATAAACATTCATTATTTGTATATTATATCCTTCTTCAAAACAAAACCATAGGTAAATGTCTATGAATACTTTTTTTTCCTTCATTAGTGACTCAAGTCACTTCCTATCATGCAGGTGATGACATGCAGGGACATGAAATGTCTCTAACTCCTTGCAATTTCTTCTTTGCATCAAGTATGTTTTCACCTAGTGTTATCGACCCATTATTACTGAGGATTTCCTTTGCCACTTGGGTTAAAAGCAGGCTACAGAAAATGAGATACAAGTCATTGCTCCCCAACAGAATACCACTAGCCCATACCTCATACAATATGGAATAGCTGTAAAAAAAAAAAACATTGTCAAAAGAGCCCGAATACAGGAGTTCCATTCCCTGTCTAAAGCAGGAACTCTGAATTCGAGTATGATTAGCTACCACAGGACAAGACAAAATCCCTTCTTTTATCCAGTGCAGGATAAAAGGTCTTTTCTAGCCGAATCATGAATACCCCACTGGATATTCTCCAACATGATCAAATCAATTTGTTTCCCCTTTCACTCAACATCTTTCCATTCTTGGTATCAACATCCCCATTTCCATCTCATTCATCTACAAGTACACCTTATCAATCATCGTCATCATCATCAGCATAAGAATCAGAATCAGAATCACCTTCTTCCTCTGTCTCATACTCCTCTTCCTCTGTTTCTTCTTCTTCCTCTTCTTCTTCTTCTTCTTCTTCTTCTTCTTCTTCTTCTTCTTCTTCTTCTTCTTCTTCTTCTTCTTCTTCTTCCTCTTCTTCTTCTTCTTCCTCTTCTTCCTCTTCTTCTTCTTCCTCTTCTTCTTCTTCCTCTTCTTCTTCTTCCTCTTCTTCTTCTTCTTCCTCTTCCTTTTCACTGGGACTGTATTCCAACCACCCATCCCCAGCTTCGCTATCATTCCAGAACTTTCTCTCTTTCCTCGCTCTCCTCCTAGCTAGAATTTTTTTGTCTAATGCTTTCGTTCCCAAGATCATTCTTTTACGATACATTGTCCCACAGTATGAGTCAATGTAACTGGTGCAATTACGTCGATATCCCTCCCTCTCCCATGGTTGCACGTTATATGCTTGATATGTTGTATCAAGAACATACTCAAGAATGTCTGGGTTGATCTGTTGGATATTTGGTCTTGTAGACTTTTGGCTGAGCTGTCCAGTGCAGTTGCAATGCATCAGTTTTTCAGAACTAATGAACATGCACAAGATGCGCCTTGCAAAACAGGCTGGGTTTCTAGATTGATTTTGTGCATAAGCAATCTCTTGCTTTGTCAATGGCCTGTCCAAACCTCGGTCTCCATCATCTCCATTCTTTTCATCAGTACTTTGCTGGTCATTCTTCCCATCGTCTTTGCAGTCAATGTCCTTCCTTCGCAACTCAGAACTCTCATCCATTTCTTTACCATCTCTTCTGTTTACATCTTTCAAATTTCTTCCTTTCTCAATCTTTTCATTCATATATGAATGGAAGCGTTTAATGCAGTACGCGTCAATATGCTGCATGCATTCATGATCACACATTTTCTTCTCATGTTCTTCAATCTTATACACATTATACGTTGTCTTCAAGACATAGTTAAGGATGGTTGGATCTATTGGTAGGACATCACTTCTCTCACTGTAAGCTTTCCCACTGCAGCTACTATTCCTTAGGATGTCATCACTCACCAAACTTACAAGGAGACTTTGGGCAAAATGAGCCATTGATCTAGCTCTGGATCCTAACTTAATGATGTCATCTTGAGACAATGGCTGGAAGGGCCCTTTCGTTGCAACTTGGACACCTGCTTCATCTTTAGATTGTCCATCTTTATGAATCAAATGTTCTTTTTTTCCTTCACCTCTATCTTCCCCTGCTTCAAAATTGAAACTAAATTTATGTATTTTTATCAAATCACTTCTTTTTTGAGCATTTCTGCCCTCAACAACCCTATCCTTATCTCTGCTCAAACAGCCAACATGATGCAAGCCTCCCCATCCCTCTGTTGCACTTTTATCACTGTGAGATCCAGAAAGCTCTTTGGCAATTTTACCTTCCATGTCAGATCCTTTTCTGTTGTGATTTGCTATAAAACCCGAGGACAGGTCATCACAAGTAGTCACTTTATTCTCTTTATTACCACCTTCTAGACCTAATCTCTTCTTGGCCTGACTTGTCTTATCCCTCATTGACGGGTCATTACAATGGGTCCCAGGATTCTTTTTTCCTTCATCAATATCTTTCATATTAGATTTGCTCTGGATCAAACTTCTCTGGTGCCTGATGTACAGGTCACGGCAGTGTGCATCAATACAGGCCTGACATTCGCGATGACAGTTTACCTTATCAAGGTCTTGAACATGAAACACTTTATATGTTGTGTCCAAGACATACATCAGAATGTCTGCATCGATTGGTTTGCATTTTTGCAATGTTGTGCTGCCATAAAAGAAGCTATCCTTCAGTACTTCATCACCGACAATCTTTCTCAGCATCTCTTTAGCAAAATCTCCCCTTGATTCAATCCTTCCACAGATATCAATGATATCATCCTCAGATAAAGTCTGCCATGTTTTTTCCTTTCTCTTCTACTTCTTTATCTTCTTTCTTGTCATCAGTCCCTACACTCAAAGGATCATCTTCTATCCTTTCAGCATCTTTATCTACATTCCCTTTGTTCCCAACATACTTATTTCCAGGACCATTATCCCTGTCCATTTCCCCCTTCTCTAGTTTACGTACTTCATCATCTCTTGCATCATCTTCAATGCTCACAGAATCATCCTCATCATTATCTTCACTATAATCATTCTTCACACACCTAAGTCCAGAGGCCTCATAATTCTCCTTCGATTCCATTTCCTCTGCTTGTACTACTTGATCATCCACACTGTCATTTCGATAGCTTATGGGATGAATTTCCATCCTTCCTTCAGCAGCACTCTCAAAGAACCCACTACATTCATCATTAGAATCAACAATATTTTCTGCTGGTTTTTCTCTTCCAACCTTTACAACTTCATCATCTCTTCCACCATCACCTCTTTCATCATCATTTTCATCACTTGAAGGCTCATCTTCCATCATACTTCCAATATCACTTGGACTGTATCCAAAATGCCCATCATCAGAATCATTATCACTCTGCATTACTTCACTCCTGTTTGCCTTACTGTCCTCATCAAGCCCTTCCTGGTCTGCAGTCACACTATAACTATCAAAGGAGTCCCTGCTTTTCTCTGGTGTACAACTATCAAGACTGGTCCTGTCAATCTCCTTCCAGTGCTTCCACCCATTCATGCCTTCTGCACCCTCTCTTTTCTCAGACTGACCCTCTAATGATTGTCTAAAGAGGTCTCTGCAATATGCATTGATACAACGGATGCATTCCTGGGTGCACTTTCTCTTATAAAATTCATTAATGCCAAACACGTCAAATGTGGTCTTCAGAACAAAATTCAGGACGTCTGGATCGATCGGTTGGACTTCAGGTCGATTACAAATATAATCCTCCCAAGACCTCTCTCCACTGCAGCTACTAATTATCAGAATATCATCACTTACAAGCTTCTGCATTAGGGATTTTGCAAAGTATTCACTTGTTCTCGCTCTTGAGACTAGGCTGCTCAGCTCATAATCAGACAACCTGTTCAAGGCAGATACACCGACATTTTCCCTCCCATCTCCAACATTTCCCTTACCATCACTTGCAACACTGTCCTCACTGATCCCTTCAAACCTTTCACCTCCAGCCCTTCTAAAACTTTCCTCATCAGCCCCTTCAACACTTTCCTTACCAGCCCTTATAATGCTGTCCTCGTCAGCCCCTCCAATGCTATCATTACCACCCTCTGCTACATCCCCTTCTCCACCTGCGACATTCTTGTCTACATTCATTTTGTCACTTCCAGCACTGCTACTTCTGTTTACACTAAGTCTGGAATCCAAATCTACATCTCTTTGGTCTTTGTCATTCCTTGGTAACTCAGACTTGCCTGCCTGTTTCCTATCACATAGTTTTATCCCTTCTTCTTCTTTTTCTAGAGATAGCTTGATCTGATGTCTTTCTTCACTGCTGCTCCTATCTTCATCACGCATAGCATCTAACCTTGCAGCCACTGGGTCTACCTTCATCTCCAGTGACTCTGGTTCATCCTGCTCCCCTTTTCCCAACTTCTCTGCTTCTCTTACTCTAGTAGGTATCTTGAAATGATATCTTTCCACAACTCTTTTAAGTTCTTCTTTATTCAGCTTCAGCGACTTCAGCTCCTTTTCCTGCTTACTCTTTTCCACACTTTCACTGTCTTTTTGTCTTTTATTCTGCAGGAACAGATTCCTGCAAAATGCATCAATTGTACTGATGCATTCCTGACGGCATATCTGCTTGTCAGAATCATCAATACCAAAGGCATCATATGTGGTCTCTAGAACATAATGAACAATGGCTGGGTCAAGGGGCTGAACATTTCCCATGACAGATTCTGGGTGGGATTTCCTCAAACAGCTGCTACATGCCAAGATATCATTACCCACTAGCTTTGTCAGGATGATTCTGGCAAAATTCCCCCATGCCTTCACTGTGGTCTTATTCCATTCTTCTGCTAATTCTTCTTCAGACAACCTTTTCCATGGAAACTTCTCTTCTCCTCCTCCTCCTCCATCCTTCCCTTTAATGCTTGTATCTTCTTCTGTTGATTGATTGCATTTCTTCAGGGACTCCATTATTTCTTTCATTCCGGCTGCATCCATTGCTTTCTCATCTTTTCCCTTTTTTGACTGATTCAACATACTGGAATGCAGGTTTCTGCAGTATGAATCAATGTATTCAACAATTTCACGATGGCAATCTTTCTTCATACATTTGTCCACATTAAACACATGATAAGTTGTCTCCACAACATAATTGAGAATGTCTGGATTGATAGGTGTGATGACGGCTCTTTTGGAATAAGATCGACATCTGCCATAGCAATTGCTATTCACCAGAATGTCATCACTGACAAGCTTCTTCACGATATTCCTTGCAAAAACTGCACATGATTTACAGAGAACTCTTCTGTGTATGCTGGCTATCTCTTCTTTGGACAACATATTCCTTTCTCTTCCTCCTGTACCATTAACTTTCTTACCGCCCTCTTCAGCTCTATGATCACCATCAATCGATGGTGACTCAGTTTTTTCTGATACTGTACACATTCCTACACTAAGCCCTTTATTTACTTTTCTGCGATAAGTCTGTGTTCTCACCAGCCGAGTAAGTAACTTACGACAGTAAGAATCAATGCATTCTACACATTCACGATGACATTCTTTCCTGTCAGCTACCTTCACACCATATTGATTGTATGTTGTCTTTAGGACATACTTCAGAATGGCTGGATTGATCGGTTCAACATTGGGTCTTCTCGAATCCTTGCGAACTCTCCCATAGCAGTTGCTATTTATCAGTATGTCATCACTAACAAGCTCCCTCAGTATACGTTGGGCAAAGTAAGACCTTGTTCTAGACTTTGCACGTATGTTAGTGATCGTAGCTTCCGATAAAGGCTCCCAGGTTTTCATTTTCGCATCTTTCTTCAATCTCTCTTTTCTCATAGTGATCCTCGTCTTCAACTCTTCCGCTTGATCTCGCTCTTCTCCTTGCCTTTCAGATCTCAACCTTATCCCTCTACGTCTACACTCCTGATCAACAGTTTCTTCACAGTCATCACTATTTCTATCATCTCTGTCCCCAAAGTCGGAGTATTCCTTGGGACTATCTTTAGCTGCCAAGAAATTCACGTTGTCCAATTCCTCACCATTCCAACCCTCACAGTCTCTATCCTCCAATTCATCCTCATCCCTATCACACACATTATCTTCCCTTGCTTTCTCCCTCCTCCTCTTGATCATTTTCCTTTTCTTTCGTGTGAGTCTTTCCAACATACCCTTCATTCGTTTTACATCAAGTTTCATCTCCCTAACATCTACCATGATACTTGTGAATGCCTTAAGACACTCTGCAACCTCCTGAAAGAATTCTGTAGATGGTACAGTATCCTTCTTGACCACCATTATCTTCTCCCTTTTCTCGGCCCTTTCTCTCTCCTTCTCCAAATCCTTCTCTAGCTTCTCCAGCTCTTCTCTGTGTGCCTTATCCTCCTCCTCCTCCTCCTCTTCTTCCTCACTTTCTCCATCCATTTCAGCTTCTTGGGATTCCTTTCTGCTACTCCAGTCCATTGTTGAAGTGCTGGCTTGGGATTCCTGGTAACACTGAAAAAAATATAAAAATAATAAAATCGATAATCTAAAAACCCATTAATGTGTCATCTAGAAGAGTAATAATTGCAATGGTAGAGAAAGTATATACAGCTGTACCGGTAAACCTGAAACTAAAGAAAATACCCCTCTTTCTATCATTTTATTTGCTTTCCTCATCATTGATTTTTTTTTTCAAAAGATACATTAAATCCTTTATAAAAAGGTTCTTTTGAAATGCATACTATATTGACCTTCCTTTAATTGACATTCTTATATTGTATTGATTGTCTTTGTAATGCTCATTTCAATATTCTTTGATTTGAAGAATAAAATTATAATAAATATTACATCATTTCTGGTTTTATCATGGCACATTATCAACAAAAAATTTATTACTCTACATGCAAATGTTTGTTGTTGGAGTGTATTTTTCAAAAAATTCCTGCAATCACGCCTTCATGAATGCTTACAGCACTCTCTGACACAGTTCATACAAAGACAAAATTCCACCAGAAAGAGAATTCATATGGTTCCATTCATATCATGCACTAGAATTTCAATGTTTAATAAACCACACGCCTCTCCAGGGGGGTGTAACATAAAGAGATGCAATCAATCTTACAATCAATTGTATCTCTTTAGTACATGGTTTGCCATGGACTTGATATCAACCATAAGATTGACTGTATTTCTTATGTTACACCTTATGATTTGCAAAGAGTAAACTGTATGGGTTTTTTTCAGTCACTGATCAAGAATAATAATGATGACAGAAATCACATGCATGTCTTCTGCTCCTCAACCTGAGGTACTTTATTTATGCCTCAGCAAATTCCAACAGCATCGTTCACCATAAATTCAATTTGTAAAACAGTTTCAAAGATAAAATACTATGTAAAATAAGGAAGATGTTCCATGATAATCGTTTGAGATTTGCCTTAACTCCCAAGCTGTCTGAAACATGCCATTATTATTTTTTAATTCAAAGGATAATATTGGACAAATGTGTCCTGTACAGCGTTATCATTTCACCAATGCATTAGCTACTCTAACCGAGTTGCCCCTGTATTATGTTTATGGGACAGAGAGAAATCAGTAGTCAACAGGTTAATTTTGGATGACAGGAGGAAGGGAGGTGGGATGAGATTGAATACTGTAGAAGAAAGCAAACAAATGCAACACGAGATGTCCAACATTGATCAATTCCTCATGGTATCAAGTGATTGTTTCTTAATTATAATAAAACAAAACATGGTAACTTTACCTTCAATTCAAGCTCAGTTGATAATGAAGAAATAGATACCGCTTAAACTTTATAAACTACCACATATGCAATGCTCAAGAAATCAAGGAATTGTTTGAGGGACTTGTTTCTTGTGTTGAGTTTACACTACAGTGTAAACCAACTGTAATGATTATCTTCGGAAGTATGAAATTTACTTTGTTGTATCGGGTATCTTTAAAACAAGTCTCCATGGCAGTGCGGAAATCAGTAAAAACCAGTAGCTATCAACATCTCAAACTTTATCATATTGTTGGTGATTACTGTTTCCACAGCAAGAAATCTTTTGCTCTATTAATTCATGCATTTTTAAGGCACCATTTATGAAGTGCAAGGGTATTTATTTTTCAAGTGCAAGTATCTTTTGGGGAAAGTAAGCAAATCTCTCATCAATTCGAAAACCTCCAAACCTCACACTAGACAACTGTGTTTATATACAATCAATTTAACTCTCCCAGTTGCTTTTAACTAAAACAGTTTTTTCACATTATAATCACATGACCAAGGGAGTGTTTCATGAAGAGTTTTGTTGGTGATTTTCACCAACAACTGTTATAAGCTACTGAAAATCCTCGCATCTGATTGGCTGAGAGCAAATTAGTCAGTGAAAATCACTGACAAGACTCTTCATGAAACGCTCCCCAGAACTCTATATATTTAAAGGTGCAGTCAAGCTCTAAAGAAAAGCTTGCAGGGGGTGCATACAATGACAGTGTAGGCCTCACAAAATTTCATTAGGCTGTAGGGTTTTCTTTTGAGCTTAACTGTATCCTCTAATTGCTTTTAAGGAATAACCATCCTATAGACAACATCAACTAATTATGAATAAATTCAACATTCTCTTGAAAAGATTAAGCCTTTACCAGATGAAGATTGTGCGAGACCAGCGTTGTATGTATCTGCTGCAAGCTGCCTTGTATTGGAATCAAGGTGTGCTAATGGTGCCATTGGTGTATGTTCACTGGAAATCAGAATCCCTGGATAGAAAATGTACAAGATGATTAATCACTTTCGTTGCTAACTGGAACAAAAGTTACAATCACATTTTCGACAATTCATCTTGGGAAAGTCATTTGGAGATTGGTGAAACTCGACCCCAAAAGTGACAGGGATGTGCCGCGGGCAAGACAAAAAACGGGGGCTTTGGAACGGGCTTATTGTGAAAAGGAGGGTCTTTGGAACAGTTCGCCTACGTGTGAGTGCGTATATATCCCTAAGGAACGGACATGCGTGCATGCAGCTAGCCCAGCGGCACAAGTGCCGGGTGTGCTCTCGCGCAGAGAGGCAATGGTTGGACAGCACACGCTGGCTAGCTGGCCTATACATGTACGTGCGAAACAGTGCGGGCCGCTTTTCACCAAAAATGAAGCTCCTTAAACGGAGGAACAGCAAAACGAAAAACATGCTGCTTTGGAACAAATTTCTTTCTTCCTTTTTCTCGATAAGAAGAAAATGCTATGCTCTGGAACGGAAATCGATGTCTGATAAAGGGGGTCGTCAAAGCGGCACGTCCCCGTTCACCAATATATGTGAGTGCCCCCCCCCCTCCCCCGGGTCAATAGCTTACAAAATAGTAAGAACTATACATTTTACACTATGATAATGTCCAAAATATGGCTAATAGTACTAGTCATGATGGAATCTAAATGTACTGCAAACAAAGCACATAACTTTGACCAATCTAACAAAATACTTAATTTGTAAATCACTGATAACACAGAATCATGACTGTCAAATTCATGACCAAGAAACCAAATATGTGTGTCAAAGCTTTTTGCATGTATCAGCTTGTTTGCAAAAGAATGGCTAACTTTGAATAAGAAAGAACCTGTTCACTTAAAACATTGTGAAAAGTGACATTCAAGAAACAATTACGCTCACCTTTATAGATATCTGTCCATGGGATCTCTTGCTCTTTCAAGGTCGGAAGATGTCCTCATAATGAACCCATCGGCAAATCCAAAGGTTTTTTTTTCTCTCTCTCTCTCTCTCTCTTTTTCTCTGGTGTTATAAGTCCCACACGGCCATAATTTGTTTCATCACCTTCAAGTTCGCAATAACCACAAAAATTACTAGAAGCTAGGGTCCATCATAAAGTGAAGTAAAAGAGCCCAAATGGGTTTCAAGAAAATTGACATACATATAAATAAAACAAAGGAATCAGATTATTCTGTATTATTTATACAAATAAAACAGAAGAATGTTGAAATTAATATACAGCAGTGATGACTTGAATATACAAACAGTATTGACCTATTAATTAGAACGGAGGGACATGCTGTTAAGGTAAAGCTTGTAAGGCACATGCTCCTGATACTTAGTTGCACAAGAGTAAAAATTAAAAGAGATCAAAAATAAATTATCACATCATAATAACACAATACAATACAATACAATACAATACAATATGTTGGAGTTGTAGTTATACATGTTATGTTTACGGAATGCTTGAATAAATTTGCAGTAAAAGTGACTGGGATAGGAGAGAAAGAGAAAGGGGGGAGGACTTGCAAAAAACTGAAAGAATTGGGGGCAGGAGAATGTATGGAGTCTGGAAGCATATGCAAAATTTACAAGAAAAGAGGAAAAAATATTTTTCCATCTGTATGTAAGCTCTAGGCTTGATCTGTTGCTGAAATACACTGGCTGAGGCAATTTTTTTTTTTTTTTTAAAGCAAAATCAAAGGGAATCAGATTAACAGGGATTAACAACTGTCTGAATATCAGGTGATTTGACAAGGATTGACCAGAATAGCAATGTCTCAACAATGGTCCTACATGTAGCTTGGCACGTACCATTTACATGTATATTCAGGAGGTACCAGGCAAGTTGCCAAGTATTTCTTTAAAGCCAGAGCGAACTGGCACCCTTGTATGGGATTTTGAAGTAGCGCCTTCTCAGTCCTAAACTACTGATTTTGTCCCCTTTTTGCTCCACGCATGCTCTATTCTGATCAAAGAGAGCTTTATTTTTTGAGTAACATCTGTTAAAATGTATTTGTATTCATACTAAGGAAATTCACGAGAAGCCACAAAGGATATAATGTTTCTAAGAGTCTCTGGTTTTGAGTAGCCGTAAGTTGGCGCTGTTCTAAATACATCATGATAAGGGTCAGTTCACTGTTGCTTTAAATCGTGATGTAATGTATGCATGACAAAAAAACTCCCGTGGTCTCCCCCGGTAACTCTCCCCTGGGAAAGTACACTTCATATTGGAACTGGCTGTTGACCTGTTTGTTGGTCAATTAATACATGATCAAAGAATGTGTGATAGTTTTGTACTATCATTTCTTTTAAACATCATTCTTAAATAATGCATGTGTAGTAAAAACTTGCATGTAGAGAAAGAAATTGTTTTAGCTTATTTTGTACTCCTTGATCTCCCCTTCGTTTGCAGACACCCTTATTTTACACTATCTCAATATCAATTTCCCCTCTCTCTATTCATTTCCTCCTTGTTCCTCAAATTGCAGAATCTAAATACATGTATCTCTTTTCCTCTCTCTCCATCTCGTATCTATGACTCTGCGTCTTGATTTGACAATGACTTTATGAATAAAAAAATTATCACATTTTCTCAAAATTTCATTATCACTCAAGGATTTTATTACAGTACATTGTCACTGCTTGCAAAGTCATCTATGCAAGAGACTCGCAAATGGTATCCCTTTTTTCACTTTAATGAAGGGTTATGGATATTGGCACAAGACTACATTCTTCTCAAATAAACCCATACATTTGCTTTATGTATATTTATACCCATAATCCTACTATGTATCATCTATTTTATGTATCATCATCTTTTCAAAAATTCCATATTGCAAAAATCAAGATTTACTACTTAACAACTATTGAGTTGTAGTCATCCGATATGGGCTGTGGAGTTCATGTGTACAATTTTATTTTCATTCAAAACTTCTCCCAAAGTCAATTTCATATTGTTTTCAAAATTTGTCACTTGAGCCTTAAGTTTCTTTCTTATACTGCCTAAAAGTTTTGGCACTGCCACGTCCCGTTTACTGAACTGCTAACACATAAGCATTCCGGGAAGCTCCCGATAACCAAAACGCTTAAGTAAATTTGCTACCATTAGCGCACTGTTAGCTTCCCACTAGCCTCCTGCTAGCTTCCCGTTGGCCTCCTACTAGTTTCCTGATGGAGGTTCATCCTCTATCGGTTACGTGTGCTGAATTTGCGCGTTCTCATTATGTCAACCTCGCACGTACAAAGACGTGACTAGTGATATCTTGCAGATGGTGATGGTGCAGCCTACATTTAAATCAATCATCAAGAACAATTTCATTCATATTTTTTAGAGTCATAACGTCACTTTAACCTACAATATACATGTACGTGTAACTTAACGTGAGGCGGTTTATACGCACGCATCAACCACCATTAAACATGTTCCATATGTACAGAGCACAAGACTTGTCTGAACATGGAGGTACAAGTATATAGTGCACATATCTGACTCAAAGATAAAAAATGCTTACTGACTGAACATTGCTCGGTAATGTACGTGCAAATGCATGCTGTGACCACTTTCCCCAAATTCTCTCATACTCAGATTTACCAAGCAAGGTTCTTTATTATTTTTTCAATTATTATTTTCATTTTCCTTTTTTGTTTTCAATCCAATCACAAGCAAGGACAATACAAACAGGGAATGGGAATTTCGTATGCGGACAATTAACAAACATTAATGAAGGATAAATGCATAAAATAGAATCAAGCACCACAATTATATATGTAGGTGTATTTGCCAACGTAAGTAATAGGTTATGCAAGACTCTTACGAAAAGACTAAAAGTGGTCTTACTCACTGTCCGCATACCCAACGTCTGGCTAGACACACAATGTGTGCATATGGTATACAGAGTAGTTTTAAAGGCATTGGCTAACTTTGTGAGCAGCTGATTTAAAAAATTCTCAAACTAAGATGAAACATGTGTATGAGTACTTGTATTTATACTCAAAAACCCTGAAACCAACCATAATTTGGAAGGAAAAGCTGTAAGTTAGACGCAAACCGCGATTTTATTAGCTTTCGTCTCGAGAGACACTGAACTAAGAGGACCGTTTGCGCGAATTCAAAAATACCGTTACTTGCCTTCCGCCGCGTGATACGTCAATACACACAGTGCGGTCCGCTGAGTCATGTGCGCATGCGCACTCCTTACGTTGGGTCTATGCAACCGACCCTCGTATATTTTTCAAACATTGGTTCATATTTCTAATATTTAAAAATACTTCCCGTGGATATTATGCTCTGAAACTTTCACACTGGTATTTTTACACTATAACCCTAATGTTTATCCCATTTTTAAGTAACAAAATGAGATTTTTTTTAAATCATAACAATGTTAGCCAATGCCTTTAAGGTCGAAAATGCCAAATCCCAAGAAGAGATGAGAATTGCTCAGGAGACACGGGCAGTACCTTCCTCTCGCCATCATGCCATGCACGGCGTCTAAAGAAAATTTGTAAGCCAAGCACTTTCCCTCTGCTGTATTCTTTGGGAGGGAGGGGGGGAGATGACATAGCTTTATAATAATAGAGTCAGTCTACATGGAGCCTACAGTGTATATGTAATGAGATCTCCTTAACTATCCATGGTTTCATAAGTCTCCTTTATTCTGTCACCTGCACTGCACCTATCCGATCAGAGATAGGATGCCTAAAAAGTTCGGACTTTAATTTTTTTCTGCAAATTGATAGTCAGTAATTACTCTAAACATGATTTACCTATTTGATTTGATTTGATTTAATTTATTCATTCATATATCATCATCATAATGATATGGATCAGCAGTTACATGGTATAATCATTTAAGTCATATATACATATTTGAAAGGATCGTCTTAAGCTCTGAGAACTCGATAGAGACATTAAAAAAAAATACACATCAATTATATATATAGATGTAAGTGGCATTCAATCAAATTAATAATACAAATTCAGAGTGAGAATTCACAGAGAGAATTAGAATGGCGATATAAATAGACTGAGAGAGAGAGGGAGAGAGAAAGGGGAGAGAAAGAGAGAAGATGAAAGGTCAAAGAGAATCATGAAGAGGAGAAAGAGAGTACATGTACTCAACATCATGAATAATAAGTAAAAATACAAAATATTCAAACATCCTGACAACTAAAATGAAAATGGAGCTTTTATTCTTGCAAATGATTTGATGATTAACCCATTCGTGACAGAGGTCCACATTTTGTGGTTTGGCCTAATATCTTTTGATGCAAAGCCCTAAAAATCATACCAAATACATGAGCAGAAAGAGCAAAAAATTCTAAACAAACTGTGCCCATTTTGGTTGCGTCAATATTCGTTTGTTGATGCTGAAAATTTTTTAAAGGAAAATAAGCATTAAAATCCTTAAATTTGCTATGTGATAGAAAGTCTAAAATCACCGTTTTCCCCCGCAAATTGGCAACTTTTTGACTTCTCATCATAATTTCTGTCAATTTATATTCATTTCAGATACATGACGTTTTATAAGAAAAATGTAGCAAAAAAATAAAAATGTTGGTGTTGCCAATTTGAAGAATAAAAGCTGATCAAATTAGGCTTTAAATCATTCCTGTCACGAATGGGTTAAACAAGGAAACATTTGGTCAATATCTTATAACAACCCTTTTAAAACTAGGATCAAACATGAAAACACTAACATGGCATTCAGCAATGAAAAATTATTTATTTCAATGTATTCCCAATACACTAAATAAATCTCACACTATTTTCCCCCACTTCATGTGATAACACTCAAAATGTACAGGCCTCTGAATGATTGAAGGTTAGAAAAATGCTGAAAAATGATCACATATCAATTTGAAATATACAAGCGAGTTTTTTCTTTTTTCCTTAAAAGGGGTACCCAATGCTGAAACAATGTTAGTTCATTCAAAAGAGCATGATTTTATTAGCAGAAAATTATATGTCTGAAGTTTTTTTAAAAGTTGTGTTGCCAAGGAAACCCCCAAATGTGATAAGATTTCAGGATATTTCTGACCCCTCAGCTGTGACCCAGTTTCAACTAGGTACCCACTTTGACGTCAAAATGACGTCAAAGTGGATATGTTGCGCGCAATTCTAGCAAAATGCGCGCAACGTATAATACATATTGTACAGTCTAGCGCGTAGCACAACTGCAATGCGCGAAGCTGGGTACTCACTTTTACGTCATACCTCGTACTCAAATTTTTTTGTCAACTCTTGACTTTTTATGACAAAATTAGCCAAAATGCATTGATTTGGAGTGAAAAATCATCAAATTCTCAGTGTTATTCTTCTTAGAATTCTATTCTCGATCATATATCCAAAAAAATATTACCATTGTGTAATCACTTTAAAAATTTCATACAATTTACCTTTATAAGAAATCAAACCAAACTAGGTCTATATCACCTAAGGCATGAAAAATACTAACATGGCATTCAGCAAGAAAACATTATATTTCTATATATTCCCAATACATTGAAATAAATCTCACAATTTTTCCCAAAATCCTGTGTTAACACCAAAAGTGTATAGGCCTCCGAAAGATTGAAAGGCCAAGCAATGTCAAAAAAAAAATTATCACATATCAATCAGATATCAATAAGTCTTGTCAGTTTTTTGTATTGAAAATGCAAATTTCGTTATTCCTTTATTACACATGAAACATTTGAAACAACGGATACACAACATTGAATAATCTTTGTTTTTTCCCCTTTAATTTTCTTGTGTTATCCCAATTTCTACACGTAATGTCTGCTAGTAATGCATCCTAAAAATAAATAGACATTGAGGGGAGATGAAGTATGTTTTAACATATACAGAACAAGATTTAATGCCTTTGGAACCAAACTTCGGTTGACGGAGGCATAAAAAAAATGAGAATTGAAAGCCTAGGGGCAACGTCACTCTCTCTACAGTTCGTCCCCTAAAAAAGTGTAAAGTTGAAAAAATTCTTGCCATTTGAGCATATCAAAATATTTTCAGGAAACTTTCATACCGGTGGACAGCCAAAAGACTCTTTTATCAAATGCCACCAAAAGAATTGAAAAAGAATTTACACTAGGGCAATCATAAGTAACTTTAGTGAAAAGGTGCAAAATTCAGAATTGACAAGAATGGGTACTTGAGCTGGTTGCTATCAGTAAAGCGGACAGTTATAGTGTTAACTGTGGAGATTTATAATTTTCATATTCTGAGGGTTTTCTGGAGGTGACGGTGGTAATGATGTGATGAAAGAAAGACTCCCGTTATAAGTCCATCCGTAGTATACTAGCAGTATGGTCCAAGGTTAGAGTAACCACTCTTGTGCTATGACAGTCAGGTCAGCGGGTTTGATTCTCCTGCCGAATCTTGCAGTGTGAGCCTGACACACCGTCAATACATACTTCTGATTGTTTCTACAGGACACTGAAAGGCATTGGTTATCATTGTTATAATTTTTTAAAAACTCATTTTGCTACTTGAATATGGGATAAACATAAGGGCTAAAGTGTAAAATACCAGTCTGAAAGTTTCAAAGTATGATATCCACAGAAAGTATTTTCAAATATTAGGAATGTGAACCAATGTTTGAAAAATATATAATGGTCGGTTGCTAGACGTAAGGAGTACGCATGCATGCATGGCTCACCGGACTGTACTGTGTGTATTGGCGAATCACGTGGAGGGAGGCAGAAAACAGGTTTTTTAATTCAAGCAAAACGGACCTCTGAGACCAAAAACAATAAAATTGCAGTTTGCGTCTTACTAACAGTTTTTCATTCCAAATTATGGTTGGTTTCAGGGTTTTTGAGTACAAATACAAGTCCTCATACACATGTTTCATTTTAGCTTGAGAATTTTTTAAATCAGCTGCTCACAAAGTTAGCCAATGCCTTTAAGGGAAACGCTTCATTTAACACATAAAGACATTAAATGCACAAAAATTAGCAATGCATATGGAATAACTCCACCAATCAACTTTACTTTCCAGAGGTATAAAAATCCTCTCATATAATCATGAGGAAGTTATCACATGTTTTTTTTTGTTCGGTATTCTGTACAGTCATATCGAATCTGAAGAATGGTATCACGGACAGTATGCGAACGGTCTATGATAGAAACAAACAAAATATTTTGTGAATCAATTTTTTCATGTCATTATTGATATTTTCATTCCATAATTTTCAATCAATCAAGTAGCTTTCTTCTCAACACTAGTGAGAAAAAGACATGTGCCACTAGATGGTATTATATCACTCATCACAGCAACACATCCCACCCTTCATGCCCTTTTGTGATGTGTGCCTGATACTCCCTATAACGTACAAAAGACAAAAAGTCAAGAAGATAGAAACAATCAGAAGTATGCACTGATGACGGGGCAGGCTGATACAATGAAATTCGGCGGGAAATTCAAACCCGCTGACCTGTGCTTTTGTAGAAACAAAGAGCCGTTATGGACTATGGAGCACTCTACGAAGAGAAAAGTGTAAACAAAAGTGGTCTAGAGCGCTAATAAAGTGAGTAAACTCGAATGAATAACAGTCTTGACATACTACAACTTCTTTCCTTTTCTCATCTTTTTTCTTAGATTTCTGATTTCTGCATCAATGGCAAGCACTACAACTTCTTTCCTTTTTTCTTCTTTTTTCTTAGATTTCTCGTATCGGAATCAATGGCAAGCACAGCTTTTGCCCATGATGCCTCCTGTTCATCCATATTCACCCCTATAAAGTGGAGATAGACTGATTTTACTTTTGCGACCCTGACAGGGTCAAGGGCTGGGAACCCGTGAGTGCCATTGATATTATAGGACAACCTTTCTTCTTTAGTGAAAAAGAGGTTAACTGCTTTTCGGGCAAGAGCATTTGGGGTCAATGAGTTGATTAGATCCTGGTATACCCTATGAGGAATGGATCCCAGGTCGAACTGATCAGGGTTGAGGACCTGAGCAGGGACAGGGGCAGGGGTGGGGACAGGGGCAGCTGCAGGATTAGGAACTGAAGCGTGGATATCGAGAGTGGATGGGGTGGTGGAAGGGTTGGGGACCAGAGCAGGGACTGGGACAGTGGCAGGGTTGGAGGCCGGCGTGCGAACCAAGGCGGTGTCCTGGGTGGTGGCAGGAATGGTGGCATGGGTGGACACGGTGGCATTGGTATGGACAGGATGGGAGTCAGAGGCATTTATTTTTGGTGATGGGTCTTTATTCCCCTTCATGACACGAAACTCCCTTTCCAGGTTTTCCAACCTTTCCTCCAATTTCCTGACTTTACTTTTTAGTGCTGTCACTTCAGTTTGATGGTCACACAGAGGTGCTCCTAATACCCTTAGCTGGTCTGTTAAATTTTCTTGGGCACTGCTTAGGAGATCCTGGTGAAGCTGTGGGTCCAAGGGGTCTGGCATATCCTGCACTACGTCATCTCCGTCATGGGCCTTAGCGGCGCACAGAATGGTAAAAACCTGGAAGAATTAAAATCAAAAGGTATCTACTTTAATATACTCCAGGCCTACTTGTGCATTTCCATGAAGAGAGAGAGAGAGGGGGGGGGGGGGATGAGAGGAAAGGAAAGGCAGAGAGAAGTGTAAACATACACATACACACAAGATATGAAATCGCTCTCACATTTGTGGGTGGACGCAACATTTCCACTACATACAAAAACTTTCAAACCAATGTTTGAAAAATAAAGTCCATTAAACTATTGGCCTATCTAGGACTTATGGTGCCCATGGGTAACAGTGAAGTTGCACCCCCCCCCCCATCTGAGTATCCAAACTTATCTATGTTACCTTACAAGCGATGGAAATGCAAAGCGATTATCATTTTTATTCTTATCATTCCTTTTTGATATTTCTAACTTATAAAAAGCTGGAATTTCTTGCACATAGAAATAAAGCAGTTCGTTCCATACATGTTCCCTCTCAAATTTACAGCATAATCAAATATTAAAAAAACAAGAGCACTGAGGTACTTAGCAAGGCTGCTGAAAGATTTTTTTCAAATGTAGAACCTTTACAAGTGATGTACATAATGTGGACTTCATCCTTTAAATTGAATACACAATGGTAAAAATAATTTGATATATGATCGAGAATAGAATTCTAACATTAAAAATTGGATTTTGAATCGAAATCAATGCATTTTGACGAATTTTCTCATAAAAAGTCAAGAGTTGAATAAAAATTTGAGTATGAGCTATGACATAAAAGTAGTTCCCAACTTCACGCATTGTACTTGTGCTGCGCGCTAGACTGTACAATATGTATCATACTTTACACGCATTTTGCTAGAATTGCACGACAGGGTAACCACTTTGACATCAATATGGGATCCCAGTTGAAACTCGGACACAGCTGAGGGGCCAAACACATCCTAAAATCTTACATTTTGGGGCTTTCTCGGCAACACGACTTTAAAAAAAAAATTAAGCAGATGATTTTCTGCTGATAAAATCATGCTCTTTTAAATGTACTAACAATGTTTCAGCATTGGGTATCCTCTTTAATGGAGGTGCAATACTTAGCAAAACATATATGGCAGCGAGTGAAGCAACATCAATCATATTTAGATCATCATTCATAATAGATTTTGATATTTTTAATCATCAAGAAAAATTAAGCAATTCCATCTGCCTCTGTCTAAATATTTACGTTAGACGGTGTCAGACGGAGGAAAATTTAAAATACTGTGGCCATGAACGAGCGCCGTCTGCCAACGTCTAGATACGTCTGTAAACAAGCCGGAGAACAAATTCAAAAAGTCCAATACACGTACGCATTCGTTTCTCAGACAGAATCGTTAAACAGTAGTATGGGACAGGGCCTTAAACAACATGGCATGTAAACACCATAGTGTGGACATATTTCAAATCACGGTTGCCAAATATGATTCAGCAACACTTCAACAGGAATCACTGCACCATATAAACTGCAAGATAATAACAATATTATTATTGTTGACCAATGGGGCAACATTATAGTAATTAATACTGGTTGCCATAATTGCCCTGTATTATACCCCCCCCCCCCCCCCTCACCGTAGTTTATAGCCAACTACCATGAGAAGGGGCACAAGCATTCAAGGAATTTCTCTTATCAGGTATCCGTTTCTGGAATGCAGTGGAATAGACACAGGGGGCACATACCCCTCTATCAATGATTGATGATAAGTAAAAATGAAACAAGAGATGGAGGGGGGGGGGGGAAGAGGCAGGGGGGAAGGTAACGCGAAAGGAAGATTATTCACCACACGATGGAATTGTTCTCATCTAAGATTCCCCCCCCCCCCCACCATTTACCCTCAAATGATATACCATAAAGATTTGCATATCATTTTTCCTGTTCTGGCAATCTGTATAAATTGAATAATGCTTAAACAATGTTTTATGAAAGACTTGTTCTTTAAAATGCATGTAGGCCCACTGAACACCATTGCATGATGGGATTTTTCCATCAACTTCAATCCCTTTACAGAAAGAGCTACATGTACGTTGAAGTCAACTTCACTGGGCCAATATATCATCCGAAAACAAGAGAAAGCATAAAAAAAGTAGGTCTGGTATACTTTGAGCAATTATGCGCGGATCACATTATCAAAATCTTCGCTGATAAGGAGGGGAAGGGGAGAGGACACTGAAAAGGTAGCAAATTCCATTCCATTTTCCCCCCTTCTTTTCTTTGAATGAATATCATTTTGTTATGCATTCCACATTAGGTTTTCTTCATTTGAATTTTCCTTTTTGGATAAAGACTTATAAAGAAAGGATCCTCTTCTTTTTCTTTTAAATCATTTACTGCTGAATTACTATTCATTTTGTGTGGGGAGAAATGAATTTTGCCCCTCAACATTTTCGTTTGGGAAGCTAAAGCCCCTCCTACTCCCCTCCTGCTCCCCCCCCCCCCACTTCCGGTGCCTATGCTTGGCATTAGAATTCATTTCGCCATGACGAGATTACATTTTTGGGAAGTTGACCTGGAAAGATAATTGATTACACCATGACGACATATACTTTTTGCGAAGTCGTTTTGGTAATATACATCGCTGTGACGGCATGTATTTTGTAAGAAGTCAACTTGGCATGATAATTTATTTTGCCATGATGACATAATTTTTGGGAAGTCGACCTGGCAAGATAAATTATGTTACTTTGTCATCACGATGACCTGAAATTTTTGTGAAGTCACCCTGGCATGATAATTTCGCTATGTCGACTAATACAAGTTGATAAGTCGACGTGGCAAGTCAAATATTTGTACATAACGACATAGTATGGTTACATGCATTAAGTCAACTTGACATGACAAAATATCTTGTCATGTCATCGAGTGCCACTTTAAAGCCAGAGTGAACTGGCACCCTTGTATGAGATTTTGAAATAGCGCCATCTCAGTCCTGAACTACTGATTCTGCCCCGTTTTTTCTCCCAGCATGCACCATTCTGATCAACGCGAGCTTTATTTTTTAGACACATCTGTAAAAATGTATTCAGACTAAGGCAGTTCACTAAAAGCCAAGAAGGGCGTAATGTTTCTAAGACAGTCTCTGGTTGTGAGTAGCCGCAAGTTGGCGCTGTTGCAAATACATCATTTCAGAGCTATGTAAGCACCAGTTCACCGTGGCTTTAAAGCTTCCGTAGCTATGCTACACACAAACCTTCTTCTTTTACACTGGTTGTTTTTCCTCTGCTTCTTTTCTTCGAAGTAGATGGAAGCTAAATGGATAGAAGTAAAAAAACAAAGAATTGAGTATTCCACATCACAAAAAAAAATTGTTTGCAAGTCCATTATTATCATAATCATAATGCTTTCAATTTTTCTTTTCAAATATGTAGTGAAATGGACCCTAATATAAGCCACATATTATAATTCATGCAACATCAATTCTCTACTTTTTCAAGACTACTAGTTAATGAAAATGATGAATCAATTTTTCAAAAGTACTTTACCTCTAGACTGATTTCATCATCGGTGTTGGACTCGTGATTTTCTTGACAAATTACTTGAACTTTCTTTATATAAAAGGTCGGGAGGGACTGGATTGAAGATTTTTTTGTATAGTTTAATAATGCAGAGTCTACATTTTTACATAGTAAAGACATGGTAACGATGATCGTATTCGCAACGCATGAAATGACTTTTGCCTGTAGGCATTGTTCTAATTCTTCAACAAATCAATCCTACGCATCTAGATCCGGGCCCCGTTTTATAGAACTTGTCACCAATGACAAGTTGTAATAACCTATAAGCTACTGAAACCCTTGCATCTGATTGGCTGAGGAGAAATTTTTGTCTGTAAAAATTACTGACAAGACACTCGATGAACGACCCCTAAATATTCATAACTCTATGCCCCTACTTCTGTTTGGGCATGTGAGTCATGTGACCACCATGTGATTATACCATGTGTTTATACCATCAAACCCTTGTCCGATATTATCATCCACTATAATATTGAGTGAATGGTTAGCGTTTAGGGCTTAATCAATAGGTAAAGTAATGTACATGTAATGTACATTCTCTTGCCAATGCTATTTATTACATGCAAAGACTCTAAAAGTTACAGTACCAGTCACAATTCTTTGACTCACGTCTCCACGTTATAGTGTGTGCAGACGGGTCAACCCGGATGTCGTGTTGTGTATCTCAACTTACGTTTCGCCCAGCCAGTCAAGGACAATAGTCCACTGAAGAACGTGTACCGTTCGATCGGTCACGAGAAGAGAATCGCCTTGTTTGGTTGGCGGTATGAAACGTAACGTTCATACATGCTTTTCACGTTTTGTGCGTGCTGCGACATTAGTTCGGGCTTTTTATGAATGCATTCCGCGCGCGCGCGGAAGGGGGATCGCCCAGAAGTTACGAGTTGTGTTTGGGATCGCCTCGTGCATTCATGGCACTGTTCCGCGCCCGGCGCGCGGGTCCGGGCGTATACTGTATGTACGTTGTGCACAAGCATTCATTGGTGCATGTTATGCACACGAGGCACGGCGCAACTTACGGTACTTATCACTTGTTTAATTCATCCGAACAACTCGCAAAATGGCTGGCCCCATGTGGTCAGCTCTGCCTTTCGATTATTTAAGTTTAATTGTATTCGAATGCATAAGTGAAATACACGTACATGTAGCAAAACTGATATATTATACATGTACTTGTGGTCTGCAGAGTCTACTTTGAAGACCTTCTCTGGCATACAGGGCCTGACCAGGCGCTGGCGCATGGCATGGTATTTATAGCCTGGCATGGCCGAGGCGCGCCGCGGAGCCTAGCCGGAAGTGTACCCGCCGTATACATGTATGTACATGTACTCTGTAGTGATACGTATACATGTACTGTTCTTAGTGGCGTACCTACATGTACATGTAGGATTTTTCACAGGGGGGGGGGCAAATTCGTCCGCCCGAAAATTTGACAAGCAAAAAAAAGGGTCTTCAACCATAATATAGGAGGATTTCGTACCCCCCCAAAAAAAAAATGACAAAAAAGATCTTCAACCATAATATAGGAGGACTTCGTACCCCCCAAAAAAATGACAAAAAAGGGTCTTCAACCATAATATAGGAGGATTTCGTACCCCCCCTCAAAAAAATGACAAAAAAGGTCTTCAACCATAAAATAGGAGGATTTCGTACCCCCCAAAAAAAATGACAAAAAAGGGTCTTGAACCATAATATAGGAGGATTTCGTACTCCCCCCCCTTAAAAAAAAAATGACAAAGAAGGGTCTTCAACCATAATATAGGAGGATTTCGTACCCCCCCAAAAAATGACAAAAAAGGGTCTTGAACCATAATATAGGAGGATTTCGTACTCCCCCCCCAAAAAAATGACAAAAAAGGTCTTCAACCATAATATAGGAGGATTTTGTACCCCCCCTAAAAAAAAATGACAAAAAAAAGTCAACCATAATATAGGAGGATTTCGTACCCCCCCTAAAAAAAAATGACAAAAAAGATCTTCAACCATAATATAGGACGATTTCGTATCCCCCCCCTAAAAAAAAATGACAAAAAAGGTCTTCAACCATAATATAGGAGGATTTCGTACCCCCCCTAAAAAAAATGACAAAAAAGGTCTACAACCATAATATAGGATTTCGACCCCCCCCCAAAAAAAAAAAAAAATGAAAAAAAAGATCTTCAACCATAATATAGGAGGACTTCGTACCCCCCAAAAAAATGACAAAAAAGGGTCTTCAACCATAATATAGGAGGATTTCGTACCCCCCCTCAAAAAATGACAAAAAAGGTCTTCAACCATAAAATAGGAGGATTTCGTACCCCCCAAAAAAATGACAAAAAAGGGTCTTGAACCATAATATAGGAGGATTTCGTACTCCCCCCCCCAAAAAAAAAAAATGACAAAGAAGGGTCTTCAACCATAATATAGGAGGATTTCGTACCCCCCCAAAAAAAAAATTACAAAAAAGGTCTTCAACCATAATATAGGAGGATTTCGTACCCCGAAAAAAATTGACAAAAAAAGGTCTTCAACCATAATATAGGATTTGGTTCCCCAAAAAAATTGACAGAGAAAAAAAAGGTCTTCAAGCTCTTCACGGGGGGGAGGGGGGGGGTAGGGATACGTCACTTACATGGGTTATGACTCGTCGGGGGGGGGGGGCAGACTGCCCCCCCCCCCCCCCCCCCCCGTAGGTACGCTTGTACCTGGTCTGAAGGTACCAATGTCTGAGTTGATATTAAATATCGTCTTTTTTGGCTAATCAACTTCTTTGAAAAATTTGGTATTCTATATTATTAACTTGTGTTCACATAGATTGTTATACAATTTTTTTTTATTTATGGATGCTTCTAAGTTTTGTATTCATGCGCTTAGAAACTGTTGTATTAAGCGCTATATAAATGCTAATTATTATTATTTTATTTTGTGCAGGCGTCTCCCGACCCAGAAAATGTTGGGCACTCGTTAGAACTCCCGCGTCACATGTTCATCTTATTTTCTTGACGACCCTGTTTAGTGTTGTAGGCCTATTTTTTTTTATTCAAAATGTTCATCTCATTTTTTTTTTGAATGATTAATGTCTTTCCGTTTTGCATGGAATTTTATAGAACGAATGTGAAATGAATTTTGCATTTGTTAAACTTCTAAGATATTTTCTTTTCAAACTTTTTGGTTTTGCAATATGCGTTTTGATATTTTTTTCATTTTGTAGCATGCATTGAATAAGAATGTTAATTAATTTTCTAGTTTTCTTGACGTATTTGAGTGTTATCAATCAAAGTTGACATTTTGATGTTCTTAAAGGGATGGTCCAGGCTGGAGATACATGTACATGTGTTTATA
The DNA here is from genome assembly GCA_029962745.1 of Echinometra lucunter. Taxonomy (NCBI): domain Eukaryota; kingdom Metazoa; phylum Echinodermata; class Echinoidea; order Camarodonta; family Echinometridae; genus Echinometra; species Echinometra lucunter. The sequence goes on from CM057159.1 coordinate 4,040,444, forward strand.
CTTCAATAAATAAGAGTTACATTCACAGAGCGAAATGCTGAAAACTTTATCAAAACCGGATAACAAATAATGAAGTTGTACAATCTTTAAGATTTGCATTATTTCACCTAATGAATATTCATTAGGTGGGCTGATGATGTCATATCCCCACTTGTTCTTTTGTATTTTTACTAATGTATGCCCCCGCAGACGAAGTGTTGCCCCTGTCCGTCCGCCCGTCCCCCTCTTGGTTTCTGCGCAATAACTCGAAAATATTTTATAAATTGTAAAACTTTTGGTGTGTACAGATACATGACACCAATTTACAGGCTACATGTAAGTATGATTTCGGAGTCCACAGGTCAAAGGTTACAGTTCATGAAATATGCGAGGGTTTCTGTGCAATAACTCAACAAATATTTAACAGACTAAAAAAAAGATTAGTGTGTAGGTAGTTGACACCAAACTACAGTAACGTAAAAGTGGGGATATACATGTAACATCATCGGCTCACCTCATTAATACTTATGACGATGAGCATATTTTTTCACAATATATTGTTCAACTTTAAAAGTTAATAACTTCGTTATTTTTTTGTGCGATTTTTTTTATTTTTAGCATTTTGCTTTGCGAATTTTAGTCTAATGATATTGAGATATAAATACTTTCAGACCGGACCATCCCTTTCAAACCCATTTAAACGCATCTTATTTGAATATTTTTTCTTATTTTCTTGCATGCATTAAGTTAAATGGAACTAAAACATGTTTTTTTCATCCCAACTGCATGATCACACCTCTTTTTGTTTTGCCATTTTGAGAAGATTGAACATGAAAATGAATTGAAACATTTCTTGAAGTAGTGAAGATGGTTCAACAATGGAAATAAGAAAATGTAGCTTGAATGGACTGGAACGAATTTCCAGGGGATAGATCGTATCAGAAAGGAAATATAGAAAAAAACATGCATGTACATGCAACTGACCTCACTCATTATCTATTGTTATCATATCTGGACAACTCGAAATTTGGAATGAAATCCTTTAATTCTATTTTACAAGTATTTTCCGTGACTCCTTCCTTTATATCTCTCAGCCCCTTCCCCATCTCTCTACCCCCTCATTTTTTTTTTCTCTCTCTCTCACTCTTTCACTTCATTTTTTCCCCTTAATTTTTCCGGCTAAAGAGATCTACAGTATAATTGTTTTGGTTTTGAATAATTATATGTATTAAAAAAATCATAGCTACGTTGTGGCTGCCGATTACTCTAACAATCAGGAGCGGATCCAAGATTTTCCAAGGGGGGAGGGGGTGCACATTTTCCCATAAGGTTTTCACCTAATTCTCATTCAAAGTAAATCATCTGACTTAATTTTTTTTTAAACCCATCAATACAGGTGACAACTTTGGCAAAAGCAGCTTCAGAAACAAATCAAACTTATTTAATATAGTATTCAAAATGTGATTGAGTAAATCACAGTGGAAAATGCTATTAAATTCTTCATTATGTCGGTTTGGGAGAATACGGAAACAGTAAGTTCACCCCCCCGTCCCCAAACCCGCGTCTGATACGACAGAATCCCTTCTTTGGGCGATTCTAACAACTTGAACGGAAACGAAAGGAATGGGGTCAAATTTACCACATTTTGAAGCATTGAATGGATAAAGGGATATATTAACTGTATAGACTGTCACCTAACCTTGGGCGGAGGACTAAACAAAAGGAGAGACATGGGAGGAAAGAAGGGATGAGAGACAGATGGAATGAAAATATATATTCATTCATTTATTTGAACGTAATACACAGGCGGAGATTCACATATCAGTGATATACAGTGTGTCCCACAAAAAACAAAACCGAGATTTATCGATGATTTATCGTAACTTAATAATAAATAGAATAGACAAATGACCTACCAATGTAAAGCTTAAAATCTCGTCTTTCATCTGAAAGTACCTAGATTGTTTCTCATTCACGCATGAGTGAGCAAAAACAATTTGAAGACAGGATACCAATAGCTCATTTGGCGGGCTGAGTCTGGGTTTCAAAATGAAAACCACATTTTATAAAAGTGCAATATCTGCTCTTTAATTTGATACCTCAATGACAGAAAATGGTCAAGAAATAACAAAGTTATGGTCATTTGAAATAAGGCTTGAATTTCAATAATTTCATAAAATGAAGAGGTTTTACAGGCTCGCGTTCAAACTCACTCGACATTCCGTTTTGTTAACGATCAGCCATGCATTAAGTCTTTTGTTAAACGTGCGATACCTTCTGTGGGGAAACCGGTGAAAACACGTGTATTTAATGAAATTCTGGAAATACAAGGAAAGAAGCATTGTTTCGAAAGCACATAACTTATTTACTTGACCATTTTTGTGATTAAGGTATCAAATAAAAAAGCAGATATTGAACTTTTTAGACGTATGTGAATTTGTTTTTGAAATTCAGATACCCCCGCCAAATGAGCTTTTGGCATCTTGTATTCAAATTACTTTTGCTCGCTCATGCGTGAATGAGAAAAGGAGTGTACGACCAACGATAAACCGATACGGGAGGGGGGGGGTAGTTAAGTGGAAAATTATAGCGTATAGTAAGAGGGGAATATTATAGTGTATATGATTTGACATACAGTAAGAGAACAAAGTGAAGTAAGAGTTGTTTGTCTCAAGAGTGAGCATTGTCGGCGGTTTGAAATATGAGGGTATGTTATATTTTTATTATTTCATTTTTTTTGTAGAGGGAGCCGGTCTTTTTTATACAGAACGTAATAAAATGCTTGTATTGAGGGAATGATATGTTATTTTGGTTGTTCATGTCAGCAGGATGATTAATGTCTTACACCTTTATTTCCCAGTTTCCATTGTACTGTATTTATTCTGCCTCTATCCAGGGCCGTCCGTCGACACAGAGGAATTACATGTATCTTTTGTGTTAGGGAACGCAACAGTAGATGCCCCCTAAGAACAAAAGATAATCATCTGCGCTGAAACCCATGCCTCTATCCATAGATGTACATCAGACAATCACAAATCTTACATTTTATCAATTTTATTTTTAGTTGATTGTTCTGCCTGTATTTTTCTACACTAACTGAAGGGTTGTATTATCATTTTCGCTCTCTCTCTCTTTCTGCCTTTCTGGGGGGGGGGGGGGTGGGGGGAGGGCAAAACTGCACATTGTTCTTTGAACCTCTTTTCCTCTGTACCAAGAGCTTGCTCTTTCATGTATTTACATGTACACCACTCACGGTAACATTGGTAACCAATTCATACTCTACCATCACGTGACAGATTCAATTCACTCTCTTTTTTGTTCTCAATGTTTACAGCTATTCACATCCTTTCAAATAAATGATTGACCTCGCAGTAAAGGTTCTATCATGTGCAAATAAACAAAATTCTTTATTGGAATGATACACTGTCAAAAACATTTAGAGAACATTTGTAAGTTTTCTGTACAATAAAATCAAAAATTATTCTAGTATCTAAAAAATAATGAACATCAAGTCCAAATAGATGATTGATATGTAAACATACAGTGTATTCCTTTTTATATCTTATAATAATTCCACATTAGCATGCAAGAGGAAGTCATCTTCCAGGCTAGGGTGGTTCAAATATTAAGGGTTTTTTTTCATGCTCAATGACAAAGAAATTAACCTGCTCTGGTTGGTGTTTCATAAAGCTGTTCGTAAGTTAAGAGCGACTTTAAGAACGACTGGTGATCCTTTCTAATGGTAAATGGTATATACCATAGGCGATGGTTTAGCACGTAAGAAATGATCACCAGTCGTTCTTAAAGTTGCTCTTAACTTACGAACAGCTTTATGAAACGGACCCCTGACCAGTGAAAAATCACAAGTTAAGCTGAAGGGATTCACAAAAGAATATGCCAACATGGAGTCAATTAAAATGTTTAAAATCACCGATTTCATGTTCCCTTGAGATAGTTTATTTCAGTTCACTTCATGTCATGTCGTGTGTCGTACAAGACATCTTTTAAAAGGACAATTATTGGAAAATGAAGGGCAGTAATTAGATATTCATGGGGTAGATTGATCACCCATGGGTCAAAGAAAGAGAAACTGATATTTTGAAATTGCATCATCAAAAATAAAATTGTAGGAAAAACTTTTGCATTTTCATACTGCCTAAAATAAGTTCGCAAAAAGTAGGGATGCCCCTATTATGGATCATGAAAAAGTAGATATTATTTGGAATCATCAATGATACATTATTCAATTGACCTGCAATACTTTTAATCTTCTTATGCTTTGCCAACAATTGTATAAGGCAGTGTTTGTACTTATTTATTTAATTAGTATAATTATTGAAAATTGAAAATTTCATTGTTTCCCCTCCCCCCAAAAAACTACATCTGACCTCACTTTTGGTTTAAACTCATCATGTTCATAAAATAATTTAGGTATCATAGTAAAATATTACACTACTTATGACTTATTGAGAGCATGCTAGTGGCAGGAAGATATGAGAGAGGATGGACGCTGATTTGAATATATAATAGTAAATTTAACCAAAAGAAATGAAAAAAAAACGCGAAAACTTTAGTTGATAAAGGCCCAAAAATTGCAAAGGTGTGGATTTTTTCTCTTTTTTTAGACTTGTATTCTTTTCAAATTTCTGTTTTGGGAATCGATTACAGTGACACATCTCTTCCAAACTGCGTCCGCAGACTCACCCCCTGTCGGGCAGAGGGAGAATACTGCCCTCTTCACAGCGCCCATCCTCTCACTATCCATTGGAGGATTCTTCCTGCCACTTACATTCCTTCCAATCCTCTCCTCCTCCAGGAAGATGAGATTACAGAGTCGCCTGGCAACATCTCTGTGGCAGGGAACAAATGGGAGTACTTCTTGGAGTACACACTCCTTAATCGATAGTACTTGTTCTCCTGCCACAGAGACGTACTCCAGGCGTCCCTGTATCTGCTCTCTGGACGTTGCCGGCAGAGTCTTTGAGCGAGACTTTCTTGCGATTTCCTGTGCTTTCCATCTTCTCAGTTCTGCTAGCTCCTCCTCTACTGCGTGCAGTCTCCTCTCCAAGGCCTCCATCCGAGCCTCTGTGCTTGGAGTGGTTGGTGGGGGTGGCGGCCTTCTAGCGTTGACTGGTGGAGCTGCTGCCGGTGGTGTCGGTGAAATCAAAGGCTTCCAGATCGACGGACAAAGGGGGAGACACAATTACGTAATGAATAGGTGTGCAAAGGCAAATGCAAAAAGAACAAAATATACAGGTGAAGGATCATCTGTCATCTCAACATGCTGCATGGTATTACACCAAACAGAAAGTGTCAAGTTTTTGACGTTTATTTTTTGTATGAAATAATTCATGTGAAAAATAATTATTTTAAGTTTTACTTCTGGTTGTTACTCTAATCACACATACATTGACTATTCTATGCGGTATAACCATACGCAAACACTAAATATGACTGAGCAGGTCAATATAATTTCGTTGGATAGATATACATGTATTATTTGACCCCGTAAATCATCCAAAAATGTTTTAAGACAATATCATACAAGAACCTATCACTTATAATCGACATAAATCAAATTAATGACATTGTTGTTGGTAGTATCCTGCCTGTATTTGCCTTTTTCTTTCGTTGTTTTATACCAGGACTACATGTGTAATTCTACAGTGCATGGTGTGTGCACACAAGGGGGAATTCACTCAGACAAAAACTTTATTGTAATAATAGAATGCTTAAAATGGACTACAGAATATCCATCATAGTTTCAAAAAGCTTTTTTTTATACTGTTTGAAATTGGACGCCACAATAGCAACAGTAAAATTGAGCCTGTTTTATTGCCTTCCCATCTACTGTATTAAAGGGATGGTCCAGGCTGAAAAAATTAATATCTAAATACGTAGAGTAGAATTCACTGAGCAAAATGCCGAAAATTGTATCAAAATCGGATAACAAATAATAATGTTATTGAAGTTTAAATTTTAGCAATATTTTTTTTAAATAGTTTTCATGGATATTCATTAACCTGGCTTGTATTATGAAGATATACTATTAAAATGGAGTATGTAGTATCTTTGTATGAAAATAGGGATTGAATCATATGCATTATATTGTAAGAGAGTTGGCTTTCTCAAGTTGGCTCCCCACCTCACCTCATTCCTCGCCAACGATGACAGGTATTGATATTCAAATAAACACTCGATGTGACTCTCATTCTCAACACTTAACATGGTGCGGCTATTGTTTTTGAAAGAATCATTGAAGCTGTCGTCCAATTCACGTATGAGATTTGCCAACTCCAATTTAAAAAACAAAACTATTATCTTACAGTAACAGAATGGAATGAATTGATATAAGTATATCGGAATTATGAGATAAAGAATTATTTTTTGTTCTAAAGATATGGTCGAGACGGGTGAATAAAGAAGAGATAAAGCGGGGAGATTGTGGATTATGAAAAAATAGTAATAACAATTTCAAGTATCTTATCCTATGACAATATCCGATATTGCAGCTGAATCAGGAGTTTGATGAAGTATAACATAGGCATCTACATGTAGAAACAGATAAAGTAGAATGCATATCAAAATGTTCATACAGTGTATGACATTGAGTTACTCGCTCGAAGATTTTATTCCATTTTAAACTGGTAAGATAATCACTTATTTTGAAAAAATAAACCTTGCTTTTTGAAATAAGGAATAAAGAAAAAAACATTGTCTAAAGTATATAACGTAATGGCCGTTTCATAATACAGCTTTTTATGGTACACTCACCCGTCATGTAGTTTAATAATTATGAATAAGTTTCTTTCATTACTTTCATCAGGAGTAATTCTACAGTGCAGGGTGTGTGCATTAAAGGGGAAATTCACAGACAAAAGTTTATTATAATTATAGAAAAATACTTAAAAGCGATTGAGGAATAGCCCTCTAGCTTTCAAAAAGCTAACATTGTTTCATCTGTTTTAATTTCGATGCCACAATAGCAACATGGAAATTAAGCCTGTAACGTATAACATGAACATAATTCAAAATAAAATATGTAATATCTTTGTATGAAAGAAATCGTGTGTTAGTTGATATCATAGGGTGCACGTCGAGTATATTGAAACGCCAATTTCAGATTTTGAATCCGAATTTTTTTTATGTATTAAGAAAGCTGGCTTCCCCAAGCTGGCTTCACCCCCCCCCCTGATTCTCGCCGAGGATGACAGGTATTGTTATTCAAATATGACTATTAAAGATGGAGCGGCTATTGTGCGTTCGCTCCTCCGCTATGATTACAGCCGTGCCGATCTAGCGGACAATAGCCCGTTTGACCAGCCGCTGACCAATCACTGTCATGAAACATGGATAATGAGATCAATTAACGAGAGATAAATACTAAACATGTCCAATTGGAGCAGCGGTAACGTTTTTTTTTTAAATCACTGAAGCTGTCATCCAATTTCATGTATGAGATTTGCCAAATTACACATTAATGCACAAAGCTATGATCTTTCAGTAACATAATGGAATGAATTATTAATTGATATAAATATATGGGAATTTTGAGCTAAAGAAAGATTTTTGTTCTAAAGAACTAGACGTGTGAATGAAGGAGAGAGAGAGGGGGGGGGGGTTGTGAGTAATAACGAATAACAATAATTTCATCTCTTTTAATTTCGATGCCGCATGAAAATTAAACCTGTAATGTATATGCTTTCCGATTTAGAGGTAGAGAGAGGAAATAAAACAAAGAAGTGGAATAGAAAGAAAATAGGAAATAAAAAAGCTACTATTGAAACGTGAATGATTCTACAGACAAGGGGGTGGTATATTGATGGCATGCTCTATACACTGTACTGTGACTTCTTTTTTAAAGGGATGGTCCGGGCTGAAATTACTTAGAGCTTAATATAGAGAGTAGAATTCCTGAAAAAAATGCCGACAATTTCGTCAAAATCGGATTACAAATAAGAAAGTCATTGAATTTTAAAGTTTAGCAATATTTTATGAAAACAGTCGTCATGAATAATCATTCGATAGGCTGCATCACATCCAGACTTGTTCTTTTGTAGTTCATTATATGACATTAGGTTTATTCAATTTTTTTCCTCCAAGAACTAGAAAGATTGGATTGACAACTGATTTAGTGCCTTAGATATTTATTGCTGCAACTTATTTCATTATAAGGGAAACATTTTATTCACGAAGTATGAAATAATGAAAAAAATGTGAATTTATGTAATAACATATGAAAACAGAAAGTGGAGATGTAACATCATCAGCCCACCAAACGAATATTCATGACGACCGTTTTCAAAAAATATTGCTAAACTTTAAACTTCAGTCACTTCACTACATATATTTGTTATCCGATTTTGATGAAGTTTTCGGCATTTTGCTCAGTGAATTCTACTCTATATTTTTAGATACTAATATTTTCAGCCTGGACCATACCTTTAACTTGGCTGGTATTATGATCATAATTCAAAATAGAATCTGTAATATCTTTGTATGAAATAAATCGTGTGTTAGGTGTCGATAATATAGGGTGCACGTCGAGTATATTGAAACGCCAATTTCAGATTTTGAATCCAAATTTGGTTTTATGGATTAAGAAAGCTGGATTCCCCAAGCTGACTTCACCCCCCCCCCCCCCCCCCCCCCGCCTGATTCTCGCCGATGACAGGTATTGTTCAAAGATGACTATCATCAACACTTATGGAGCTGCTATTGTGCGTTCGCTCCTCCGCTATGATTACAGCCGTGCCTGCTCTAGCGGACAATAGCCCGTTTGACCAGCCGCCGACCAATCACTGTTATGAAACATGGACAATGAGATCAATTAACGAGAAATAAATTCTAATCATGTCAAATTGGTGCACCGGTATTGTTTTAAAAAAAATCACTGAAGATGTCATCCAATTCATCATGAGATATGCCAACTTTAGCAAAGAAAAAAAAATATGATCTTAGCGTAACCAAATGGAATGAATTGAAATCAATTATGAATCCGAATTGTGAGATAAAGAAATATTTTTTTTTCTAAAGATAGGGTCATGACGGGTGAATAAGGAAGAGAGAGAGGGGAGATTGTAGATTACATAAAGAGTAACATCGATTTTAAGTATCTTGTCCCTGACAGTATACCCGATATTGCAGCTGAACCAGGAGTTTGATGAAGTGTAACACTGACATCTACAAACCGACGAAGTACTGGATATCTAACATGTCTAAAAGGTCAAGCCCACCTCAGAAAAATGTTGATTTGAATCAATAGAGAAAAATCAGACCAGCACAATGCTGAAAGTTTCATCAAAATCGGATGTAAATTAAGAAAGTTATGACATTTCAAAGTTTTGCTTATTTTCAACAAAATAGTTATATGAACGAGCCAGTTACATCCAAATGAGAGAGTTGATGATGTCACTCACTCACTATTTCTTTTGTTTTTTATTGTTTGAATTATACAATATTTAAATTATTACGAATTTGACGATTAGGACCTCTTTGCCTGAAGCACAAAATGTTAAAATAATGGAATTCCATGTGTGCAGGGAGGAATGAAACTTCATTTCACATGACAATGACGAGAAAATAAACATATTTCATATTTCATATAATAAAATACAAAAGAAACAGTGAGTGAGTGATGTCATCAACTCTCTCATTTGGATGTAATTGGCTCGTTCATATAACTATTTTGTTGAAAATAAGCGAAACTTTAAAATGCCATAACTTTCTTATTTCACATCCGATTTTGATGAAATTTTCAGTGTTATGCTTGTTGCAGTTTTCTCTTTTTATTCAAATCAAGTTTTTGATGGGGTGGACTTGTCCTTAAATAAAACTCCCATATAACATTATACTCGCTCGCAGATGGTGTTCAATTTTGAGTAGATTCGATAGTTTATTTTTATTTAAAAAATGAATACAATCATAATTGAATTGAAATGAATATCCATCTGAATTCTGTGAGGTAGAAATCAAGTTTTTTTAAAAGATATATGCAGAGTCAAGGCTGGTGAATGACGAAGAGAGAGGGGAAAGAACGTGGATTATAAAAAGAGTAACAATAAAGGTATCTTATATGCCACATAATCATGCCCCATATTTCATTTGAGAACGGAATATTGATTTCTTTCATTTTAAACAAACGATAATTATGTTTTGTTTTAACAAAATTTAACTTAATGTTTATAATTAAGAAAATGGAAAATCATTCGTTGAAACTATTTGTCAAAAAAGTTTCATAACGCAGTAAATCGAAACACTAGTCTTTAGGCCTATGTTGCATATTATTTATTTCGTTGTTTTCACAAGAATAAATATTGTACCGTGCAGTGTGAAAAATTATTACAAAAACTAGACATATGCATGTGTTTGTGAAGGATGGCGGAATGCGAAGCAAAGTTTTAAAATCTAATATATAATTTCACCTGTTTTAGTGTTGGCGTCACAGTTGGATCATTCGAATTATGCCTGTTACCCTTTTTTTCCATTACCCTTATTTTCCATTACCCTTATTCATAGGCGAAAAGAGAGAGAGAAGATAAAAGAAAGAAGGGGCGGAATACGAAGGAAATATGAAAATGTTCTGCATACAGTGTACTTTCATTTCCGTTTAGGTTACACATCGAGTATATTGAAACGCCAATTTCAGATTCTGAATCCCAATATGGTTTTGTGGATTAAGAAAGCTGGCTTCCCCAAGCTGGCTTCACCCCCCCCCCCCCGCCTGATTCTCGCCGAGGATGACAGGTATTGTTATTCAAATATGACTATCATTAACACTTATGGAGCCGCTATTGTGCGTTCGCTCCTCCGCTATGATTACAGCCGTGCCGCTCTAGCGGACAATAGCCCGTTTGACCAGCCGATGACCAATCACTGTCATGATACATCCATTTAATGAGATCAATTAATGAGAATTTAATAGCGTAGTTAGCAAACAATAGCGCGAGATCAATGTCATACATCTTTTTAAAAAAGATTTGTTACTCTGAAAACTCTACAAATAAGGCCATTTCGCATGTCGCAAGGTCACTACTTGCTAGTTTTTCGAACAATCAACACCTGTATATAAAGCATCACCACTGATACGATAACGAATATGCCACGCATCCTCGATCACGTTCGTTCCCGAATCGTCCAACTGCACCTTGATGGACGTTCTGTTAAGGATATCCAGTCCACGTTAGCCGATCTGGGAAATCACCACTCCTCTAATGGAATTCGAAATGTTATTAAACGCTACGGGTCTACTGGAACACTGGCCGACGCATCCCGACAACAGCCGTCGCTTCTCAACGAAGCCGACCTCGACTTCATCCACGAACGAATGCTGCTAGACGATGAAACGACTGCCGCGGAGCTACGAAGGATGTTCGTAATAGACAGTGGACGGACGTTTTCCCTTCCGACGATCCGGAGAGCGAGAAGGAAGCTTGGGTGGATAGCTACCGGAGTAAGATACTGTCAGCTAATACGCGATGTGAACCGCATTAAGCGGCTGGAGTATGCTTCACACTGTCTTTCAGTGGCCGAACAGTTTTCCGATGTTGTGTTTACCGACGAGTGCACTGTCCAGCTGGACCACCACGCAAAGGTGTGCTTCCGTCATGTCAACCCAGAGACGGGAGAGGCAGGGCCAAGGAAGCTTAAGCCAAGACCGAAGCATCCTACAAAAGTTCACGTCTGGGCCGGAGTGTCTGCTCGTGGTTGCACTGACATCAGAGTTTTCGAAGGAATTATGGATCAGGATTTTTATCAATCCATCCGGAGTGAAACACTGGTTCCCTTCGTCACGGCGGTGTATCCAGAAGGTCATCGATTCACGCAGGATAATGATCCGAAGGTAAGTTATCATTTACGAACTGTATTTGATACACCAGAAAATCAATAAAATGCCTGTATTAATAATGGGAATCACTCTTTGGTAAAGAAAACTGAGTTGGGGTGAAGAAAAGTAACACAGTTACATGTAATTTGTCATGGATTAAGTCCTTACAACAATTTAAATTTTGAATGTTAAGAAAAGGAAGGCGATGCTAACTTGATTAAACATTGATCGTTATTTCTCTCTTCTCCCCCCCCCCCCCTTTCTCTATAGCATATGAGCAGACGGACTGTGAGCTTCATGGAGGAGCGCGGAATTAATTGGTGGAGGACACCTCCAGAGTCACCAGACCTCAACCCCATCGAGCAAGTTTGGCACGAAATGAAGCATTTCCTGAGAAAGGCGAGTATGAGATAAGACCAGTGCGCGGGTTTTTATAACTATTTTTGTAGAGGGTACATTGTACACCTGCCCTGCCGCAAATAATTTTCACAGAATATAAAGGGGGGGGGGCTAGTATCAAGGGAAATATTACAAGATCTGTTAAACGAAAACACATACCCTTCTTACATTTTTATCATAAATAATCAGTAATCATACTATTACAATTCCTTTGCACTTATGATAGACCAATCGATATATTCGTTGAGATATTACCTTTCCCATGCAATGTGCATGATATGCATGTTTTATTATTGACAAAATAGATCTTAATCTAGTTATTCTGTTACAGAAATGCTTGACGACAGCTGTTAGATTATGTACATGATTGCTATTGATAATACATGTGGTTAAAATATGAAATGAAGTAAGCGAATATCTCTTGTTCCTCTTTTTTACAGACGCACAAACCTCACACAAAGGAGCAGCTCATAGAAGGCATCCAACTCTTTTGGAGCGAGAGAATGACCCCCGAGAAGTGTCAGAGGTATATCGGGAATCTACCAAAGGCCATCATCAAGGTCATCGAGTGTGGTGGACAGGCGACTGGTTACTGAGAGACACTGTGTTTTTCTTTTATGCTTCTCGTCCCATAAAAAAAGGATCTATCATAACTTGAACATTAATACGATTGACGATTTCATTCGCGTATCGGTTTGGGGCTTTAAAAGCTTTTAATCTTTCAAATGATGCATTTCCGATGGTATACTGAACACATAATATGACATAAATCAATTTGGATACAAAACAATCATTCGACAAACGGTACTCTGTACATGTAGTTCAGTTACCAACTGTCGTGTGAATTTGTGTCATTATCTGCAATTGCACTGGACAACACAAAATCTTGTTCTTATTTTGTAATGATCAACGAAAATGTGCATGACTTTTTTGTTTGCTCAAAGGGTAAATTCAATTCAAGAACAAGTCTACCCCAGAAAAAGTTAATTTAGATAGGGAAAATAAAACTAAACTGGCGAAACACTGAAAATTTCATCAAAATCAAATGAAAAGTACAAAAATTATGCCATTTTAAAGTTTAACATATTTTCCATAAGTCAGTGATATGCACAACTCAAATGAGGCGGTCGATGATGACCCTTACTATTTCTTTTGTTTTTTAATGTTTGAATTTTACAATATTTCCTTTTTACTGATTTGACAATAAGGACCAACTTGAATCAACTTTTGTGGGGGTGGACTTGTCCTTTGATTTATTTAAACTGATGTACATATTGTGTAAATAAAAATCAAATTTATTGAATAAAAATAATTGTCTCCGTAAGTTGTGGGATTGAGAGAGAATGCGGTGAAAGGGATGATAGGAAGGGAGAGCCTGAGAGTGAGGAAAGATATTAATAATGATACTCTGTTTATGTCTCTCCTCTCTCTACCTGTGTTTTTCTCTGCACTATCTTCTCCGTCCATCCCACCCCCTCATGTCTTGCCTCTCCTGCTCACCTCTGTTCCTTCCACTCTCTCTTCCCCTCTCATGTATCCCCCCCCCCCTCCTCCTGCGCGTTCTACCTCCGTTTTTTCTATACCACTTCATGTCTCGTCTCTCCTCCTGCTCACCTTTCTCTTGTGTTTTCTCTCCACTCTCTTCCCCATCCACCCCACCCCCTCATGACTCGCCTCTACTTCTGCTCACCTCTTTCCACCTCTGTTCTTTCTACACTCCCCCCCCCAGGTATCTCCTGTGCGTTCTACCTCTGTTCTTTCTCTACCCCCCTCACGTCTCGCCTCTCCTCCTGCTCACCTCTCTCCACCTCTGTTCTTTCTACACCCCCCCCCCATGTATCTTCTCCTGTGCGTTCTACCTCTGTTCTTTCTCTACCCCCTCACGTCTCGCCTCTCCTCCTGCTCACCTCTCTCCACCTCTGTTCTTTCTACACCCCCCATGTATCTCCTCCTGTGCGTTCTACCTCTGTTCGTTCTCTACCCCCCTCACGTCTCGCCTCTCCTCCTGCTCACCTCTCTCCACCTCTGTTCTTTCTACACCCCCCATGTATCTCCTCCTGTGCGTTCTACCTCTGTTCTTTCTCTACCCCCCTCATGTCTCGCCTCTCCACCTGCTCACCTCTCTCCACCTCTGTTTTTTCCACGCTCCCCCCCCCCCCATGTATCTCCTCCTGTGCGTTCTACCTCTGTTCTTTCTCTACCCCCTCACGTCTCGCCTCTCCTTCTGCTCACCTCTCTCCACCTCTGTTCTTTCTACACTCCCCCCCCCCATGTATCTCCTCCTGTGCGTTCTACCTCTGTTCTTTCTCTACCCCCTCACGTCTCGCCTCTCCTTCTGCTCACCTCTCCTTCTGCTCACCTCTCTCCACCTCTGTTCTTTCTACACTCCCCCCCCCATGTATCTCCTCCTGTGCGTTCTACCTCTGTTCTTTCTCTACCCCCCTCATGTCTCGCCTCTCCTTCTGCTCACCTTTCTCCACCTCTGTTCATTCCACACCCCCCCCCTCATGTATCTCCTCCTGTGCGTTCTACCTCTCTACCCCCCCCCCCCCCCCTCCCTCATGTCTCGCCTCTCCTGCTTCAGCAAAATATTTCATTCCGGAATTTTGCATAAAGGTGCAAAATTTTTCACCTCAACTCGTAAAATGTGACTTTTTGCGGAATATAGTTGAAAAACAGGCCATTTTCACAGGAGGTTTTTCATGTAGGAATCTGAAATGGCTCCCACATAATCCTGATATATTCTTATTTTGTGTGAAAGGGTTCAAAGTAGATTAAAGACACCTTTAAGGAGGTTCATAGGATTATTATTCCTCGAAATAGGCTGAAAATCCATGTTTTTTGCATTGACATTAGAAATGTTTAGATTTCCCTCTAAATTCTACAAGCATCATTTTCTCGATGTCTAAGCTTTAAGTTGATACCAAATTTAGCTGCCCGTTTTCATGTTTGAGCCGATTTTATTTGACACAACACCCAATGTATATACCGCGCAGTCATCGTAGCGTACCGTATGGGTGTACATTGCCCATCGCTTTCCATGAAAATGACATGAATTCTGGGCATAATGTAAACAAAATAAAGGTTGCTAACGCAAATAAGGGCTATACCCACAACTCTTCCAGAGATAAAACTTAATACTAGTAGAATAATTTCAGTCCAAAACACTCCTCATACTCATAGTGATATATTCCTGATGTTATACGTTTCACGCAAGTCAACACAGCTTGATAAAGCACGGTTGATATATTTTCAGATTTTAAAGGTTTTTTAAAATAAATCTAATTAATGATCATTTTGATGCCATAAAATTATTTTCGGCATCTCATAGACACTTTTTAGGCATGTGAGAAGTATAAACCAACATTCACTCTGGTCAAATCTTAGAGTAGCACATAACACAAAGTTTATAAACTACACATTGTTTAGCCTAATTTGTCTTTTCACAGCTATGTTTTAAAGGACACGTCCACCCCAACAAAGCTTGATTTGAATAAAAGAAAAAAATTAACAGGCATAACAATGAAAATTTCAACAAAATCGGGTGTAAAATTTCACAAAACAGTTATATGCACATCTCGGTCGGCACGCAAATGCGGAACAGATGACATCACTCACTCACTATTTCTTTTGAATTTTATTATATGAAATATGAAATATTTTGATTTTCTTTCATGTGAAATGAAGTTTCATTCCTCCCTGAACACGTGGAATTCCATTATTTTAACATTTTGTGCTTCAGGCAAGGAGGTCCTAATCGTCAAATTTGTATAAATTGAAATATTGTATAATTCAAACGATAAAATACAAAAGAAATAGTGAGTGAGTGACATCATCAACTCTCTCATTTGGATGTAACTGGCTCGTTCATATAACTATTTTGTTGAAAATAAGCAAAACTTTGAAATGTCATAACTTTCTTAATTTACATCCGATTTTGATGAAACTTTCAGCATTGTGCTTGTCTGATTTTTCTCTATTGATTCAAATCAACATTTTTCTGAGGTGGGCTTGACCTTTTAGACATGTTAGATATCCAGTACTTCGTCGGTTTGTAGATGTCAGTGTTACACTTCATCAAACTCCTGGTTCAGCTGCAATATCGGGTATACTGTCAGGGACAAGATACTTAAAATCGATGTTACTCTTTACTTTAGGTAGTCAATCAGCTTTATATTATGTTCAGTCGATCTACGCCCAAAATTACCCATAACCTACATGTTAGAGTAAAAATCTAACACGGAATATAATTTTGGCGCACTTTCAACTCATTCTGGCCCACTGTGCGCACGACGGCTTACGGTATAGCTTCGAAGTCGGCAATAATAAAAAAAAAATAACCTCCACCAAAAAATAAAAATAATAAAAATTCAACATTTTTTGGTCAGACAATAATATAAAGATAATAAAAGTATTTTGAAAAAAATTATTGTGACTTCACAAATATTTTTATTACGATTTTAATAATATATTTGTAGATATATAAGTGAACGAGGCTGCTCCAGCCTGAATGAGGTCAGGTAATTACGCTGTCTCGCACCTCGGAACCCGAACAATGGGTGCAAAATTTGAGCAAACAACCAACAATAAACAATCTTCGGTAAAATAGGAATTGCATGTACCTTACGGTCTAAAGCTAATTAAATCACTTTTAACAATGTATATACTCATGGCGGTAAGAATGAAGATGAATTCATTGCAGCTGCATGAGCAAGCGCACGCTATATTCAACAGGTTTTGGAGCCGAAAGTTCCGGCGAAGGCCGAAGCCCATTTTAAGCAGCCATAGTGCTAGTGGCCGCTATGGTACTATAGATAGTGACCGAGCCAATGGGTGGCCGCGTTATACAGGAGGCCAATATATATACAAAACATGATTTTTATGTGGGGAAATTTTTAGCAGGTGGCCGCTTAGACAGGTTTGACTGAATTAAAAAACCACACACACAAGGAATCTACTAGACGATTGATCATTTACATTTTAAATACATGTAACAGTTACAATGATGTAATAATAATTACTTCTTATGAAGTGCTAAAGCGCTGTAAAAATAACAAAACAAATAGAATCGGTGAAAAAATAAAACAAAACTACACAAAGTGAAATACTACTTGCAATATAATGAACGTGTTAAAACAAATGAGATTTAAGCATCTAAAAAATTACACCAACAGTAACACCGTTAGTGTTCACCACATCTGCATCCAGCAAGGCGCCAGTACAGCGTATGCTAGCAAATTTGCATCTGCGCTGCATGTACGATATACGTGTGCTGTACATGTACAATGTACCTCGAGTTCCCTGCTCGCGCCATTTATATCGATGCCGAGGCGATTCGCTTCACGCATGGTTCCTTTATCGCAAAGACGTAAATGTATGTCTTGACGCATTTCATGTCAGTGTACATCCGGGAATTTTGTCGATTTATCGAGGGGCGCGCGCGCACGGACACAACGTGATGTAATGAGCGATTCCCCGTTAATTTTTTGGGGTGGCGATCCGAATCACTCGACCAAATCGGAACGTACGTGACTGTTTGATACACGGCCCATTGTGCGATGCCGCGCCTCTGCACGAACGTGTGTAAATACTCCAATTACGTTGCAGACACCCGATATAGGGGATTAAGACTGAAACGCGGGAACGCGAGTCAAAGAATTGTGACTGGTACTGTATTAAGCTGAAATCGAGGACAATTGATTTTGTTGAACTTTTAAAATAGGGTCTCATGCATACAGTCTAGGCCAGTGTTCTCTGGAATTTTTACTCTTATCGGTGTAGACTGGTCCGTACTGTAATCGAATGATCACACAATGTAACGTTAGATCTAAATAAACTTTTTTCTATGCCTTCTCCCCGAAGGATGCCAAAGGCATTACTCAGATAGTGGCCTCTGCTTTAAGTTATATAAAGTTGTTGAAACATTGTTTGACGTACGATGAACATTTATATGATAAAGTTGAAGAGTTCTTTCTTTTACATGTACCTTGAGTTGGTGCTTGGGCTTTCCTTTCTTCTTGGCTTGTTCGTTCTCCCTTCGGAAATGGATTTGCAAAAACTAGAGAGTGGTTGGGAGCGAGACTGTGTACATGTGTGTACAATAATCTGCGT
Organism: Echinometra lucunter; assembly: GCA_029962745.1. Classification (NCBI taxonomy): domain Eukaryota; kingdom Metazoa; phylum Echinodermata; class Echinoidea; order Camarodonta; family Echinometridae; genus Echinometra; species Echinometra lucunter. The sequence goes on from CM057159.1 coordinate 4,058,760, forward strand.
CTGTATTTAGCATGAATAACCGTTAACAGCCCGTTATCTTCCCGCTAACATACCCGATGGCTTCCTGATATTTTCGCAATGGGTACGGAACCAAACGAAATAACCGTGGGAAGCACCTGATAGGTCTTTCAGTACCTTTTGCGAACCAAACCGGGGTTCAAAAATTTTAGGCAGTAATGTAGCTAGGGAATTTTTAGTGGTGGGTGCAACTTCACTGACTTGGACAGTGATCGAACAATCAGTAAATCAGAACCATAACCATAACACTAGACAACAACGCCAGGCTAATCTTTTAAGAAATAATCCTTTATTGTCAAATTGAAAGCATGAATCTTGTACAATCAAATAAAACGAATCTTGTACAATCAAATAAAACGAATCTTGTACAATCATATAAAACATGATTAAAGACGGAAATACGAATGTAAGCACTACTTTTCTTCATAAATAGCTATGTTTAAGCAGGTTTAATGTGAAATTAGTGCCGGTCGGAAGCAGTGTTTTCCATCAGGAGTGGTGAGCTGAAATCCTCTGTGCTTGTCGGGCCTGCCCAGTGTCGACCACCATAGCTAGAATGCTGATCATATCTTTCTCAACAATCTTAGTATGTTAAAATAGGTAATTTTGCCTCTGATAAAACTATCATAAAGTATGGTGTACCTCAGGGTTCGATTGGAGAAGAGTTACAAGTACATTCGGCTTGGCTTCAAGTGATTGATACATTTAACTGCTTGGTCGCGTTGCATGCAAACCGTTTAAGAACTCTGAGCAGAGGATTATGCATATGAATCTTAAGCCAAATATCATGGTACTACTACCAAATCTACCTGCACGTAGAGGAACTCCCCAATCACAGGTTCTATTGTTTAGCATATTTGGAATGGGTAGGCACCAGTTCCATGTTCCGCTGCCAGCCCTGGTTGTATTTTGATACCATTTACCTTCATATCAAATTTCATTACAATCCGTCAAACATTTTAAAACAGAAATTATTTGTTAAAGACGGATGGCAGCGTTACTATATCCCCCTGACTTTGTCAGCAAGGGGATAATAATCACAAAAGAATAGGAATTAGCAAAAGTTCTTACAGTTTTCCCACACTCTTTCAATCTCTTTTTTTCCTCCTACATCCATAATATGTTTTGTCTCCACTTCTCTCTTTTTCTGTGCCTCTCTCTCTCTCTCTCATTACACGGTCATTCTTCTGCTGTCCTATATCTCATACTCTTCAACCCATTCTTTGACTTTTCAACAAACTATTCCTCATACAAGGCTTCCATCTAAAGGCTGAAAATGTTCATTAAATATTCTTTGACTTCCTCTTTTACTTATTCTGGGGATTTTTGAAGTAAGACAACACAACAAACAGGTTTTAAAAGCAACATTCAAAAACTTTCAGCTTATTGACGCTAAATCAACACTTTTGTCATTTTCCCCATCATCATCATCATCATCATCATCATTATCATCATCATCATGATCATAATTAACCTATCATCCTCATCATCATCACTATCAAAGTCCATCATCCTCTAATCACAATCCTTCACCAAAGCAAGTCACAAAACCAACCATATCTTTTGAAGCCGGTCACCTCACCTCACCTGCCAAATGCACACTTTGCACATACCTGAGCTATTACAAACTACAAGATAATCAAGCAAAACCATGGGCATCAATCATGGGGAAGACACCCCCTCCAACTTTTATGGGGGGGGGGGCACCACAGGGTATGTCTCCATCGAAATACAAAAGAAACTGTTCATTGCTTGTCTGCATATTTTTGATGTATGTCCCCCCTCCCCCCCCCCCTAAAAAAAAAATATTAAAGCCACTGTCCTGTTTTGCGAGTGTCCCTTCCTCCCCCCCCCCCCTCTCCCCAATATAAAACAGATTGATGCCCCTGAGCAAAATATAAAACACCATTAGCATATACAACACGGAACCAAAGGCAGCACACTTCCATATGATACACCTTGAGCATAAATGAATCAAAAGCAATCACTCACATAGCCGTGGGTGCTACAAACTCACTGGTCTATCCTTAGTGTAAGCGCCCACGAAATTTACAAAATAATCACGTCTGAGAAGTTAAGACTAGAAATGAATTCGGGTATGAAATGAATCCGGGTATAATTGAATAAAGTGCACCGTCAACTTTGTCAACTGCTCGTGGCAGAGTGGTTAAAGCCATTGTCAGAGCTCGATATATTACTGGTCATGCTAGTCAAGGGTTCGAATCCCCATCACGCTGGTAATTTTTTTGTCGTTACGAAATTGATGACAATGGTTTTTATTCCGTTGACGAAATTGTTGAAGTATGATAGATATTCTTCGATCAAGTGCCTACTATTCCGTGCCTGCTTACACTAAGGATCGACCAACTCACTTGCCATTTCAAGAGACTATGCAACCAGACTATGCTACAGATAGGCTTGCCTGAATAACATATTACCAGTAAGGTACCTCTTGATATAGGAGCTCAACCCATAGTCTCTGTATTAATTCAATTGACAAGTAAATCAAGACTCCATTTGTTTATAAGAATATCACTATGATATATGTTTGTTTTTTTTTCTTAATATCACTTTCTCTGTTAACTTGCACGATAAAAGAGATATAAGATTCCAGGAAAAAACCAAACTCCTGCTAGATTGCAGGGTGTGAGAATGTAGCACTTGTTTCTTTCAGACAGAGAGTAGGTAAATTAGTTTTGACACAATGATGAAAGCCCGGTTGCTCAATCAGGCAAGTGAGTTTTGATGCACCCAATGCAGTTACACTATGAGACAGCACAGAAAAGAATCTTCGTAGGACACACTCTTACCTTTCCTGCCTCAAAAGACTCCCGTTCCTTCTTGTCATCTTTCTTGAGGGATAGTGACAGCTTCTTGCTTTCAGGACTGTGCGTCCGCAGGATACGACACTTCAGCACTTGCCCCACGTAGAAGTTGTCCGTGGGAGAGGAGCTTTCGTCCATTCCCAGCTCAGCCCTCGGAATGATGCCTGAAGTATCAGCAAGAAGCAACCAATTAATAGTTTTAACTTGGGCATGAGTAGATGAAGTTGATTTGTACACAAAGTATAAAGTACAAGTAAACAAATACTGGAAACGCCCTCACGAAAATTACATGTAATCATTTCATTATACATTACAATACTTTTCATATACTGCTACTCAAAAATCATTGTAATCTCTCATCACTTTAGCTGTGATCCTTTTACGATTCACAACATGAGACCCTTCAACCGTATATTACAGTCATTTGTGCATTATGCCATCTTGACATCTAAACACCTCAAATCATGATAAAAGATATAAAGTCAATGCCTTTAACGTACAAATAAAAAGTACATTGCAGCATGGGGGTGGCAGTCTTGGGGCAAAAGCAATATGGTAGCACTTTGTCTCTCATGCAAGAGGTCCTGGGTTCAATCCTCACCAAATGCTTAAATATTCTTGGACAAGATGTTTTGCTCACATTTGTCCATTTTGACCCAGATGTACTCAAAGGGTACCTGGTAATCCTAGGGTAATCATAATATGAGGGCCTGCAGGAAGAGCAGCAGTAATAGTGATGTGGCTACCTCAGTAAATAAATAAACAAACAAACAACCAATTGTCATTAAAGCTGGAGAGAGACTATGCAATCACAAATTACCATGACCACTAACAACTACAAATTATGAACTTTGATTTCTGACCTTTGACATCATTGTAGAATGACACGATGCATCCAAAGTCCTTGACAGCAACGACGCAGCCATGAATCCACATACCCTCCTTGGGTTGGTCATAAGAGGACAGGATTGGTAAGCTTGATTTCACCATTGTCTTCTTGTGTGTGAGGAGGACACGTCTCTTGGCTGGTTCTACAAGAAGTACCTAAGGGTGAAATATACAGGAATGGGGAGAAACAGTAGCAGTTTGGAGGCTACATCATTCAATGTCCTTGATGTTCCAAAGATTTTGAAGACTGCAATATATCTCAACATTTGCTTTTAATTACGGTGTGTCTCTCCTTCTCCCATTCTCTCTGCACAATTACATTTTGGAACACCAAATATTTTTGTGTTAGTATGTGATTTCATTAAACATGACTTACATGACGATTTTTATCAAGTAATTTCAATTTTTGCTAAGAGCAAATCTATCTCCTGTTGTCACTCTTGACCCAGGTGTACTGAATGGATCAATGTAGCATCTATTCTTTGTACTAAACTGAGAGCAGAAGCAGGATGTAGAACCAGTAAGATGCATTTCCAAAATATATCTAACATCTTTTGCTTTGTGCTATGTCCACATTACGAAATATAATTATCAAATACCATCACAATGAGAAGTAAAACTTTTGTGGAGGAAAAAAAAAAAGAGAAGTCTCGTTTGTTTGGACCTACCCTTAGTTCTATTTCTGACCCGATCGTGAACCTTTCCTGAGGCTTCTGAACTGGAATGTCGGCGAGATGGGTTCTGGGAACAAAGCCATGGATACGATCCTGGATCTTGACAGCTACTCCTCTTGGCATTACAGATTCGATTACTCCCTGTCAAAGACAGAATTCATGATGATTTAGAACAAATGGAAATTACTTGTGTTGCACGGGCTGTGACTGGAGTTTCCAAAGGGGCATTACTGTTTTCAAGATACTTCACAGTTTGAATAAAAAATGTCATTTTGTCAACAAATTCGATAAGGACCAAAACTTGAATGTATATCTCGTGAATGAAAAAATGGAATCTCTAAAATGGATTTTTTTCTCAAATATGCATCCATTGGCTACTTGTGTATCTGTTTATTCTTTTCTGGCAGACTTGTAACTCCATGTTCTAAAGAGTCTATCAACTGCATAAAGAGTAATTCCTACCTTGACCAACATGCCTGGCTTGACATCGTTGATTCCGAGGAAGGGTTTGTCCAGGATGGACTTCCTTAAGGACACAATGGCCAGGCGGTCAAACAGGTTAAAGCTTAGGATACGACATCTGACCTTCTCACCAACACTTGCTGGACTGTGCCTCTTCTGCTTGTCATCACTGCCATGGGAATGCTGCAAGGGAGTAGACCATAAGAAACTGACATTTGTTCCAGGCACATTGCACTTGGTTTTAATTTGTCAAATACAAAGGGCATGGGTTTGAAATACAACTGGGTTTTAGGCTAGATGAACTCTTAACATGCCACTCAAACTACATGCCTGTACCACAGTATGTTTCTCAAGGGATTAATTTACTAACATCTTTTGGTTTATAAGTTTCCAGAATACAGTTAGCATATAAGGTGATTTAATACTAAGGTAGCTACTTAAGACTGGAAGTGGGTTACCATGGAGATCCTTCGTCATGACCATGGAGATCCTTCGTCATTACAATGGAAATCTTTTTGTCTATCATTTCCTCTAACTGTGCCAATCTGCACATGTGAAATGCCTGCTACTGTGCCAATTTGCACCCATGGCAAACAAAAGGTGAAGGGTTAGGAGTAAGGCAAAAACAGCACTTGGTGCAGGACTAAAGCAAAGAATATGATTTGTGCAAGATATCAAAAGTGTAGAAAATTGTTGCCTGAATGTACAGGATTGATATCAAATCTCTTGTGATGAGATGTAATGAATATCAAACTCTGGCTGCTTTACTATGCAGGAGGGGTATTCCACATGGGAAGCACAATCAGCTAACTTCAGATTTATAGTAAAAACAATCACTTTGATAGGTCCTGACTAGCCAAATCCTTGAATTCAAAGAAGCTAAAACAAAAGGAATTTCACCATCCCAGTCACGTACAGGTAAAATGGCATGTTTGATTTTCGAAGGCATTTTTGTTATTTGAAAGTAGTACCATTTTCTGGTAATTCCATTACCAAGATACATATACCACAATATCATGAATGTAAGTAGAAAATTGTTGGAATGAAAGAGTGTAGGTGAAAGAACAGGCATATTTTCAGAGTATTTAATGTTAAGAAGGAAGGCAGGGTACAAAATAGGCGCATCAACTCTAAAAATGTAACAGAATTACAAATTGTAATTCTGTTACCGTGAAATTGCACAGGACCTAAGTACCCAAAGTATGGAAGAATTTTGCTGACTCTCATACTTACGTATACAATGCCTCTTGTCTTTGAATTCAGCTGCACAATAAGATTCTCCTTCTCCTGTACTCTCACTACCAGAGCATCTTCAATGATGTCACCAGGTGAAAGGTCATGAATGACATCAGTATGGGGGTCAAAGGTCATTTTGTGATGAACTGGGTTCAGGCTGAGACCGATGGACTTAGTGGTGGGGCAGTTGTAAAGAACTACAGCCACCAGCTATGGAGAAATGAGTAGAAGATTATCATTTCATGTCAGGTTGCATATTCTGTGCATATTCAAACAACATACTTTTCATTTATTCATTTATTAGTCATAGGCCTGAGTCATCACGGGTTTTCCTCAAACCGGGTTTGAGTGGGAAAAAACGGGCGGGGACAGGGTACCCAAAAAATTTTAAGTCAGTGGTGATAAAAGTTTATTGACCTCATTTGACCTTTTTTTAAAACAAGTAATTGAATACCCACTTGGTATGCACCACTGGCAAATCCTCTGACTGCGCTGGGGAAGCATGGGTTATGGGGAAGCATGGGTTATGGGGAAGCAGGGAGTAGATCGACCTCAGGCTACTTAAAACTGCAAATCCAGGGAGGTTATAAATCCGATCACAAGCACATGTAACTTAGGATTCATTTTCCATGTAATATTTCCTCTTTGCCTACTCAGGATATTTCTCTTTCCAAGTGTCCACTTGATAAATTCGGCTCCAAGATTAAACAAGAAAACAAAACATTCCCAAGATAATCACTTTCGTTACTGAGCCAAAGATTGTTGATCTCAGCCGTCATGCCGAGACAAGCTACAGCTGGTTTGGTGAGGGAGCGGGAGGCCAGGGGTCAAAATGCTAGTCTTTATTTCTAGTCATCGCTTACTTCCAAATAAAATTCTCATAACCTTCATCATTAAAGTTTAAACTGTTATTAAAGTATCTTTTATTCATTTGAGCATGGAATTCAATGTAGAAAACTGCACCACTTGTTAATATTTCTTAGTAAAATATCTACTTTAACATGTCTCTGAAAAATTTCCCTGAAAAAAAAATCTAAATTTGAAAGGGTTTAGAACACAAGACCGAACGTTCCTCTTTGATTCAGAAATCCCAAGCTATGTTTGCTTACTGGCAGGAAACGCTCTGCGTATACGATATACCACTACTTGCATACTCAAGGAGGATTAGTCTATTTTCATCATGGAGCCAGATTTATATTTCAATGACAGTGCTTTTCTTATAATCGATCAAAATCCAATTAAATATACAAGGCATATTTTATTCTTCAATTAAATAAAACCATGTACATGTTGCATTATATTTCATAATTCTACATTTTGTCTTAACTTCTGTCTTGATTCTCTGATCCCTTTGTGGAAAATGAACTACACCGTCTGGAATTACTGGATAAAAACCTGTGTGCATGCATATGTGTACTGTACGTGTGCTGCCTAGCTCGTGCGTGTGATGAACGAGAGTGTTTGTTACATTGGCACTGAAAAGTGATGGATAAATGATGTAATTTTTACTGAACTTGCAAGAGCTAAACGGGGGTGCAAAGGTGAGAAATTTCCTCAAAATTGCAACGTACGGTACATGACATTGATGTGACAAGTATATCAATATTTCTCATAATGAAACAAATCTAAAATCAGCAATATACTGGGTCTTATTGATATGATGAAATCCCGAAACCCGAGAACACAAAACCAGGTTTCAGCTCGACGGACGGGGCCCAGGCGGGGAACCGTTTCGACTCAAGCATAATTAGTCATAAAGAGAATATTCACGGATATGATTCTAACATGCTGTGATAATTCTATTACAAAATTTATCATGAATTGAATCAAGGCACGCAGACTGGCATAAAAAAAATTGAAAAACAAGTACATATCTGCAACAGGTCATGACGACTTTGCTATAAAAAGGACATACCTTTTGACCGATTTCATATTTGGTAAGTTCGTCTGCGTTATCTTTGAGGTGGATAGGGTCTACGCAACCCTTGTAGAGACCAAAGATGTCCATGATCAAAGAGTTTGGCATGATCTAGAAGTATAGAGAAAAACAGTAAAGAGATGTAGAATTACAAAATATACAGTGGTACATACACGGTTGAATAGGGTCAAAACAACACTTGTACAGACCAATAATGTCCCTAACAAGGAATTGATAGGACAGAAGTACATAGACAAATAACATGAAGACTTTGAATTACCAAATGTACGTGAGATCAGTATATATAGCAGGTTTAAGGTTTATTTCTCATAATCAACAGAATTTAAACAGCCCATCTGTTAAAAGAAAATAATGACAAGTACAATTAATCCATTGGTATCACAAGTCCCTGTTAAGTTGCAAGTGTCTAAATAGTTAATAGTTATGGGATTGGTTTTCCATTACAATGCTGACTTATATCATCTCACTGAGTTACCTTTGAAACCATGGCATCGAGTTTTGTCCCAGGAAGCAGAGATGAGAATGTGGTATGTGTGGTCTTGGAAGCTTTACAGGACTTTAATCTCTCTGGATCAAACATGAGAATGATGGAACGTCCATTGGCCTTGACCGCTTTGACCAGGCATGTCACAAGCTTCCCGGTCTTCATGGTCTCCCCCTGGTCTTCCATAGCCAGGAAAGCATTAGTGCCTTTGATGCCAAGGTCGATGGTATAGCCGTGGTCTTCCACGCTGGACACACAACCATGAAGTGTCTGAAAGAGCAGCGCAAATGCTTTAGTTGCAACTGGTGTAGCTTGTTGCTCTACAAACAAGTTACATATACAATCTTGTTCAAGCCTCCACTAATACCACCATCTCACTAGAAGGTGATTCCGCTGCGATCCTCAAAAATCGACAAAGCACGGTGGATCATGGCTTGAGCCTTTTAAATCTTCTCAGTTGTATCATGAGCCTTTCTGAAGTGCCAATGATCGCCACTATCGCCCTGGTCGCCACCAAGTTTTGAACGTGTTCAAAACTTCCGTAGCGAGAGTGCCATGAGCGCCATGAGCACCATCATCGTCTTAACAGCGTATTAAAACGGCATGCCCGTAGCTCTAACGTATCAGCAACACCCAAAGCGTACTTCAAGCGCATTGAAAGCAGCTCCTATCGCCTGTGCTTTCAGGCCCTTCCCAAGACAATTTTTCCTCAGTAATGTTTCTGCGCATCTCATCCACGCATCCTGGCTGGTATGGTTACGTCATCACAACAGCAGTGCAATCACCTCGCAGGTCAAAAAAGGAGTTGGAGGGCGATTCTGCCACGCTTTGCAAAATTTTCACAAATCGCCACGGATCACCATGATCGCCATGATCGCCTCTCTAGTGAGATGGGGGCCTTAGGAATACACTCATACTTGTGGAATTGAGGTTTAGAGGAGGGCAATGGGGAACATAGCTCGTTATCCTGCACAACCATATATCTCTTGACATATTCTTTAATTCAACTCTTCATCAAAAACAAAATCTACAAGCAATTTTAAAAAGTCAATTAACTTCAAAACATAACTCTATTATGTAATTAAATTCACTACCCTATGCATTGACCAGCGCTAATGCAGTTTTCTTCCCAGTGTTGTATGTCTCGGTTTGGAGACAGTAGGCTTCTTGTGTCTCAACCGGTCATTCTTGGATACAACAATGCCTCACATGCTAGACAGATGCAACTTTTTATCTCCACCTGTAGCATACATTATGATATATCCTTTCAAGCTATCCTAGGTTCTTACCATGCCTGGCTTGATGAGTGAGATGCCAAGTTCTGAGTTGACTTCTTTGTAATCAAGAGAGGCCTGAATGCGCCTGTGACCATCCTTGGACGAGCTCAGAGACTTGATCTTACAAGGAACAAGGTTTCCAACCTCATACAGGTCTTGCATATTTGGCAGATCCTGGAATAGAAAGACATAGTTTTAGAAGTCAAAGAAGATAAATGGAGGAAAACTGATATTATTATCCATTACTTCATTTGAAAAACATATCACAAAAACAAACTTTCGTCTTCCAACATATTCGAATAGACTTCACAATAAGTTGGAAAATACATGGGTCATATACAAAAGTGTGCAATGTACCATAATACTGTTAACAGAAAAAAAAAGGTGAAGCAAAAACTGAGAGATTAAAGCTTATATAGTTTTGGTAGCAAAACCAAAATTGGCACGAATCTGATTAAATACAGTCTCAGATCATCTGCTCTCCACAAAAAGATACATGCTTGAAACCATGTGAGAATCCATTTATGATTTCCAGTGGATTTCAATGTATATATTTGAAATAAATGCAATATAACTGTTACATTCTGCAATATGCTAGGACCCATGCACCCCAACTGCTCCCTGTACAACGACCACAGAGCAGAAATCTCATTGGGTCTACCTGTATGCAGGCCTGTGTGACTTTTACATCGCTATTGTGAAATCAAAAATATTTTTTGCCTTTCATTTGTTTAATATTCAACTGCAGGATGTCAAATCTTAACAGCATCTTAGTTTTGCTTCTGTCCTGCTAATGACCAGCTGAAAGCAAGGAAATCTAAGGTTTGAGGGCCTTCCAAAACAATACAAAACCTTTAAAATCTTCAAAAAAAGGTAAATATCTATCAAAAGTATGGATATGGATACCTGATCTTCAGCGCCGTTAGATTCATTCAGCTCCTGAAGCTGTTGTGTGAAGAAGGAGGAGACATCAGTGATCTGAACGAATGCTGTCAGACCGTTGGGAAGACTGAGAACTATTTCATACTCATGGATCTCCTGTATAACTGCCAGCACCAGCATGCCTTCACTGATGGTCTGCATGAGAAAATCAAGACAAGGCATGAGTACTCGTACATGCACAGGAATGTAGTCCTCATCAGGGGAAGGGTGTAAACAGTTGCTTATTTAATAGCTTGTCGGGTTAGGTCAGCAGTTCTGCATAGAGGTGTTATTACCATTTGAATTTCTACAATAAACTCAAGCATACAGATGCTTGCGTAGCGCAATTACATTTCAGCTTCGGATACATACTTCCATTGCCTCATATTTCATCAAGCATTCAATTCATACACAAAGGCAAATGACATTTTTTTTCAAGAAAAGAGCATACTTACTTAAATCCATTACACATGTAAATTCCAATTCCATACATGATGTATTGACAAAGAACTATTTAAAGATAACAAATTAAAGAAGTGTCTTGTCGCAAACCTTAGCCGTAAGTGGTTTAGGAATGAAACCCTCTGTTTCTGTTGCTTCTTCAAACTCTGCTTCAAGGTTTGGTTCATCTGTCTCTCCACCATCAGTCTTCTTTGTCTTCCTCTTCTTCTTGCCCTTGCTGCTGGGAGTCTCTTGGTCAGATTCCTACACAGAGAGAGAGAGAGAGAGAAGTTTATTTCACGACATGCCTCATCAATCATCAGTGAATGAGTCACTAACTAAAATTGAAGCGTATGAACATATTTGATCCTTCGCTAAATTCACTGTCATTGGTTGGAAATCTTGCATTTTAAATATCATGGGTGCTTCCTAATGATACAAAAATGACAATCTGGCATTGGTCCTTTCTGTCTCAATGTCCATTAATTTTTAATCCATTTTCCTGTTCATTCAATCAATGTAAAAGTACACCATAGCTGCTATTAAACCCCAACTGTAAAAAAAAATCCTATTTGTTATTCTTTTAATCCTATTTTCAAGCAAACAATCTTATTTTTGGCCTAAAAAATTCAGAACACACAACAGTGTGACTGTGTGAGTCCTTTATCACTGTGAATGACATCCTTACAAGAATACAGTATCATAGGGCTTACTTACTTGTTTTAATTCTTCTACATTGTATTTCTTCATATAAAATGATCCACAGTACATATATACCTGTGTATCTGTACTACCTGTAGGTAGAAGCATTTTGGGTAAACTTAAATGATGATAATAACATTGAATTATTCAAGGTAATAAGGAATTACTGTCAAAATTTTTGAAAATTCTATTTTGATGGGGAGAATCCAATTGTCATATTCCCTTCAAAATATCCAACTATATGATAGAATCCTACTACAGTGTAGTTGGTAGCTCTAGAGAATATCCAATCCCAGTAAACACACAAAAACAAAACACTTCTAGAAATTCTCTAAAAGGCACTGGCTAACTTTGTGAGCAGCCGATTTAAAAAATTCTCAAATTAAGATGAAACGTGTAAGAGTACTTGTGTATTTGACTAAAAAACCCTAGAACCTACCATAATTTGGAATGAAAAACTGTTAGTAAGACCCAAAGTGCGATTTTATTATTTTTGGTCTCAAAGACAATAAATTAGAGGACCATTTCGCTCGAGTTTAATAAGACCGTTATCTGCCTCCCTCCGCGTGATACACCAATACACACAGTACGGTCCGGTGAGCCATGCGCGCCTGCCCCCTCCTTACGTCTAGTCTGTGCAACCGCCCCTTATATATTTTTCAAACATTGGTTCACATGTCTAATATCTAAAAATATTTCCTGTGGATATTGTACTTTTTGAACTTTCAGACTGGTATGTTTACACTATAAGCCTTATGTTTATCCCATTTTCAAGAAACAACATGAGTTTGTTAAACTTATAACAATGTTAACCAATGCCTTTAAGCTTTGACAGACAAAGGATTCTAACTTTGAACAAGACATCTTCCAGCTCTCGTTTCACACCAAGTTGTATAAAGTACTTGTTCTCCGACTTTGATGATCTTGTAGCACGACGATGTGGAGTCCCTCTTGGAAAGTCTTCATCCATTATGATTTAGTTTGTTATCTCAAGAACATGCATTCAATGGTCTCTTTCATCCTACAAAAAATAATTCAAAAGCACACAAGAAAAAATAGAAGATGAAGATCTAAAAATAAGGTACAATAAGAAAAGATACAATACAATAAGTTACATATAAGTATTTCTAAACAAAAACAAAACTTCAGATATCATTCATTCTAGCCCCTATAACATTTCACTGCAACAAGAATACAAAAATAAATTGAACATACATTTTTGATAGGCAGTATACGTGTGTCTTTACCTTACAGCCACACGCATGTGGCTGTATCCACAGTCCCAGCCTGAGGATACAGCAAAACACGTCTAAATTCCCTATAAGAGTCTATGGCACTTATACTCTGTGCCGTGGCAGCTATCACTAGCGCATATTGCACAAGCGATGTGTACAAGTACAGAGCTGCCAACCCCAACTGGAAAAAAAATCCTAATCTGTACTTCTTTTTATCCTATTTTTATGCCAAAAATCCTATTTTTGCATAGAAGTTTAAAAAATACAACAGTGTCATTCCTCTTTCACTCTCAATGATAACCTTATTTTGATCCTAACTCTTCTACTGTACTTCTTTTATTGAAAATGATCTACAGTACAAAATACACAGGTAGAGTACACCGAGCATTGGGGTAAACTTAAATGTTGAAAATATAACATGAAAATAAGATAAAATAAAGGTAATAAAGAATCATTGTCAGAACTTTCAAAAATCCTAATTTCATGGGAAAAATCCTAATTTCATGGGAAAAATCCTATTGTCATATTCCCTAAGAAAAATCCTACTACTCGGCAGCTCTGCAAGTATGTATATTCATGGAACAGTATGTGTTGCAAAATTTCATCACAAAGGTTTTATCTCTTGAAATTCACCGATATACAAATAATATTTTTATTTTTTGAAGTGAGAATATTGTTTGTATTAAGTGAAATTGAGAGAGAAAATCTCTAGGAGCAAATTTTGCAACACATACAGTCGCATGAAAATACACATAGCTTATGCTATATACACTGGCAATAGGTGCAGTGGCACAAAGTATAAGTGCCGTATGTAAGATATACGTTCTTCTGAACATGCGTCGGAAGCGAGGAGTAGTTATCCTTGTAACGAATTGGCCAAGTGAGGGCGACATGCAGGGGGAACAAACTTGACCGTGAAAGGTTGGATGGAAGCCGTGTCATCGAGCTGATTTTGTCTTGTTTTTTGGACAAGCCAATGTTGTATTTATATATCTATATTTGATTATTTCCATTATTTGATATTTGAAGAAATATGGACCACACGGTTTATTAGCAAGTGCGAGTACAATTGAATGGATTTTTGAGGATGAATGCCTGCCCAGTCACGCAATCTTCTGCTTTGCCGGTCGGGCTTTCGTAGTGTATCATAACACAGAATGTTAGTAGTCTATGTTCGATAGAGCTCTGTAATAGGTGTATGAATCGAAATGTTTATGTTAGAAAGTTTGAAAGAACTTCTAGATAGTAAACCAAGATTGGTTAAAAAGATGGCATGCCTAAAAAGATTGATGCTTATTGTCATACCGAGAGAATGATACATTTGCAGAATGAGTTGTGAGTTGTCTATAGGCAGTAGAGGTGCCGGTCTGTTAATGCAGATTGTCTTTCTTAACCAGGATCGCCCTCATTTATAAGGATATCTTCACACAAAAAAACTGGGAAAGTTCAGTCCCCTTAGAATTGCCGACCTAAGTTCAGAGTGCTAGCTCAGTGTAGACCCATCCGGCAAGTTTTAAAAGAAAACGGTGAACAGGGGTATCTCATGACACAGAATCTATTTTAGCACTTTTAAGGCCCGAAACTGCTGTCTAAGCCCCGCAGGGCAAGGTAAAATAAAAATGTCCTCATAAACAAGGACAATCTCAATTTATGAGGACACAATTTCAGGGAATTTGTCTTCATTTATGAGGACAATCTTTGTTTATGAGGGCGATCCTTGTTTACAGACTGGCGCCTCCACTGATAGGTTTGTTGTCTGTGACAGGGCTACATTGGTATGCCGAGCTGTGCAAATTAATGTGACATGCTGCCCTCTATAGTCAAAGATCACTAAAATAATCAACAAATTCATATAAAATATTTTTTTTACACCTAAGCTAGGATAATAAAATATCCTATTTCCATTCCATTCCTCCAACTGGATGTAGACTAAATTATCTCGATCAAGTGAATTTTGAAAAATATTTTTCTGATCACTGGTGACACAGCTCTTGCTCCTCTGTCCCAAAAATTCATTGGTAGAACACTACTTTCCTAAGGTATGATTCCAAGGTAGGCCTAGGCTGAAGTTTTTAAGTTGTCAAAATAAATATGAGAAGTGAAAAAATATCAATCAAACATTCAATCTTAAGATAGGCAGTGTATATAGCATGTATAGCCACACGCGAGTGTCTTTACCTTACGGCCACACACGTGTGGTTGTATCCACAGCATCAACATTAGGATGCAGCCACACTCGTAGAATTCTCACTTGTACTCTGTGCCGCGACAGCTATCGCTAGTGTATGCACTGCACTAGATAAGCGATGTGTATTCATGCGACGGTATTGCAACTTGCATCTTTGTCACGAAGGTTTTATCTCTCAATTTCACTTAATGTACAAACAATATTTTCACTTCATTCTCACCTGATCGACAAGCAGGTGACAATAATGAAGTAAAAATATTGTTTGTAACTTTGTATGTCAATGAATTTCAAAAGATAAACCCTTCGTGATGATCCAAGATGCAATTTGCAATACCGTCACATGAATACACATCGCTTGTGCAGTGCATACACTAGCAATAGCTGTTGTGGCACAGAGCGGGAATTCAGACGAGAGTGGCTGTATCCGCATATCCGTGGATACAACCACACGACACGCATAGATCTACGCGCATGTGGCCGTAACTAGGTAGAGACACACGCGTGTGGCTGTATACATTGCCTTAAGACAGGCCTAGATCTAATGTCACTTTTGTAGCTGAGAGAATTCAGCTTCATTACATATGTGATGTTGTCGCACTTTTGTTGCGAATTCGCAAGATTTGGATTAGACCGAAGTGTTCTGTCTCTAACAGTCGTCATTAGCCTCGTATTCTGGTAGGGTCGGCACTCCTCCTTTATAGAGACAGAAGCGCCCCGGTGCGTTGTGCATGCAATCTCATTGTGCTGCCCAGCACAATGAAAAACTACCTCAAATCCTTGATTTTCCCCTTTTTTCATGGAAATAAAACATATCATAATACGCTATAGAGTATACAGCTTACCAATTTCTTAATTTATTTCTTCTCACTCTTCATTTTCAGGTGAATCCAGGGTCCTAACATTAGGTCCTCTCAGTTGAAAATCTTGCAACAGCCAGCTCTATCTCTATTCGCCTCCGCGCTTTTCGCAGTAGATCAGCGAATTTGCGACTCTCGCATTTCAACAGTATATTCGAACGATCGACCAATACGAAACAACAACAAAAACATCATCGTTCGTACGTATATACCCAAACGTACGTACGTGGTCGATCGTTCGAATACGGCCGGTTGAAATGCGAGGAGTCGCGAATTCGCTGATTTACTGCGAAAAGCGCGGAGGCGAACAGAGATAGAGCTGGCTGTTGCAAGATTTTCAACCGAGAGGACCTAATGTTAGGACTCTGGATTCACCTGAAAATGAAGAGTGAGAAGAAATAAATCAAGGAATTGGTAAGCTGTATACTCTATAGATCTAGCGAATTATGATATGTTTTATATCCATGAAAAAAGGGGAAAATCGATGATTTGAGGTAGTTTTTCATTGTGCTGCCTAGCACAATGAGATGCACCACGCACCGGGGCGCTTCTGTCTCTATAAAGGAGGAGTGCCGACCCTACCAGAATACGAGGCTAACGGGGACTGTTAGAGACAGAACACTTCGGTCTAGATTTGGATATGCCCGCTTGTAACAATGTAACAAAAGTTAAGTGCGAGTGCCCCCCCTGGAGGGGGCACTCAGTATATAATGCGTGGTGGGTATGTGCCGCAGAGAAGACCCCCATTTTTACACTCAAATTTCCGTTCCAAAGCATAGCATTTTTATCTTATTGAGAAAAAGAAGAAAGAAAGCCATTCCAAAGCATAGCATTTTCTTCTTGTCGAGAAAAAAGAAGAAAGAAATCCGTTCCAAAGCTTCACATATTTTTCGTTACGCCGTTCCGGCCGCATTGATCCGCTACAATGAGCTGCATTTTTGGTGAAAAGCGGCACGCAGAGCGCTGCCCGACCATCGCCTCTGCGCGAGCGCACCCGCGCCCGTGCCGCCAGGCTAGCTGCATGCACCTATGCCCGTTCCATAGGGATACATATGCACTCACACGCAGGCGAACCGTTCCAAAGACCCCCGTTTTCACAAACATTTGTAGTTCCGAAGCCCGTTCCAAAGACCCTCCTTTTCACAATAAGCCCGTTCCAAAGCCCCCGTTTTTTGTCTCGCCCACGGCACATACCTACCACTTTTGGGGTCGAGTACCCCCCCCCCCCCCCCCCCCCCCGGGAGTGCCCTACATTGCCCTAACCCCTACCCTAAAAAAACTTTTGGAGTGGGGCCTATTTCACAGTATTGCCCTTCAGCTAGGTGTCTGGAGAGCATGTTGAGTGCCAGTAGCAGTGGTGACAGCTTAGTTTTATGTGGCTTTCGATTTCCAAACCAACGATCATGAATTGACAATGCCAACATCAATGAACATTGGCAGGCCATGCCCATGGCAATGGCCAATGGCAATGCGACGCATGCGGGGATTTGCGGGAAACGATTAGGCCCTAATTTGTCATATGTACCTACCTAGTAGTCTACCGGTACTTCTCCCCACAGGTCTGAATTCCTGTGTTCCTTCGCTTCTAATTCTACGCCAGTTGCAATTATTCTAGGGAGAACTCAGAATATAATGTGCATCGTCTCCACTCGTACCGTTCATCAACATTGCAATGCATATCGTCATAGTGCATGCACGCGCACATGCATATGTACATGTATGCATGTGCACCATGTGTACCGTACCCACTAAAGAAATCAGTGTGGTGTATACCACGCACGATCGACGCCATACAAAGGCGAAGCCTACATGGCCGAAGCAAGAGCCCAGCATGGACCGAATTATCGTACGGCCGAAGCATAGAGGTGCCGTAGACCAGCAATCCCGTAGTCGAGTGGTTAAGGCGCTTAGAGTTGACAGTGACTGGAGTCCGGGGTTCGATCCCCGGCACAGCACTTATGCCCTTGAGCAAGTCATTTCATCTACATCGCTGTTATATCGGCTATCAAATAAGGTGATTTGCTATTCATACCAACGTGTGCATGTGTTTGTTTTTTTTAATGAAAAATAAGAAATAAAAAATATATACGGAAATATACAAAGCCCCATACTTGAGTTCCTGCCGCTCGCAGTCACCTTTCAATTTTACATCACAGAAATGAATGTTTCATAGAGATATATTCTAATTAGTATATATCTCTATGATCAGATGGTATGTATCAGTGATAGCTGCGATAATTTAACTATTTCTGACAAAATAAAGGCTATAGTTTTCAATTATTACAACAAAAATTCATATGCCAAAAGCAAGACTCACACCCCGAACTTGTAGATGGTAGAACAGGTGCACTATTCATTGAGCTGTGAGAGCTATCGACACCGATGAGGGTCCTCTATGAAATTTATACCTGGAATTTATACGTACATTGCCTTCAAAAGCTTATACATATTCATTTCTGACGTCAAATTGAAAGGTACATGTAACTGCGAGAGGCAAGAACTATCCTCTACCATAGACTATCCATGCAGTGCCATAGAAAACCTCCCTTAAACCTTGCACCTCCATTATTTTTGCACCAACTTTCATACTTTATCCCTCAATGAAAACCTCACTTAAACCTTGCACCTCTGCCATTATTTTTGGCACCAACTTTCATACTTTGTTCCTCAATGAAAACCTTCCTTAAACCTTGCACCTCCGCCATTATTTTCCACATCAACTTTCATACTCTAAACCGTACACTTGTGACGTCAGCTACATGCATATTCATGACCGCCACTATTTCTCGCAATAATATATGCTACCACCTCTATACTCTCCCTCTTCCTCATCCCCCAGCTCTCTCCCTCTTTCTTTCTCATGCCTTCTCTCTCATCATCTCTTCAACAACCTCTGACCCATCTTCTCTGCACACTCTCCCTCTTCCTCCCTTCCTTCCTCAACCCCCCCCCCTCTCTCTCTCTCTCTCTCTCTCTCTGAAAGCATATACTCCATGAAATCATACCAATGAGAATGAGTCACTATTGATTTCTAGTATTCAAATAGCATTCTTTTAATTTTCAACATACTCCAATGCAATGCACATTAAGAAAATCCCAAGATACAGAAGAGGCAAACTAGATTTCTTATATGTAACTATAGATGTGAAATTCAGACTGGTCAAGTGTTCTAGTACACTTCACATTTTCATTTGATTAAATCCTCTTCACTTCCATAAATTCACAAAAATGTGTCTTTCTCTTATGAAGTGTAAAGCTCACATTGTTCTTTCTTCCTCAAAAAGCCAACAGAGGTATACAAACTAAGCCAAGACTTTGAAATGCATGACTAATAAGGAAAATGCGATTTTGTTTTTAATTCTTTTTCTGCCTTGTACTGGTAAATCAAGGAAGTGGCACTCAATGACTCAATGCATTTGGTCAACAGAGACACACAAGTAGATAACTGCATAGGTACATTTATGCCATCATATTTTCTTACAACTGGCAGTTAATCATCACTATATTTGCTGGTTTGCCACACATTCAATAAATTGTTACATTTGATAATGAAAGAAGAATCTAATCTGCTGGAAGTTATTCTGGCTTACTGGTATCCAGACAAATCCCAAAGCAGTTACAGCTCTGTACAAGAAGCCGGTTAAGAGGTATGCTGAAAATGTTGAGAGTTTGGCCACACGAAGAGAACCCATGGCAGATAACGCAGTCTGCAGTCTGAGGTGGGTGCACGAACAGAAGAAGTGTTCCTATCTGCCTACATCTTCCAGATCAGTGCTGGTTGTGAGGATGCATCATACTTGGACGCCACTGGAGAATGTTAAAGTTCACTCAATGAATATACCTTTCCTTTAATTGCTTTTCTGAGGGTGAAGTTCAGTTATTACATTTTTTCTATGATACATGCACCTAGATCCATGGCGCATTTACTTGCTAACATCCCCTGCTGCCGCGGCCGCTGCTATAGCCTTGTTCTTGTTCATTCTCCTTCTGATGTACCATATAAGGAAGAAGGTTGAGGCATATGTGGCGACTACACACTGGAAAAAGAGAAAATATGCAAAAAACCTGCAAATCATTAAGAATTAACAAGCAATTAACAAGCAGCACAACTGTGGTATGCCTATTAAGTATGGTGGATGGTGGTCAACGATTTAAAGATCCATAAACTGGCAACTATTTAACTAGTTTCAACAGAGCTCCATTACTTGTATATAGATCCCCCCCCCCCCCCCCAGCATCTCCATGTCCTAATTTTGGAGTTTTTATATTTTACTACATACAGTAATTGTTCCAAATCTACCAATCACATAAGTGACATAACCAACTGTCTGGGATAATAAATCAAGCACTGTTACAGGTGCCTACTTTCATATATTATCAGTGGTCACTTACATGTAGAGTAAACATGACTTGCTTACATCATAAATGGAAATCATGCACTGTACATACCACAAAGAGTCATTCTTATTTCCACTTACTATCCACACATGATGAGCTCTCAACACCAGCTGTGATTAACACCTCTTTCTGATATTATTTACTACCACTGAAACAAATAATCAACTTCTCAGCAATTATTTGTGTACATGTATTTTATGTCCCCAGATAATATCAAGAGATTCTTACGTTCTTAATTTCCAACAATGACCATTAATCAACTTTTCCTTCATTGCTTGCTTGGTTACTATTGAAAAGAAGTTCATCTTTAACTCTTCCTACTCCAACCTGAACAACAAAACTTTTCATCCAGTATAAAATGCGGTTGAAAAAAATGAGTAAATGGGACAACCCTCTGTGCAACAGTGATTTACTTCAATACTTGATTAACTTTCTTCAAAGTATTCATTCTGCATTTCTTCCTCAATTTTATTTTATTTTTTTTTTCATCTTTTTCTAGGGAGTACTAAAGGGCAAGTCCAAGCTACATGTGTCGTGTACGTCAAAGACCATATACTTTAGTATCCGATTAATGTATTAAGCTGATAGTCCTAGAGCTTGGATCAAGCAAAATGATATTTTCAATTCAATAACTGTTCAAGATTCCACAGTGAAAATCCATAATACTCTGTGACTTACATGTACATGACATAGATGTAACTTAGACTTGCCCGAATCTGAACTCCAAAACTACTTACATTCCTTTTGCCGAATGTGGTGTCAGCGTTGAACCACTTCTTAAAACCTGTGTAGTGGGCAAACTGGGATTCGTCTACGTATCCTCCACCCATGATTCTGTATTTCAAAAGAAGAAATGAACAAGGCTCATTTTCAAGTTGATATGGATACCTGTTGCAGACTTTTTGCCCTACCAAATTAATGGGCACTTAGAGGGCAAACCCAGGAAGAGATGAAGTTCATTTCAATAAAATTAATAAAAATGTCTGAATAAAACAGTGAAAATTTGATGAAAATTGAATGAAAAACAAAGAAGCTATAAATTTTTATGCAACTCACATTAGTGTGAGTGAGTGAGCGAGAGTATACAACTATAACTGACTCTATTATGGGTACAAACCTGATAGCAGAGCCATATGCAAACATTTTTCAGAGGGGGCAGCAAGAATATGTAAACATGGTTCTCTGCAGTACATAACACCCATGGTTCCAACACCATGTGTACAGGATTTCAGACAAGGAAGAACTATGTGTTAAATTGCTGCAACAAGGGTAAAAAAATATTGGAGTATATATTCCTAACATTAATGATAAATGCCACAGATTGTTTGTTTTTTGGCAATGTACACATATTTGTGCTATTATGCCATAAGTAGACAACTCCAGCTCACCAAGAAGTATTTTTTTATCCTTCTGCTATAGCATATACTGCTGCCATACCTAACTTTAGGTGTTATTCCTTAACACTTCCGAAACTTTCGCGCTTTGCACAGAGGGGGAACATTGTGCGGATTATTTTCTAGTGAGAACACTGTAAATTGTTCAAAGAACACGCAAGCAAGGGAATGAAGCAACCAGCTGGTCATGCAGGTGCTTTTGCATTTTTAAAATTGAAATTGAAGGATCTGGTACACCCTTTTGGTGGAATTTTGCAAAATTTTTAGTAAAAAATGTAAGTCTTGAAAATTTCCGAGTTGCACCCCCCCCCCTTCCGCTGCGCACGGCCATGCTCAATAGATAGTGTGGCTGATAGACTCACTTTGATAAATGAAAGAAGCATTATCTGTTAGCTTGACTTTTAAGCTTTATAGTGTAATTTTAATGAAATCCTCTGGACTTCTCCTTCAATAAACAGTTTTCTATTTTCTCAGTTTTAGAATTGGGAGTAAAATGAAAACCCTTGAGAAATAGCCGAGGCCTGATTTTAACAGCAAGGCCACAAAAAGTTGAAATCTCTTTCAGATGTTTAACCTTTGCAAATGCTGTATGAGACCATATTTGGAGCGCAGTCTTCTGCAAGAGGCAGATGAAACTTACATGATAGCGAGCAAAGCAACAACAACTATACCATTATTTTTCAAATTCTGGACCCCTTTAAAACAGTTATTTAATCAAAAAGCCTGTGAAAAATATATTCATGCAAAGGAGCAAAGAAAAATTTCAACCCCCCCCCCCACCCCTCTATTTCTGATACATTCACCCTGCGGATGAGGAGGGGGTGCATTTCCCTTAAAGATTGTGATTTTTTCTTCATTTTCCTCCTTTTTTCTCTTTTGTTGTCATTAATTTGGTTTTATTTGGCAATTAGTCAGAATGAACTATTTTCGCCACAAATTTTTCTTTTATTTGGTATAAAATTACATATTCCTAATCAAATATTTTTCCAGAATTTACTGATTTGTATGTTTTTTTTTGGGGGGGGTTGTTTTTCCCCTTTCGTCTCGGAAAAAATAAATTGGTACTCCTGCATTGCATGATACCATCGATCTCTAATATACACTGTAACGCGCCCCAGATTCCTTTCAAATATTTAGCCTTTGCAAATACTGTATTACTATTAGGCCACACTGGGGAGCAGTATTTAGCAAGAGGCACATGAAACCTACATGACAGGGAGCAAAAAAAGCAACAATGCCATCATTATTTTTAAAATTCTTAACCCCTTTTTAAAAAGTTTAAGAAGTCTTATAGGGGCGAGAAATTATGAGATTCTGAGAGGAAATGATCAAGCGAGGGAGCAAAGCAAATGAGCTTTAGAAAATGTTTGCACTTTAAACCCTCAAAACTCTATTTCTGATGCATTTACTTTCCGAATGGGGTGCCCTAAATCCTTACAAAATGTGATTTTTCTTCATTTTCCTTTCTTTTTCCTTTTCCTCATTTGTGTTTTTGCGCCCCCTCAAAGTGCCGCCCGGGCACTTGCCCCCCCCCCCCCCCCGTAGATACGGCACTCTATCAGCATTGTGCATCATGTTGCAAGCAACGCTGCATCACTCCTTTGCCTGTCATGCCTGTAGCTGTAGCGAGAATAACGGATGAAAGTAAACTGACGATGTCGGAGGTCATCCTACGGTATTCAAATGAAATGGCAATTAATCAAGCATCCAAATCGCGAGCAAGATGTAGCTTCTTTTCAATTAAAAGTCATTATTTTCAGTTTCATCCACACTCAATCTTTCATCTTAATTTGAATAAAATTGGACAAAGGGAACCTCGATTACAGCTTCGTCTCTTGAATCTCTGATATACAATGTCAATGCACCTCAAGTCCCTCTGGCTCCGGCTCCGGCTCTGTGCGCTTTGGTTCGTGCAAGTTGTAAAAAAGTTAGAATGTAATGTAATGAATGTAATGCATGCATAAACTAAGCACACAGCGGAGGCCGGAGGCTGAGCCGAGCGCGAGGCTGAGCGACGACATTCACCATCATGACATGTTCACTGGAGACTGGAGTGGAGTAAGAGATCAAACTCAAACTTTTTACAACCCGCCAGCAAACAACTGTTCAGCGTTGGAGCATCCCGAAGCTCATCAAAAAGACATGAAACATACCGTTATTATAATCAATATGATGTCTTTGACAAATGTCTAATAAATCATGGTAAAAACAGCTTATCTACTTACAAAATTTTCTGTCTTTACGTCTAGCCTGCGGTATAGATACGATCCGACTCGACTACAATTGGCAACGAAGCTTAAGAAGATCGAGTGATTATTTTCCTCCTAATTTTCCTTTTTTCTTTCATTTGAATTTAATAAAATATTTTTTTAAATATAATACACATTTATATATTAATAGACACAAAAAAATTATCAATTTTATAAATTAGGTGTTATTTTGATAATATACTTAGCCTAGCCAATCGCAATTCTCTGTCAAATTTTGAGTTGCCAATTTTTAATCAGCCCATCGATCTCTCGACCAAAGACGCTCTCGACCGCATACTGATTGATCGTCGAATTAGACGACAGAGAGCTCGGTATTATACTTTGCAACGATTTCGGGCATTATTCCCGGGCGAAATTTTCTCTTTTTCCGCCCCTTCATTTCTTCTCCTCTTTCTTTCTTTCTTTCTTTCTTTCTTTCTTTCTTTCTTTCTTTCTTTCTTTCTTTCTTTCTTTCTTTCTTTCTTTCTTTCTTTCTTTCTTTCTTTCTTTCTTTCTTTCCTATTGCTTTCCTTCTTCTTCTTCTTCTTTTGAGTTTCCCATTGAATTGATTCATATACTTTCATTTTTTTGATAATAATTAGAAATCCAAGTTGTAATACAGACCCTTTTGTAAACTAAAGGGGCGGTGCTCCCACGGGGGCACTGGGTATAGGGGGCACAGTGCCCACACACTTTTCAAGCACAAAAAGTGCTTCGATCTTGGCAATTGAGTCAGCCCGGCTTAAGAGCCTCCTTCACAGATCACTCCCTTTTTTGCGTCAGATGAGTCGTCTTTCTTGAACCCTACAACTGCCCCCCTTTTGGCCAATATATAGTGCCCCTTTCTTTTTTGATAGCGCTCCCTCCTGACAAGTGTGCCTTTATCATTTCTAATGAATGTTCCTAATGTGAAAGTGCCTCGATTGTCCCTTTTTTCGTTTCTAAACGTGCAACTTCGCTTCTGCTCACTTTTTTGCAGAAGTCCCCTCTGATAAGTCCCTATTTCCACTTGGGCAAGTACCCCGGCAAGTACCCCACTTAAGATCTGCATGCCACCGTTTACTTCTCATAAGCGCCCCTTTTCCATTCCAGTACGTGCCAAATTCCCTCTGTTACCATTAGCCTAGGTGCCCGCTTTTGTAGACGGTCCGTTTTTCATTCCAGTGGCACGATGTGACCCTTTTGATGCACACTCATTTTGATTTGTGAAACGAAAAACACTGGTGATGATCGATTACCCTTTTTGCCATCATTAATGGTAAGTGTCTGATAAGGTGCCCTTTTGAGTGTCTAGTTTAAGTGCCCCTTTAAAGTGCCTTTTTCCGTTTCAGGGTTTTGGTTTTGGTTTTGGTTTTGGGTTTTGGTTTATGTTTTGTTTTTTGTTTGTTGTTTTTTTTGTTGTTGTTGTTGTTGTTGTTTTTTGGGGGGTTGCTGGCTCGCTTACAGCTCTTTCGCAAAATAGTGATCACATGATGAAGAAAACCAAAATATGGCATTAGAACCCTTTAATCTGCAGGCAAAGGGCTATGTAATCAGTCGATATAAACAGGTTAGTTCGTCACATTCGTCGTCAGTAGCCAGGATGCGACAAAAGATGTTAAATAAAATCCGTTTCTGAGACAGACACACAGTATGATGTGCCTCTGCCCCTGGCCAGACGGATTTTGAACTTACCTGTATAATAGATGCGCACTCATGACTGGAGGGGAATGATTATCATGTAAAGATAAAGGGATCTTTTAATAGCACCTCACCATGTTTTTCCTTCTTCCGGACGGTGCCCTTTTTTAAAGTGTCCCCTTTCACTGGTACCCCAACTTTGAAAAAAGCTGCACCGTTTGTAAGCCACATAAGCCGCCCCATAGGGGCCGGAAGCGGGGGACAGAGGGGTATAGTTGCCCCCCCCCCCCATCATTCATGGGGTGCAAAATTAATTTTTGCCCCCATATGGGCCCCTCAAAAGTAAAGAAAAAGAAAATTTCAGATTATAAGATTGCACTATAGCTCACATTATAAGCCTATTTTGTGTTCTAAAATCAGACTTTCAGCATCCAAATATCTTTTTTTCTTCGCTACGCTCCCTTGAATATATTAATCATAGTTGCAATGGGTTGCAATGTTTCTCAGTTTTTAAAATTTCTGTCCATCATCTATGAAAAGGGAGCAGATGCTTGCTTCATTGGTGGGATTATTTTTACCCCCCCCCCCCCCCCCTCATGACAAAGCAATGCTGTTTGCAGTATTTCGATCAGCTTTCTAGTCGTGTAAAAGAGCGGTTTACTTCTGACATCTATCATCATTTTCTCACATTGTCTCTACATTCGTATAAGAACTTTCCTTTGATCTCAAATACATGGCCTCGACCCTCGACAGTTCAATTTCTTTCGCTCGGTCGCTATACGCTTCCTCTCATAGATTTATGAATAACGCTTATAGACTTTATTGTATAAAGCGCTGTGTGACGTCAGACAGGTGCTTTTCTATGCGAACTGAGAGATTATGATGCACGGGTTTCCTTCTGTATAAATTATAACGGAATAAGGGAAAGTTCGTTTCTTTCCCGCCCCTCGCCCCCTCCCCCCCCCCCCCCCCCCTCGCAAGATTATTGCATGCAACAATTATCATCATGGACAAGTTCTCTACTTTGGTGATTACCCCCGGGGAGGGGAGGGGGGGGGGGGGTCACTGGCAGACTGAAGTGGTACCCATGCTCGTCCAAGCACCTCAAATTTGGACCCTATAAACGGCGTAATCCTTGGTGTAAAATTCTACCCCTAAATGGCGTAGGATTATGTGAAATTTACCCAAATGTACTCTCAAAAGGTCAAAGAACCCCTAATTCTCAAAAACATCGAATGTTAGACAGAAAAAGACCTCTTTTTCCCCAGAAACGTCGAGTGTAAAACGGAAAACACCCCTTTTTTCACAAAACGGAGTCGACGCACTGGCTCCGAAATCCGACCCTTTTACGCCGCTTTTTGGGACAAGCATGGGTACCACTTCAGTCTGTGAGTGAACCCCCCGGGGTGATTACCGGCATAAATCCATTTCGAGGAGTGTGTGTGGGGGGGGGGGGGGGGAGGCGGAGGAATGATCGAAATATTTTGCCGAAATTCGTTTGAATGTTTAAATTTCAAAGAGATAATCACTTTTCTAGAAAGTTCATTTTCTACCCTTCGTTTGATACCTCAATCGGGAAAAATGAACCAAGCATGACAGAGATAACTTAAATTGAAATATTGATTGCATTTCCTCGATTTTTAAAATCATTTGTTTCTTATCTTCTCACCAATTGTTCGCACCTGAATGGATGCGGAGATGGTCACGCACGATCTAAAAACTAGAGACTCCTCCTATCCCACCCTCCTCATCCTCATTGCCTATCACCACCCCACCCGACTCATCCCCAATCCCTCCCGGAACCCAAACTCTACAATCCCCCAAGCTCCCTCTCCCTCCCTTGTTATGTGTGTGTGATGATTTGTGTCTTGTGTTAGGGTCGTTTATTCATCTGTTGGATAGATTTAGTGAAACAACACTACATAACCGATAAATTGCATGTTAAAACCCACCCCTCCCACCCTATTCCTCATCCCCACTCCATTTTTCACCCCACTCGGAACTCCAGACCATTAACACCCCTCACACTTCCTCTCGCTCCCTCTGTATGCGTGTTTGTATGTTGATGTTATGGTCGTTTGTCCATCTAATAAATTTATTTAGTCAAACACCACTGCATAGCTGTCAACGCTTAAAGAATCAATTTCTAAAATCTATTCATAAATTGAACTAGACAAGACACTGCTAGATAGGCAGCAACATCAGCAACTCGCTGTTCAGGCTCTTGAGCTCAGAACGTCCCTATCTTGTTACTAGAAACACTCGATGATCAATCTGTTGTTAACTGCATGGTGAATTATGTTAACGAAAGCATACCTCATTATTAATCAACTGTTGTCGTTTTTGTGAGGTTTTGCACTCACCACCCCATTTTCTTGATGATCAATTATGCATGAAGTCTTTTGTCTTCTTTGTTCACTGCTAGGACAGGCAGCGAATGCAAATGGATTCATGTAATAAATCATGGAAATGCAAGCATCACTTTAAACATATAGAGCTTAGTCATCCCCGACTCATTTCAATTTCAAAAGGGGTGAGAAAAAAATGAGAAGGGGAAAGAAAAAAGAAAGAAAAAAGGAGAAGAAAAAGAGAAAAGGAAAAGAAGAGAAGAAAATAGGGGAAAAGAAAAGAAAAAGAGAAGGAAGAAAAAGAAAAAGAAAAGAGAAAAAAGAGAGGGGGAAAAGGAAAAGAGGGAAAAAGGAAGAAAATGGATAAGAAAAACGATAATGACAAGGTAAAGAGAAGAAAAAGTCTCGAGGAGAGAAAGAGAGGTTCCGAGGTTGTGCTTGCGCGGGTACGGTGCAGACGTTGAGTCGGGGGGAATGATGGACCATGTCGGGTCAGGAAGGGCTGTCCCGGCTGTACTTTGTCGAGAATTCTTGCTTGATCCTTCATCATCCTTGGCAAGTTTTGATAATTACGCAGTTGGCGCGCTCTACGGTAGTGCACCGTGATGACGGGGTCGTCCCGGGGAGCGTTTCATGAAAGGACTTGTCGGATGTTTTATCCAACAACGATGCTTCTCAGCCAATCAAAATCAAGGAAAGATGTCAGATCTGACAACTTGTCAGACAACAAAATGTTGATGAAACGCTCCCCAGTAATCGGGTTACCCAGCCCTCCATCGAGTCCGGACTGCATGGATCTACAGTGCTTATAGAAAATATAGCATTATTTTGTCGGTCGCTCGCTTCGCCCTGGTATATAATAGAAACAGCAAGCGAGGTGCCTAAATATTTGGCAAATAGATGATCAAATATTATTTAGATTTTGATGACGAAATAAGAATTCTACCATTAAGAAGAGTGTATAAAATTTCCTCGCTCGCTGCACTCGCTCGTATGGATGATGGATGGTTTCGCTTTTTTGGCAAATAGACAATCGAATACATAATTTGGATATCTTATATGTTTAAATGTATTTTGATGACAAAATAACACTCATTCTATGGAAAAAGGTGTATAAATTTTCTCGCTCGCTGCGCTCGCTCGTATATTATTCACATACGGGATGATTTAGGAAAAGCCAAATAAAGAATTCGGCAAGCGAGGTTACCGAATATATAATTTAGATATCTCACTGGCCTAAGTGCATTTTGACGAAGTAGCATGAAAAAGAGTGTATAGTTTTCGTCGCTCATGTAATATTTTTAAAAAATAATTTTGTGTTTATTGAAGAATCAACAACTAATTATCATATTTACAAATAATCAGAATGATTGCTAGCAAGATACAAAACAAATTACAACATATACAACAGATTTGGTAAATATAAATAAGAAAAAAAAAAGACTCAAAACATCTATCACATAGTAATACCATAATATTGGAAATGAGTACTATCATTAACCTATACAAAGGATACAATAATAGAATACTGTTCATGGCATTACATGGGGTTTGTGATTTACATAACAACTTGTATACAAGTAAAAAGTGTGTGTGAGAGAGATTGTCAACAGTTAGATACATTATTCATTATATACATCAAGATTGCAAATTAGAGTGGATGGCATGATTCTTCAAGACAATAAATCAAGACTTATATAAATTGTTAAAGAGAAAAATCATAAATTATATTAAACGCAATTTCTTGAAATGAATGGGTCATTTTTTTTTTTTTTTTCTTGGCTAACATGTATTCGATTTCTCTCTGTTTTTTAACAAAGGACTTAAATATGGCAAAATTGGGAAGATTGTTCTTAAACTTACAAGTATATATGTGCATGGAATTTCAAAAGTAAAAATAAATACGAGACAAACTTATCACTGCAAATTCCAAAGAGCTTATCAAAGTAACACATTAACAGGATTTTCACATTTCTGAGATATAATATCCAGTATATTATGCTAGATTGGAGCGACCTTCTCACAATCACAGAATAAATGAACCATTGTTTCCAACTTTTTCATCACACAGGGAGCAGTTAGGAGAATCTCTGCTTTTAATTTTGTACAGAAAATCGTTCAGAGCAATAGCCTTATGGAAAATCTTGAAAGAAAAAGATCTTAATTTTGTATCAAGAGTACACAAAAAAATTAGTATTGTGTATTTTATCCCAGTTTAAGTTTACAGGTACAGGTAAGTTGTCACTCCAATAAGCATATCTCTTATCAGGAACATGGGAACCAAACAAAACAGTATAAGCATTGGGGACTTTTTGTGCTTAGCAGCTTTGGACTATGGTTTCGTGAACTCCAACAATATCAACATCAAAATTTTCGCTCGTATAATATTAAAAAACGGGATCGTTTTGGAATATAATTTACCTTTCGGCCCAGCGTGTATTTTGATGAAGAATAAATAATCAACTCAACCATGAAATGGAGTATATTTTGTCCTCGCTCGTATAATATTTAGATACAGGATCGGTTTTTGCAAGCAAATGAATTCGTCAAGCAAGGTGATCGAATATATTTAGATATCTAATACTGGCCAAAGTGTATTTCGACGAAATAACATGAAAAAAGTGTATATTTTTCCTCGCTCGCTGCGTTCGCTCGTATCGGGCAAGCGAGGTGACCAGATATACAATTTAGATACCTTTCGGCCCATCATGAATTTTGATGAAGAATAATCACTTCTACCATGAATAGGAGTATATTTTTCCTCGCTCGCTTCGCTCGCTCATATAATATTTAGATACAGGATAGTTTTTGAAAGCGAACGAATTCTGTATAGTGAGGTGAATAAATGTATAATTTAGATACCTTTCTGCCCATCGTGTACTTTGATGAAGAATAATCACCTCAACCATGAAAAGGAGTATATATAATTTTCCTCGGTCGCTTCGCTCGCTCATATAATAATTAGATGCATGCAGGATAGTTTTTGAAAGCGAAGAATTCGGCAAGCGAGGTGACTAAATATAGATACCTTTCGGCCCATCATGTATTTTGATGAAGAATAATCACCTCAACCATGAAAAGGAGTATTTTTTTCCTCGCTCGCTTCACTCGCTCATATAATATTTAGATACAGGATATATAGTTTTTGAAAGCGAACGAATTCTGTAAGTGAGGTGACTAAATGTATGATTTAGATACCTTTCTGCCCATCGTGTACTCTGATGAAGAATAATCACCTCAACCATGAAAAGGAGTATATATATTTTTCCTCGCTCGCTTCGCTCACTCATATAATATTTAGAGACAGAAATTGAAAGCGAATGAATTCGGCAAGCGAGGGGACAAAAATAATCTAGATATCTAATAGGCCCATCGCATATTTTGATGAATAATTATCACTTTTACCATGATAAAGAGTATATTTATTTTTCCTCGCTTGCAAGCGAGGTGACCGAATAGGTTTTATTATTTATCTCTTATTATTCAAAATGTATTTTGATGACAAAATACAGTCAGTCCGTATGCCAATGAGCAAATACGTCAGATTTATCCAAGTCGTCTCGTGAATAGCATGACAAAGAGCGTATATTTTTTTCTCGCTCGCTGCGCTCGCTCGTATAATATTTAGACACAGAATGTTGGGGGAAAGCGAATGAGTTCTGCACTGCGATGTGAACAACATAATTTAGGATTTAAATATCGTATAGGCCCATCTCGTATTTTGATGTGAATCATCACTTCTAAAATGAAAAGGAGCATCATTTCCTTGCTCGCCTCGCTAGCTCATATAAAATCACCAAATCTGGTTGAAATTGAATGAAAATGTGTAGGAGAGACGAAGGAAAATGTGATGTTTGTCGGTAATCAGTGGCCTCTACACCCCCCCCCCCCACTCAAAAAGGTCTAGATATATACGCCCTTGCATAACGATGACCGCACCGAATCATGTGTAATTTTTTAAATAATATTTCACAGCCTTTTCTCGTCAGACGGTCAGCGGTTGCTGTGCTCCCTTGCATAATTATGAGGCTCACCAGTTAATAGGCCTATATTCAGGGTTAATAAGCACTGATCGAGAGACCCTGTGCACATCGCATGTGCACATGCAGTCTTTAGCTTTGGTCACACAGATCGAGGCTGATAAAGTCATATCCCTCCGGTCGGGAGTTCCAGGGGCGGTGGCAGCCCTTGTATTTTGATAGGCCATAGCTGATATTTCTTACGTAATGAAAAAAAAATCGAGGTATTATCAGGATTATAAAGTTGCATGACCCAACCCTCCTTTTTTCAAACTGTTCTTTATTCTTTCTCTTTTCATGCCCTTTTTTTTCCTCCTTTTTTTGGGGGGGGGGGGCGAGGGGGGTCACTTGAAAAATCATGGGGGGGGGTCGCCCCGTCTCCCCCTGCAGTATGGCGTATTCTTATTATGGCATTAGGCCGCCCGTTTTCATTTTTTGGGCAGGGCCGGAATTTCACACTTTTCACCCCAAAGTCAGATTCGCTAGGACAGCCAAGTTTTTGGTCGATAAACATTTTTTTTTTTCCAGAAAAAAAACAACCTATGTTTATCGAGTGATTAACAGAGTTTTTCGCGATAAACAGTGTTTATCGGTCGAAAAACATTATTTTTCGGTCGATAAACAGTGGTTTTGTTTGTTTCTTGTTTTTTTGTTTTTTTTTTGGGGGGGGGGTGTAATTATGTGTTTTATTAGCTTTCAGTGTTTATCGGCGATAAATTTATCTCAATTATTTGGCAAATGTGGCGCGCCATAGACATGTACCGTATGCTGACCAGTACGGTATGCTACGTGATCGTGATTATACGCTGTGCACGTGCTTTTTGTGTGTTTGTGTTTTTGTTTCTAATTCTAGTTCTGCACGCTATAGTATAGGCGCGCGCCTTATAACCTCCGACAGGCCATGCGCCAGGCCTAGCCTCTACAAATTTACGTAGATCTACAGCAGCGGCGCCGCGCCGATTATATCGCTTAATATCGCATTCAAATCCAGGAAGCCGAGAAAGCAAAGTTATCTCTTGACTCTTTCCTAGAATAATTTCAACAGGTCTGGATGGAACGCAGGAGTTCATGCAGGAACCTTATTTGGAATTAACCTGAGTTGTGAGAAAAGTAAATAATGACAAACTGAATCTTGAGACCTACAATTTGGTTCTCACCAAGGGCCAGGCTTAATTAAAGTGATCAGACCACAATCTGACAATGGTAAATTTTTTTTTGATGTAACTATGATCGAGAATAGAATTCTAAGAAGAATAACATTAAGAATTTGATGATTTTCAATCGAAATCAATGCATTTTGGCTAATTTTCTCATAAAAAGTCAAAAGTTGACCAAAAAATTTGAGTATGAGGTAGGTCTAGATCTAGATCTAGAATCTAGGCCTAGGCCTAGGCCTAGACCCTATGAGTTATGTCTTATGACATCATCATCTTATGTCTTATGACATCAAAGTGGGTATGGTTGGACCTACTATTGTTCTACGTCGTATCTCAGAAAATATTATTTGTTGGTTTTCCCTTTATTTCGTCTCACTTATGCAGAAAATGCAGCAGATTAACATCTCAAGTTCAGCCTTGTTGACTCGTATTCATGCAGACTTCGTGTGCCTTGACTTTGCTGCATGCATTAACTGAGTTAGACTGGAAATTCTGTCTCAAATAGCCTCTTACATGTAGCCTAGATCTCTACTAGTATTCTGGTAGGGTCGGCTCTCCTCACTTATTCTGGTACTCCAGTCGGCTCCTCACTTATTCTGTTACTTTAAAGTGAGGAAAGCCGACCCTACCAGAATAAGAGGCTAACGACGAAATTTGAGACCGAATTTTCGGTCTATGACCGAGTCTGTTACTGAGATGGGAGTGAGAATGTGATGTGAGAGAGAGGCCGAGCGTATACTAGACCTCTACCTGACGTTTGTCGAGTGAGATGCATGATATTTGTTGTTTTAATTAGGATAATTAATGGGCTCGACTTAGCTTGGTGAAGCATTTCGTGGTGTGTGTTCTGGGCCTAATCGTGAAATCTGTCACCTCTCTCCCTGCTTATGCACTCGCATTGTATTTGTAAAGTCTATGGGAGATTGGGAGTAGAATGCTGTCACCAGCACTGACGAAATGAATGGGAAGTGAATGGGCCGGTGACAGATTTCACGATAATGCCATATTCTGACATCTCACGAAACGCTTGGATTGGAGTCCTTAGGCCTCTGTGGAGATCGAACCTTGTCAACAATGAAATATTGATTAAGCTCCCAAATCACACTTTCTCATGCCCGGTTAGGCCTGGAATTGGAAACTACCTTCCAAGTTCACTATTAGGCCAATCTAACTGCAAAATCAGATTCTAAACTCTAATTCTAGAAATGAAAATAATGACTTTTGATTGCTTCAAAACCCTATCTTCTTGTTCCGGCACGTGATTAATTTCCATTTCAGTAGCGCAATGTCCGACATCATCATTTTACCTAGTCTACCTAGCCTAGTCTAGGCCACAGGCAAAAGAGTGGTGCAGAGCTGCAACGTAATGTGCAATATATTCAGTGGCGCACTCTCTCATGTAGTGTACGTGCCTGTATAGTGTGACAGTGCAATGCTGCACTGCTCTTTCGCCTGTGGCCTAGAATAATGAATGTAGGTAAACTGACGAGGCAGGATACTATATCTTTTTGCAAAAAAAAAAAAAAGGCAGTAAAAAAATGTGTCCTGCCTTGGCGACATTTTTTGGTCACCTCATACCCCATTGACATGTAAATCATAATGTTGCTTCATATCTGAATGCCCTGTATGGGCTCTCAGTGGCGTCCGTCCATTGTATGAAACGCTTGTGAAACTTGAGGCACTTTGCAACCATTTGCCCATTTGTAACTAAACTTGTTAATTGCTCTATAGGGGCCGCAGTGTTATTGGGGGGGAGGTGAAAGGTCATGTAAGTAACATGTAGGCCAGCGGTCAGATAAGGTCAAATGTGAAAATTTATCTGCAAGTTTCAGGTGGGGTTAGTAACTTGAACCACTGGCCCGGTATGTAACCGACCTTGGATGGTGTTGGTAGATGCCGTACAAGAACCTCATTAGTTTTTTTTTGTGTGTAGGTCAAAGGTCATGGGGTTGCTAACTTTTGAACCATAAATGCATCTGTAACCAAACTTGGAGTGGATGGTACATATAGATGCCCTCTGGAGACCTCAGTGTTATTTGGGGTCAAAGGTCTTGT
Organism: Echinometra lucunter; assembly: GCA_029962745.1. Classification (NCBI taxonomy): domain Eukaryota; kingdom Metazoa; phylum Echinodermata; class Echinoidea; order Camarodonta; family Echinometridae; genus Echinometra; species Echinometra lucunter. Next base: position 4,094,147 of record CM057159.1, read on the forward strand.
ACATTGTATGTAAGTCAAAGATCAAATGAGGTCGAATATGACAATTTACCTGGAAGAATGATTGCGTGCAAATGGGGTGAGACACATTATGGCTATAGGCTAGCCAAAAACTTGTTGAAAAAGAGCCAACAATGAAGCGTTAAAACCTCACTACTTTAGTTGTATACATGTCACCAAATCACCATGTAAAACTTGTCAGTATTGCCTCGGCCCCACAGGATTTCCATATGCAGTAGATAAGTGGATGGCAGTTTTATATCGAATTAATCAATCTTGATTTTCTTTTAAGAACTCAGTTGAAACAGATTGGTTGTCTCCCCCCTCCCCCCAAATACTATTTGACATTTTCATTTCATTTGACCCCATTTTAATGAAATAATAGGCTGGAATGAATGATATCTCCATTGTTCTTTGTTTAGAAATGCATACCGTATATGCTGAAAAAACCTAATGTTTAATTTCATCTTGTTGCTTTAAATTATTTTTTTGTAGGATGAAAGAGACCATTGAATGCATGTTCTTGAGATAAACTAAATCGTAATGGATGAAGACTTTCCAAGAGGGACTCCACATCGTCGTGCTACAAGATCATCAAAACCAGAGAACAAGTACTTTATACAACTGGGTGTGAAACGAGAGCTGGAAGATGTCTTGTTCAAGGTTGGAACCCTTTGTCTGTCAAAGCTTCAGTTATCTTGTGTACCCACGGAGCCTATTCATTGTATACATGAAAATTGCTCGTTCTCGCGATAACTTAAGAACCATTTGACAGATCAACTTCGAATGTGGCTGACACAATGTCATTTAAATAGAACCATTTTTTTCCAGTTTTGTACTCTAAATATATTCTAATACATTTCCCATAATTTTAAAAGTGATATTTTTCTGATCTGGCAAAGGTGGAGGCATAAACTTTGATCATGCACGGTCAAGGATTCATCTAGTCTTTATTTGGGTTAGCTGATTCATTGAAGATGATGGACGATGAAGCATGTAGTGATTTAAACTTCTCTCTCTCTCTTTCTCTCTCTCTGTAGGAATCTGACCAAGAGATTCCCAGCAGCAAGGGCAAGAAGAAGAGGAAGACAAAGCAGACAGATGGTGGAGAGACAGAAGCTACAGAAACAGAGGGTTTCATTCCTAAACCACTTACAGCTGAGGTTTGCCACAAAACATTTCATTAATGTGTTATCTTTGAACAGTTCTTTGTCTATATATGATGTATGGAATGTTACTTTATGTGTGTAATGGATTTAAGTTACCATAGTATGCTCTTTACTTGAAAAAATGTCATTTGCCAAATTGTCTTCATATAGGAACGATTGATGAAATTTGAGGCACTGGAAGTATGTATCAGAAGCTGAAATGTAGTTGCGCTATGTGAGCATCTGTATGCTTGAGTTTATTGTAGAAATTCAAATGGTAATAACACCTCTGTACACAGAACCAGTGACCTAACCAGACAAGCCATTAAATAGGCAACAGTTTATACCCTACCTGTGATGAGGACTACATTCCTGTGCATGTAGGAGTAATCATCTCTTGTCTTGATTTTCTCATGCAGACCATCAGTGAAGGCATGCTGGTGCTGGCAGTTATACAGGAGATCCATGAGTATGAAATAGTTCTCAGTCTACCAAACAGTCTGACAGCATTCGTTCAGATCACTGATGTCTCCTCCTTCTTCACGCAACAGCTTCAGGAGCTGAATGAATCTAACAGCGCTGAAGATCAGGTATCTGTACTTTTAGTAGATATTCAATTCAATTCAGTTCAATTTATTTCACCATAAAAAGCAAACATATTACAAAAGAAATATACAAATTGATAAATCAAGATCTATATACAGCACAATATGGTTGGACCACAAAAAAGCAAAATGCTTATAAAGCATGGCCCAAAAACATAATGAAAATAAACTACCCGTAATCACTTATAATTGATATATAAAACACATCAACCACATCCACCCACACACACGCACAAAAGCATGTACACCCTCACATACACACACCCATACATACACACTCTCATATAACTCTAACATTGCTACAAATTGTCAAGTAAATAATTACGACAAAGCTTTCTAAATGATGAAAGGATGGTGCATTGTTTATAGAAGTTGGTAGCTGATTCCAGTTTTTTATACCAGTAACTGCTAATGAATTTAGTGAGGAAGTAAGTCTTACTTTCGGTTGATGGAAATGATCTTTTTGACGAGTTGCATATGAATGAACATTTAAGTTTTGAGTGAATATACTAGAATACATTTCAGGAAAAAATTATTTATAATGGAGTACATAAAAGTTAAGTATTTAATGTAATTAACTCATGTAAAGGCAACATTTGATCCTTTATAAAAAGGAGTTTACTTGCACTTTGCATATGTGACTTTGTTAGTATGCGAAGAGACCTTTTCTGTAAAATATTTAACTTTTTGAGATGTGATTTATAAGTATTATCCCAAATGTGGTTGCAGTAATTTAGATGTGGCGAGACAAGGCTATTATAAAGAATATACAAAACATACTGGGTAGTATGAATTTTAATTTAGAAAGGATACCAATATATTTAGAGAGTGATTTAGAAATTTCTGAAATATGTATACTCCAGTCTAAAAATTCATTAATTGTAACTCCAAGAAATTTCATACACTTTAATTTAGATATGACTAAGTTATCAATGACAATATGTGATAAGTCATCGGGCACTCTCTTGTTCCTCAACCTAAATATGACATAATTCGTTTTGGTTACATGTATATTCAAAGATAATTTATTTACTCTAAACCAGGATGAAACTTTTGAAACTTCCCTGTTCACTGATGAGACGAGTGTTTTGGTATCACTGTTACTCATAAGAGCGCATGTGACATCAGCAAACGGAAAATTTAAGAATAGACGATTTTATTATATCATTTACATGTACATATATAAGGAACAAAAGAGGGCCCTATACAGATCATTGGGGAACGCCACAATGACTATGTTGTATAGAAGATCTGACACCATTGACCATTACATACCGATTCCTTTCAGACAAATAATTTTCAAACCACTTTAGAGCAACACCTCTGATACCATAAAAATGGAGCTTTCACAATATTTTGTTGAAAACAAGATGATAATGTTCAGATTTTGCTGTACGTAGTAAACTTGTCAATTTGTTCTTATTTTTGATGTACTTTTCCTTATATTTATCACAGTGGTTTTTTTAAGAACTTCTTATACAATCTATATTTTTTCTTGATGGATTTCATTAAACCCTTTGTCAACCAAGGTTTCTGAAAATTACTTTTATTATGGGACCTTGGCTTCAATTTTGGAAAACATTCAACATACAGTGAATAAAAAATTCACATGAAAATATCATAACAATTATTGGCATTATTTGATGAATAAAAACAACTCCAGTCCACCTCGCATAGGTTTCTATTAAATATAAGTATGTTTTCATCATTAATAAGTCTTTTCTGAAATTGTGGTTGACTTCCTATAGTGATCTTTTTTTGTTTTTTTATGCAAAATATAGGGAAATGGTCAGAGACATCAGCTATGAACAAACCAGAGTCAATTGTATTATCTAAAGAATTACAAAATATATTATCAATCAAAGTTGCACATGTCTTTGATATTCTTGTTGGTTTTAAAATCAAAGGGTACAAGTTATAAGAAAACATAGTTTCTAAAAATAGATTTGTTTTTTCATGAAAATGTGCATTCAAAAAATTTATATTATAATCACCCATGATGTAAACTTCTTTATTATTTTTACTTGCAATATCCAAACATTTATTCATTTCATCCAGAAATGTTTCAATGCTTGTGCTTGGGACTCTATAAACACATCCAATTACAAGAGGTTTACAATTCTTACATGTAAATTCAATAAATAAAATGTCATATTCTGGCATGTTACAGGATTAATCAGACCGTATTGCAAAATCATATTTTTCATCTAAATATATAGCAACGCCACCTATTTCATTTCTTCTATTTATATTGACAAGATTATTGCCATTCAAATTGTACATTTCGGTTACTGTTTTTGATTGAAACCAAGTTTCTGATACACCAATAGCTGTAAATTTGTAATTTATGCTAGCTAACATGGAACAGAATGCATCAAAATTATTAATCAGACTTCTGCAATTTACATGAAGGAGAGAAAAGCTGTTATCACATGTTTTATAGCTATCATGAAATTCCTCACAAAAAGTATATGAGCATTTTCTTGGTTGAATTTCTGTAGGATTTTCACTAGTAATATTCAAATACAAATTTTCATCACAGATTTTAACATCATCCTCACATATCAAAAATGGATTTATTTTCATATTTTTGAATTGATCACAATTAACATTTTTGTTCAGTTTAAAGTAAGCATGTATATTCAATATGTAGTCATCATCATATACATAGTGCTTAAAAGGAAAAATATTAATGCAAGTAGCATATATTGGATATCTTGTAGGGTTTGAACTGCTCATACATTCACCTGTTTTTGAAGATTTCAAAGCTTTCGTGCAGTCATCCAAAAATATTTATCATCAGATTTCTTTGCTTTCAGCTGGTCAGTAGCAAGACAGAATCAAGATAAAGATACTATTAAGTTTTGACATCCTGCAGTTGAATATTATTAAACAAATGAAAGGCAAAAATATTTCTGATTTCGCATCAGCGATGTAAAAGTCACACGGGCCTGCACAGGTGTAGACCCAATAAGATTTCTGTGTACGAAGCACTGTGATCGTTGTACAGGGAGCACTTGGGGTGTAGGTGTTCTAGCATATTGCAGAATGTAGCACTTGCATTGCATTCATTTCAGATATTTTCACTGAAATTCACTGGAAATCATAAATGGATTCTCACATGGATTCAAGCATGTATCTTTTAATGGAGGGCAGATGATATGAGACATATATTTAATCAGTTTCATGCCGATTTTGTTTTGCTACAAAACTATATAAAGCTTTAATCTCTCAGTTTTTGCTTCACCCTTTTTTTTTTTTTTTTTTTTTTTTTGTGGTTAACAGTATTGTGGTATATTCCAACTTAGGGTGAAGTCTATTCAAATATATTGGAAAAGAAAGTTTGTTTTTGTGATATGTTTTTCAAATGAAGTAATCGATACTAACATCAGTCTTCTTCCATTCATCTTCTTTGACTTCTAAAACGATGTCTTTCTATTCCAGGATCTGCCAAATATGCAAGATCTGTATGAGGTTGGAAACCTTGTACCATGTAAGATCAAGTCCTTGAGCTCATCCAAGGATGGTCACAGGCGCATTCAGGCCTCTCTCGATTACAAAGAAGTCAACTCAGAACTTGGCATCTCACTCATCAAGCCAGGCATGGTAAGAACCTAGGATAGCTTGAAAGGATATATCACAAATGTATGCTACAAGTGGAGATAAAAAGCATGTCTCTCTAGCGTGCGAGGCAGTGTTGTATCCAAGACTGAGACTTGACTGGTTGAGACACAAGAAGCACTGTCTCAAGACCGAAACCCGTCTCAAGACAGTGGGAACAAAACTGCATTAGCGTTGGTCAATGCATAGTGTAGTATTCTTGATTAGTGAAAGAGTGAAGTTTTGAAGTTAATTGACTTTTAGAAATTGCTTGTTGATTTTGTTTTTGATGAAGAGTTGAATTAAAGAATACATCAAAAGATATGTGGTAGTGCAGGATAATGATTCATGTTCTCCATTGCCCTCCTCTCAACCTCTATTCCACAACTTTCAATGTATTCCTAAGTGGAGGCTTGAATATACAAGATTGTATATGTAACTTGTTTGTAGACAACAAGTCACACACCTAAAACATTGATTTTGTGCTGCTCTTTCAGACCCTGCATGGTTGCGTGTCTAGCGTGGAAGACCACGGCTATACCATCGACCTTGGCATCAAGGGCACTAATGCTTCCCTGGCTGTGGAAGATTCCATCAAGGGTGCTAAAGGTAAGAAGGGGGAGACCATGAAGACCGGGAAGCTTGTGACATGTCTGGTCAAAGCGGTCAAGGCCAGTGGACGTTCCATCATTCTGACGTTTAATCCAGAGAGACTAGGGTCATGTAAAGCTTCCAAGACCACCCATACCACATTCTCATCTCTGCTACCAGGGACGAAACTTGACACCACAGTTTCAAAGGTAAATCATTGGGGTGATATTACTTGACATTATAAAGAAAAACCAATCCCATAACTATTACTGTTAAGACACTTTGCAAGGACTTGTGATACCAATGGATTAATTGTACTTATTTTCTTTTCTTTAGTGGGCTGCTTAAATTGATAATTTAGATGTACATGTCTAGGAATTACTTGAAACTCTCTGTCATGGTACAAATCTGTTTAATTATGATAAATATACCTTAAACCTGCTGACCATATTGACTGCACTTGCATATGATAATTTAATGTCTTCATGTTATTTGTCTATGTACCTCTACATCTTTTCAAATTTCTTATTATGGACATTATTGGTCTGTACAAGTGTTGTTTTGACCCTTTTCAACTGTTTATGTACCATTATATATTTTGTAATTCTACATATCTTTATTGCTTTCCTCTTTACTTCTAGATCATGCCAAACTCCTTGATCATGGACATCTTTGGTCTTTACAAGGGTTGCGTAGACCCTATCCACCTCAAAGATAACGCAGACAAACTTACGAAATATGAAATCGGTCAAAAGGTATGTCCCTAGCAAAGTCATCATGACCTGTTGCAGATATATATTTGTTTTAATTTTCTTTTAATGCCAGCTCAGTTCATGATAAGTTTTATAATAGAATTATCACATGCATGTTGGAATAAATATCTATATAATATTCTCTTCATGAATAATGAATAAATGAAAAGTATGTTGTCTGAATGTGCACTGAATATACATCCTGACATGAAATGATAATCTTCTACTCATTTCTCCATAGCTGGTGGCTGTAGTTCTTTACAACTGCCCCACCACTAAGTCCATCGGTCTCAGCCTGAACCCAGTTCATCACAAAATGACCTTTGACCCCAACACTGATGTCATTCATGACCTTTCACCTGGTGACATCATTGAAGATGCCCGGGTAGTGAGAGTACAAGAGGAGAATCTTATTGTACAGCTGAATTCAAAGACAAGAGGCATTGTATATGTAAGTATGAGAGTCAGTAAAATTCTTGCATACTTTGGGTATTTCATCACAAGAGGTTCGATATCAATCCTGTACATTCAGGCAATGGTTTCCTCCACTTTTGATATCTTTCGCAAGTTTTATTGTTAACGTTAGTCCTACACCAAATGTATTTGCCAGCATTACGAGGTAGCTTGGCAAACTATATCCCAAAATATTGTGTATTTTGTTCTTTAGTTAGAGTGACAGCCATAGGAGTAATGGTTGCTATGGTTGCAGTGGGCATGAGGTGATAATGTTGAGAACATTGTTAGGATGAACATGCTCTTTTTGCCTTACTCCTAACCCTTAACTTTTTGTTTGCCATGGGTGCAAATTGGTACAATAGCAGGCATGTCACATGTGCAGATTGGCAGTTAGAGCAAACACTAGACAAAGGATTTCCAGTGTGCCTGACAAAAGATATCCACAGTAACCCACTTCCAGCCTTAAATAGCTCCTTGATAATCCTTGAATCACCTTATGTACTAATTGTATTCTGGAAACTGAAATAGATGGAAAAATGGTAGATTTATCCCTTGAAAAATATGCTGTGGAGCAGTATAGGTTGAGTGGCATGTAAAGAGTGAATCTACCCTTGAACCCAATTGCAATTATTTTTCCAAACCCAATGGTATATCTTTGACAAAAGAAAGCCCGGGGCAGTTGTAGTTGGGACAAAATTTTAGAGTGCCCATGGTTTCCTCCTTGCAGCATTCCCATGGCAGTGATGATATGCAGGAGAGACACAGTCCAGCAAGTGTTGGTGAGAAGGTCAGATGTCGTATCCTAAGCTTTAACCTGTTTGACCGCCTGGCCATTGTGTCCTTGAGAAAGTCCATCCTGGATAAACCCTTCCTAGGAATCAACGATGTCAAGCCAGGCATGTTGGTCAAGGTAGGAATTACTCTTTCTGCACATACACGCTTTAGAACATGGGGGCATGTTTGCCAGAAAGGATTAAACAGATGCGTGAAAAAAAATGCATTTTAGAGATTCAATGTTCTTACCCCCGCCAAACAAAATTTTGGGGGTATTATAGGAATCAGCATATGGTCGGTCAGGTGGGCGGCAGTCTGTTGCAAATCTTGCGGATCATACTACTTCCTCATTTTTTGAGCAATGCTCGTGAAATTCAGCACACAAATTGGTCTTGGAATGAAGATGTGCAAGACCCACATTTTGAATGAGTAGGAAACTGAATTGCCATGGTAATGGCATATTATTGCAATAAATTGGGAGAGCTCATTATTCGAGCAGTGCTCATGAAATTCAGCACATGCATTGGTCATGGGATGAAGATGTGCAAGGTACTTTTTTAGTGTGCCATGGTAACAGCATATTATTGCAGTAAATCAGGGAAAAAAGTTGTGGATCGAACTATATACACTTCCTCTAATGTCAACTGTCGAACAATGCCCATGAAATTTGGCACACACATTTGTCTTGGGTGAAAAAGATGTGCAATACATTTTTTAATGTGTCAGAAACTGTGTTGCTAGGGTAATGACATATTAATGCAAAATATCAGGGAAAATGTTGCAAACCAAATTACTTCCTCATTTTTAGAGCAATGCTTAAAAAATTTGGCACACACATTAGGTTGGGGGTATTAATCACCTTCAGTGATATGTCTCGTTTTGTGAAGAGATATATACATTAATGTTTTGGTCTCAATTATCTCATTTGTTGACAAAGTGACAATTTTTATTCAAACTGTGAAACATCTTGAAAGCAGTAATGCCCCTTTGGAAACTCCAGTCACAGCCTGGACAACACAAATAATTTTCATTTGCTTTAAATCATTATGAATTCTGTCTTTGACAGGGAGTGATCGAATCTGTGATGCCAAGAGGAGTAGCTGTCAAGATCCAGGATCGTATCCATGGCTTTGTTCCTAGAACCCATCTCGCCGACATTCCAGTTCAGAAGCCACAGGAAAGGTTCACAATCGGGTCAGAAATAGAACTTAGGGTAGGTCCAGACAAACATGACTTCTCTGTTTTTCTTTTGCCTCCACTAAAGTTTTACTTTGCATTGTGGTAGTTGATAATTATATTTTGTAATGTGGACCTAGCACAAAGTAAAAGATGTATGATATATTTTGGATCTTCCTGTATCCTGCTTCTGCTCTCTGTTTTAGTACAAAGAATAGATGCTACATTTACCCATTCAGGACACCTAGGTCAAGGGTGACAACAATAGATTGATCTGCACTTGGTGAAAATTGAAATTTCACTTTACAGATTGTGATTTTAGTCATGTTTAACTCTTACGGTGCCAGGGGTTTTGCTTGTTCCGAAATTCCACCATATCATGAATAATGCTTGCTTTTCAAATTCCCATAAGTCTTCAACAGTAAATTCTAAACAGATAAATTGTACACAAAAATTGTAGAAAATTTATTACCCTTTCAAAAGATACCTAATATTTCTATTATTTCAGCGTCTTGTATGAAAATTATTTGGAAACAGAAATGAGCTTCCCTCTTGACCTTTCCATTTTCATTTCTCATTTGTTTGCTATTGTTTTATATTAAAATAAGAATGGATCCTTTCCAAAATCTGCAGTTTTATAAAAAAATATTGTATGGTAGTTTATAGTGACTGATGAATAGTTTGAATACGATGTATATACTCTAAACTTTGACAAATTTTCATAATCATATCCACTATTTTAAGTGGAGTAATGGTTGATTGAAAATGTAAAGTCTCTTGGGCACATATATGTGCCATCGGCACTGTAAGAGTTAATGAAATCACATACACAAAAATACTTAGTGTTCCAGATGTCATTGTGAGGAGAGAAAGCAAATTATGAGATGTATTGCAGTCTTCAAAATTCTTGGAGAATCAAGGACATTAATAATAATAATAATAATAATAATAATAATAGTAATAATAATATATAGTTCTTGCATAGCGCATATTACATTATGATATAACGTCTCTATGCGCTTCCAAAGGACTTGGATATTATTTCCCCAGCTTTAGCCCGGTAGCCTTTTACAGCATGCAAGCATTTCAAGGAACGAATTCCTGCCAGGTACCCATTCACCTCACCTGGGTTGAGTGCAGCACAATGTGGATGAATTTCTTGCTGAAGGAATTTAACGCCATGGCTGGGATTCGACCCACGACCCTCTGATTGAAAGACGAGAGTCAGAACCACCAGATCATGACGCTTCCACATTGAACGATATAGCCTCCAAGTGTTTCTCCCCATTCCTGTATATTTCATGCTAGGTACTTCTTGTAGAACCAGCCAAGAGGCGTGTCCTCCTCACACACAAGAAGACTATGGTAAAATCAAGCCTACCAGTCCTGTCCTCTTATGACCAACCCAAGGAGGGTATGTGGATTCATGGCTGCGTCGTTGCTGTCAAGGACTTTGGATGCATCGTGTCATTCTACAATGATGTCAAAGGTCAAAAATCAAAGTTCATAATTTGTAATTGTTTAGTGGTCATGGTAATTTGTGATTTTCATAGTCTCTCTCCAGCTTTATAATGACAATTGGTTGTTTGTTTGTTTATTTGGTGAGGAAGCCACATCACTATTACTTCTGCTCTTCCTGCAGGCCCTCATATTATTATGATTACCCTAGGATTACCAGGTACCCTTTTAGTACACCTGGGTCAAAAGGGACAAATGGGAGCAAAACACATTGTCAAAGGATATTTAAGCATTGGATGAGGATTGAACCCAGGACCTCTTGTATGAGAGACAAAGTGCTCCCATATTGCTTTTGCCTCAAGAGTCCCACCCCACCCCCCATACCTCAATGTACTTTTGTTTGTACGTTGAAGGCATTGACTTTATCCTATTCTATTTGTTTGGTACCTTTTCAATTACTTTCCATGTAATCTCATTCCTTTTGTTGGTAATGTAATTGATCTAGTTATTCGTTCTCAAACTTTCCTACAATATATAAACAATTCATCTCACTCAATGCTTCAGTTCCTGAAGATGATCTAAAATAAAAATCGAAAAATTTGAAACTCGCAATGACTCTTATTGGAGTACTTTTTCTAGCAGTACACTGTATATTGACTTTACATCTTTTATCATTATTGGAGATGTTTACATGTAGATGTCAGGATGGCATGATACACAATTTACCCTGATATTCTTAAGATATTTGAAATATTGAAGGGTCTCATGCTGTGGATTGTAACATGATCACAGTTGAAGAGATGAGAGATTATGATGCTTTTTGAGCACTCTCTGTTTATTTCTGTTATATATGATAAGTATTACAGTGTTTTATGAACTAATTTCCTGTAATTCTCATTAGGGCATTTCCAGTATTTATTTACATGTGCTTTATATTTTTTTTTACAAATATCAGCTTCATCTACTTATGCCCAAATTAAAACTATGAATTGGATTACTGAATCGCTGATTTCTTCTTTCTGATACTTCAGGCATCATTCCGAGGGCTGAGCTGGGAATGGACGAAAGCTCCTCTCCCACAGACAACTTCTACGTGGGGCAAGTGCTGAAGTGTCGCATCCTGAGGACGCACAGTCCTGAAAGCAAGAAGCTGTCACTATCCCTAAAGAAAGATGACAAGAAGGAACAGGAGTCCATTGAGGCAGGAAAGGTAAGAGTGTGTCCTACATAGATTCTTTTCTGTGTTGTTTCATAATGTAATTGCATTGGGTGTATCAAAACTCACTTGCCTGATTGAGCAACCAGGTTTTCATCACTGTGCCAACACTAATTAACCTACCCCCTGTCTGAATAAAGTAAGTGGTTTATTCTTACACCCTGCATTTAACAGTAGTTATACTCCTGCCAAACAAAATTTGAAGGAGGAATATAAGGTATAAGGAATATAAGGAATCAGTGTACTGTCAGGCGGTTGGTTGGTCTGTTGCAAACTTGTATTTTGGATCAAACTACTTCCTCGTTTTTTGAGCAATGCTCTTGGAATTTAGCACACACATTGGTCTTGGGATGAAGATGTGTAGAACATATTTTGACTGTCAGAAACTGTGTTACCATGGTAAGGGCATGGCAATAAATTGCTAAGTTCCGCAAGAAACTTGTGGATCAAACTAGTTCCTCACTTTTCAAGCAGTACTCATGAAATTTGACACACACCTTTGTCTTGGGATGAAGATGTGCAAGGCATTTATTTGGAATCTGTTGGAAACTGCATTGCCAGGGTAACAGCATGGAAGCACCATATCATGGCAGTTAGGAATCTTCCAGATTGAACTACTTCATTTTTGGAGTCATGCTCGTGAAATTTGGCGCACACATTGGTCTTAGGATTATGATGTGATATGTATTGCATGTTTCAGAAACTGCATTGCCATGGTAATGGCAACAGCATTATTATTATTATTATGATTACTTATTACTTATTACTTATACTCATGGTTCTCGCCAGTACATAACACCCATGGTTCCAATACCATGCGTAAAGGATTTCAGACAAGGAAGAACCATGTGTGAAATTGCTGCACCATGCGTGGCAACAAGGGTAAAAACATATTGGAGTATATATTCCTAACAATAATGATAAATGCCACAGATTGTTTTGCTTTTTGGCAATGTATTTTTTTTCTATAACGCCATTAGTAAACAACTCCTGCTTACCAAGAAGTATTTTTCCATCCTTTTGCTATAGCATATACTGCCGCCACACCCAACTTTACACGTTATTCCGTAAAACTTCTGAAACTTCCGCGCTTTGCGCAGAGGGGGAACCATGTGTGGATTTTTTTCTAGTGAGAACCCTGCTTATACTGCGCTTTTCCCATATGGCCCAAAGCGCTTACAATAAATGTAGCAGTGTACATGTCATTATAAAATTAATCAAATGTAAATCCTGAACTACAAACTGCAAAAAAGATGGGTTTTCAATGTCTTTTTGAGTGTGGTAATTGATGGAGACTGTCTAATTGTGAGTGGCAAATCATTCCAGTATTTTGAAGCTGACACAGTAAATGTCCTATCACCGGCTAATGTACGAGTAACTGAATATGCAACAGCATATTGTGGCAATAAATTATTGGGGAATCTTGTGGATGGAACGACTTCCTCATTTTTGGAGCAGTGCACATGGAATGTGGCACACTCATTGGTCTTTGGATGGAGATATGCAAGATATGTTTTGAAGGTGTCACAAACTGTGCTGCCTTGGTACCGACATATAGCAATAAATCAGCGAGAAATAATGTGGATCAATTTACTTTCTCATTTTTCAAGCTGTACTCATGGAATTTGGCACACACACATTGGTCTCGGGATGAAGATGTGCTAGAGATATTTTTAATGTGTCAGAAATTGTATTGCTTTGGTAACGACACGGCAATAGATATCAGAAATATTGTGGATTGAACTTCTTCCTCATTTTTCACGCGATACTTGGGAAATTTAGCATTCATTGGGATGAGGAGAATAATCACCTTCAGTTATAATTCTTGTTCAGTTTTATTCCTGGAATGTTGGTCTCTTTTATTGTACAAGTGATTGTGATATTCTTCTATACAAATGGAGTCTATTGACTTTTCAGTTGAATTAATACACACTCTTTATGTTGAGCAGTTATATCAAGAGGGAACGTACTGGTAATATGTTATTCGGGGCAAGCCCATCTTTAGCATATTCTGGTTGCATAGTCTCTTGAAATGGCAAGTGAGTTTGTAGCACCCTGGTTATGTGAGTGATTGCTTTTGATTCATTTATGCTTAAGCCTTAAGGTGCATCATGTGGGAGTTTGCTGCCTTTGATTCATGCTGTATATGCCACCAGTGTCTTATATTCTGCTCAGGAGCATCAATCTATTTTATATGGGGGAGGGGGGGGGGGTGTCTCCTCCTTGATTGACGCTCATGGTTTGCTTGATTATCGTGTATGTTTTTAATGGCTAAAGTATTGTGTAAAGTGTGCATTTGGCAGTGAGGTGACTGGCTTCAAAAGATAAGGTTAGTTTTCTGACTTGTGAGGAATTGTGATAAAGAGGATGGTGGACTTTGATAGTGATAATGATGGAGATGATAGTGAAGATAATGAAGATTTGATTTATTTGATTGGTTTATTTGATTTACTTGATTTATTTATTCATGTATATACATCATATCATTCATCAGTTACATAGCATAATCATTTAAGTAATTGTTGTGATAATGAGACCGATTAAAGACTCACCATGAACAAATGATGATTAAAACTGAAACTAGATTATTTTATTACAGTATCTTACTATTTGACAACAATGAAATCAAGCAGAAATGATTTACTTGTTCAATACAAAGTATGGCTGGGAGGTTTAGAGTTCCGTTCTGAAATTAGGCGAAAATCCTTGGGTTATAGTCTGCAGTGTTGATGATGACAGTGATGGTGATTTGCGAAGTGGGATCAGCGTCCACTGAACTAGGCTGAATTTCCATGAAGACAAAGTCAATAATCACAAGCAGCTGGTATGTCCACTTTAAAAATCCAAGTTGGAGTTGAAATGTTCTCTACAACAGGTGGACAATATTGGTGGTCACTGACAATTTCCTCTTAAAATTGGCAAACAGCTTCTTGTAGAAATGAGGGGAATTCTCCTTTTCTTAGAGATTTCCCATCTTTTTATATAAATTAAGTTCATGATCTAGAATTATCCAGCCATATCTTTTATTAGAACAATCTTGCTTCTAGTAAAGTACAATCTAGATATTTCTTGGGTGATCTCACTGTAATTATGTAATGCTAAATAAAAGCAGGAGTAGGAGGAAAAGGGTAGGAGAAAGCTAGGAGTGTGGTGGGGAAAGGATTGATTTCCTAAGTTGCGTTTTTATGAGTGAACTCGGAAGCTAGTAATTCAAGTGGTTCGTTTTTCTGGGTGGGGATCGAGGGGGACCTGTGTTAAATGACAGCAGCAAATTAAGCCACTGACTTCAGAATTAATTGTGGACATATCTTCAAATTGTTTTGATGAATTTGAGGCAAACAAACAATTTTTATCTGAGATATGATATTGTCTCATGGTATCAGACTTTCTTTGAAAAAAATTTGAGGAGGAGATGTGGTTGGAAAACTCAAAGTATATTTTTCCTTGGGGGAAGGGTAAGCATCCTGGGTGCTTCATGGAGTATCATTTAATATTTGTGTTGAATGGAAAATCTATTTCACATTGCTATGATTAAACTTACTGTATTGCATTGAAATACAGAATCTGTCATTTGGTCAGTTGTAGCCTCCGAAGAGAAAATGAACAAATGCTATTAGGTGGATTTTTTCCCCAACCGAGCATGTGGCTGCCAGTCAATTTTATCATGTTTGCATGCTCATATTGAAAGAAGAAAAAGTTTAAATACTAATTGCTGATCATTAATCTATTCAGCTGCATTTTACAAGGTACATTGAGAACAGATGCAAATTTTGACCAAGAATCTTTTCCTGTTTTTAACAGGATGGGGTTTCTTCAGATTTGATCATCTAGCATGCAAAAATATTTGTTCTTTGGATTTAAAAATGCTTGACCATTAGTTGCTTACATGTACTTGGTTGCAAAAACTCTTGATTTGTTCCTTTGGTGGGAGCTTTTGTGGTGCAAGAGGGTAAGACCAATTCACACCACAGCAAGCAGTGGTAAATGGAAGATGAGTTTATTTGTGGAATATCTGAATTCTGTCTTGTCTTAAGGCTGTATCTCACTGACGTTTTTGGTGTCTGCCATGACTGATCAGTCACAGCAGTCGCAGTAATGTCTCCGAGATGTCATAATCTCTGAGACATTTTCTTAGTTGCAGTGAAGTCTCAGCAATCTTTATGGCAGTTGTGGTGGCATGTTCACGACGTCTTCACAACATCACAGATAGAACTTGATCTCTGCGACTAATGGAAACATCTTGGAGATGTCGTGGAGACCAGCTAGAGACTGGGAAAAGTCTCAGAAATTGAACATGTTGAATTTCCCACAACTCCCTGGAGATGCTGCTAGTCTCCAGGAGACAATGCGGAGAGTCTTGATTCACGAAGTAGTCACAAACTAGTTATACCTCGCCAAACTAAGTTTGAAGTGGGTATATAGGATCCAGCATATGGTCGGTCAGGCAGGCGGTCGGTTGGTCTTATGCGATCGAATCTTGCAGATTGGACTACTTCCCCATTTTTCGAGCAATGGTCGTGAAATTCAGCACACACATTGGTCTTAGGATGGAGATATGCCAGACACATTTATTGAATGCGTTGGAAACTATATTGCCAAGGTAACAGCATATTACTGCAATGGGGAAATCTTGTGGATTGAACTACTTCCTCATTTCACGAGTAATGCTCATGAAATTCAGCACTCACATTGGTCTTGGGATGAAGATGTGCAAGACATAATTTTTAATGTGTCGGAAACTGTTTCCATGGTAATGACATATTGCAATAAATCAGGAAAAATCTTGTGGGTCAAACCACTTCCTCATTTTTTTTGAGCAATGCTCATAAAATTTTTCACACACATTGGGGTGGTGAGATACTCCCGTATCTTTGGATGGTGACCTAATACCATTGTATGGTATCTATCTAGAGTGAACAAAATATATTTGTTGTGAACCCCAATTATCAACCTAAAGACCTTGCATATAAATTCTGGAACCAACATGCTTTTTCACTCAATGCAGTAAAGCATTTGTTTGCTAACTGGACAATATTTCAATGTCTCTTCAAAAGACTGATTGGTTCAACTTGTATATTGACATACCTTGCTTGCTTTCTCTCTCCTCAGCTCTCTTGCGCCCCCCTCGAGAGTGTATCTTCACTACCTGTTATGAACCAATCATCTACACAGCTTTCAAGGCAAAATTTAAATGATGGTAGCATCAAGACACCCAAACTGCCATGTCAAAATCTTCCTTCCATCAGTGGTGCGAGAAGTGGTGTCCTTGAAAATTATAATGGGAATAGTCCTCCATCCACCCCAAATAATTGTCCTCTTCTTGATGGTCAGTTGTCTAGTGGTCCATCTGTTCCACTTTCTGCAATTCCAATGGTGATCATCCCAGCTGAAGAGTACAAACAGCTAACAGAAACGGTGAATGAACTTGGAAGGGAGCTCAAGGAACATGCAAGAGAGATCAGAGAGCTTAAAGAGGGGAAGGGAAAATTAGACCAGACTTCTTCTGCTTCTGAACAGCCAATATTGCCTACGTCTGTAGATAATCAAGATCTAGTCCAGGAACTTGTAAGAGAGATCAAAGAACTTAAAGATTGGAAGCAACATGTAGACCAGACACGTGGTGTCAACAAGCTGGCACTACCAGGATCTGATAGGAATGCTCAGGAGCTGATCAAAGAAAAAGATAGAGAGATAGAAGGGTATAAAAGAAAGATCAAAGAGTTACAAAATTGGAAAAAGTTTGTAGTCCAGACACTTTGTGGTACAGAGAAGACAGCATTGCCAATCACCTTGAATACAGGAAACAAGGTTTCTTGTGCAAGAGCTGTAGACCAGCTTGAACAACAGTCATCTACTATTGCCCAACAAAAGTCCAATGTAGATAATGAAGAGATAGTCATGGAACATGGAAGTGTGGTAGAAGATAACAGAACCTCAGATCAGCTCCCAGAGGAAACAGTTAGTGGTAGTGTGGATGGTGAGGAGGGGGCTAGGGAACTTGAAAGTGATGTCAGAGTATGTGAGAGAGTGATCAGGGAACATAGAGTGTCAGAGGAGGATTCAGTAGACCAATCACTTAGCAGTGCCAAGGAGACAGCACCACCAGCCTCTGTCATGGATTGTCAGGAGATGGACATGGAATGTGCAAGTGAGGTTGAAGAAAATGAGAGGCAGGTCAAAGAACTTCAGGCTAAGCAAGCTGCTGAAAAGAAAGAAAAGATTGCAGCATTATTGTCCAATCCCGAGAATCAGAAATTTCTGCAGTGTGTTACTCTACCTACTGGTGAGCATGCTCTTCGTATATGTGAAAGTTTGAAAAGGAAAATGCTTCCATTTGTTCCAGATTACCAAACTATTGCAAGGAAACTCACAAGCATACTTTTCACAAATGATGAGAGAGTTGAAACGGATGTGAATGGATGTTTCGGGGCAGGGATGGAACCAGAGAAAATTTCTGCCATCTATGAGGCCGTGTTTGATCTTTGTCCAGCAGGAGAGGAAGAGAAGGTAAAGATGTGGAAGAGATGTGTTACAACCATCAATAGCCAGAACAGATACATACGCCGCACGTTTGGGGTAACAGGAAAATCCAAGTCAGACAATTATACCATCAGAAGCCAGAACAGAAACCTAAAAGTATGCCCATCAGACTTTGATACTATGAAACATCTTCAAGAGATCACTCTGCCTTCAGGAGACAAGGTTCTTCGTGTGACTTCAGATTTTAAGAGATCATTACTTCCATTGGTGCCCAGGCATAAGGATGTTGCGAGGAAGTTGGTGAATGGGCTTTTCGTGGAAAGCGAAAGGGTTGGTTTTGAAGTGATAGGGCTCAGGGGTAGAAAAATGGACCCCAGAAGGATGGAAGCAGTCTACGAGGCATTGTTTGAATTATGTCCTGTAAAAGAGGAAGAAAAGAAAAAGATTTGGAGAGCATGTGTCATTGCCATCAATGATCAGAATAGATACCTGAAACGACGTCATCAGAGACGATCGAAATCAAGTGAATGAATCTCTCATTCTTTTTATTTATTTTTTTCTTCATTTTTATAGATTTTTTACCCCATGGAATTGAATTATATTAACTTCCTCTGCACTACATGCTCAAGAAAAAAACAGTTATGTATTGCCAATAGGTACATGTAACTATTTGTGATTTATTTATCTGGAGGAGTTGACAATCATTTATTCAACTTTCCATGAAGCATTAAAACGGGACCTCAGGAATTGAAATAAGTCCATAACAGTACAGCAGTAAAAAATCTTTTCCTTGATTGTTTTGTGTTTTTTGTTTACAGCTCTCTATGCGAATCAGATTCATTTTGTTACAGTCAAACCTGCTTTAGAGACCACTTGCACAGGAAGACCACCATTTTGTTTCTCTTGAATATTTTTTTCCTCTGAAACATAATTTAAAGGAACCTTTCCATAATGACCTCCTACTCTTTGTTTTTTTGTGTCTTCCGTGGATAGTCCAGGTAATACATGTTTCACAGTATATTTAAAGCCCAATTTGGCTCTGTTACCTCAATTTGTGATGAGCCCTAGCTTCCAGTGATTTTTAGTTATTGGTACATCCAAAATAATTGGACAAATTATGGCGATATGGGACTGATCAAGACCTGAGAAAGATAGAGAGAGAGAGAGAGAGAGAAACCACTTTGGATTGGTGATGTGATCATTATGAGGACATCTTCCAACCTTGAAAGAGCTACTAGCAAGAGATTCCATGGAATAGATATCTAAGGTGAGTGTAATTTTTTTTTTTGTAATGTAACTTTTCCTAATGTTTCAAGTTAACAGCTCTTTCTTATTCAAAGCTAACCATTCATTTTTTGCAATGATGCCCCAGCATTATTGCTTTAATTGTTTTCCTTCATGTTCTGAATTCTTTTTCTTGTTCTTTTTGTTGTTTTTCTTTGCTATGATGCCCCAGCATCATGTCTTTGTACTTGTTCACTTTCTGATTTCTTCTTCTCCTCCTTCTTCTTCTTCTTTTCTTCTTCTTCTTCTTCTTCTTCTTCTTCTTCTTCTTTTTCTTTGTCTTCTTCTTTTTCTTCTTTATCTAAATCCCATTCATTTAACATATATTTTTGTTCTGTTTTTAGGTCCTTAATGTCCTCACCTCACCTCACCAGGCTAAGATCATCCGCTGCTGGGTGTAGCCTTCTTCAAATACTATAACTTTCCTATTACGATTCTTTTTTACTTCATATTTTCAGAGTATGTTCATGACATCATCGCACACATTTGTGCCTAGTTTCACGCATCAGTGATTATGTGTCATAGAGACACCACCCTCTAAAGCTCTGAAAATGCCCATCTTTGCATGGTCATAATTAATTCATGGATGAATAAACCAGTACCCTTTTCTTGATTTAAGTATGGGGAAACTCTGTATAACGAGGTCGTCGGGACCCAAGGCTTTTCCTCATTGTAGGCATTACCTCGTTATATCAGAACTTACAAAAAATTGCTCATATTGGACTACATGTACACTAATGAATCTGATCATGGTTCTTTTTTTACCTTCCTTGGTCATGTGCTTCTTCTTCATTAAGTTTTGCATCTTTCTCAGTGCAATCTGTGTGTTGTCATCCACTTCATGCTTCTTGAAAATGTCACTGACACATGAAGAATATTTTCTATGCTCAATATCACCTAGGAAGGAGAAGTAGAAAACAACATAAGCATCCCACATGCACTCTGTGTCTACACTGACATCATACATGGACAGCCATCTATGACTAACATACCGTTCGTGCATGGTTCCTTTGATGCCTAAAGCATCACAAATCAGAAATAAGACTTCTCTCTTCTCTGCAGACCATTTAAAATCATTATACAAGTTTAACAAGAGATATTCAACATGATGATCAAATGGTTCACAAAATGCCTTGGCAGCATTATGCGCATGGTGGCATGTATCTCCATTGATATCCAAGAGATGTGGAGCCTTGTTGTTCCTGATGCGCGTTTCCAATCCAGTCTTGGAACCTCACATTACATTACAGCTGTCCGTGAGTATTGACATCAGGTTTTCCCAAGGAAGCTTCATTTTATCAAACACTTTTACAGGTTCATCATAAAGAGTTTGACTGTTCACTCTAATGACTTCAAATGAGGTCAAATGCTTAACTACCACTGCTTGCTGGGTTTTACTGTAGTAAAATACCAGAACTGACAAAAACATGTTTGTTTGTTTGGCTGGTACATTCACGTATGTTCAATGAGAAGAATGACACTTGCAGCTCCTTGATACATGCATCTGTGAAATGTTTCCCAAGACCATGGGTCATTTTGTACGATGCGCTTGTTCTGTCCATTGAGAGCTTATCCAAAGCTTGCTTGTTATGTCTTCACATACTGAAGTACTGTTCAGTCATTTAAAAGAAGACAATTTACAGACGTGAACTGCGATGTTGTGTGTCATTATTCACTCAACATCTTGGCTCTCTCTGCTGCGCATGCATACAACCAATAACTTATCATACAATATCCATAATTCATAAGTGATCATTATGTCATTATAATACATCTGTATATAACACTCCTCTCCCCTTAGATTTTGAGTAGGCTGACAAGTGGGTATTTATCTGAGGAATGTATCTCATGACCTCAAATTAAATACTGATATTTTGATTTAGTTGAATTTTGCTTGACGAAAACAACTGAGAATATGGCTTCCAATAAGTTGAGGAATTTGCATAGGTTACTTAAACTTGCTTTGTCTTACATAATGGTAGACATATGGCAATTTCCGAACAAGAAACAGGAAACAAGAAATACCCCCCCCCTTTTTTTTTTTTTTTTGAAATAACATTTCAAACATCTTTAACAATCCTGATGAAGGTTAACTTAAGTTACATCTCTGTTCATTTGATACAGTACATGCATACTTTTCCAAACTGGCAAAGTTACACTTTATCTTTGCTAATAAGTATTTCATCAAAGTAATACTAATAACTGGCAATACGAACTGTATTTACAAGTTACAACTGTGCTTGATGCTATTTTTTTTAGTGACTCATGAGATTTAGCAAGCTTCATTCTGGCTAATAAATTGTGAATATACCATTTATTCTTATGTGTATATCTAGATTTTACACATATATCCAAATCTATTTCAAAATGTTACTATCACTACAATGAACAGTAACCATGGTAACGGTTATTTTTTGTTAAAAAACCAAATTATACCTGTTTTCCTTTTTCTTTATTTACATTTTCTTTCATTTATACATAACAAAATCACAGAATTTTGAGGGTGTCTTAGTTTGTCTGCTGGACACTCTCATTCCCAACATTGAATTATAATTGATTGGTGAGTCTTGGACATCTTCATCTACTGGTGTAGATACTGATTCAGAATCAATACTAGAGTGTTCACTATCAGAACTAGGCTTTTCTGTGGTGTTTGGTACATTTCTTAGGTTCCCTTCTGTTGGAATAGGGTGTTGTACTTCAGGTTGCTCAACCTCTCTGTGTGGACTAGGTTGTTGACGAGTCACTCCTTGTTGAGTGGCATGGTCATCTACCTCTCTTGCTGGCGTATAACGTCTCATATGGTCTACGTGATGATGGACTTGTCTTCCATCTAGCAACTCTGTGATATACATAGTCTCATTAATTGCTTCGACAACCTTTCCAGGAAGCCATGTTGGACCTGCATAATAGTTCTTTACAAGTACATTGTCCTTGATGTTGAATTCTCTGCCTTTGGACTTCTGTCGGCTTCTTGATTCATAGCGGACTGTTTTCTCCTGACTGATCGATTCAGGTTGGGGTCGCACTCGATCAAGTTTGCTTCAAATTTTCCTTTTGTAGAGAAGTTCACTTGGAGATTTTCCTGTTGTAGCTTGAGGTGCTAATCGATGGTGCAGCAGAAATCTCTGAATTCTCATCTCTAAGTTGTTCCCCTTCATCTTCTTGACACCATGCTTAACTGTTTGTACAGCTCTCTCGGCTAATCCATTACTTGATGGATGTTTTGGTGCAATCTGGACATGCTCAACTCCGTTGTTGCTGAGGAATGTTTTGGACTCTTCCGAGATGAATTGAGTACCATTATCGCTCACTGTGGTATCTGGTATGCCATGTGTGGCGAACAGGCATCTCAAGGCTGTGATAGTTGCTGCAGCAGTAGGTTTTCCAACTCGTACTGCTTCTATCCATTTGCAGTAGGCATCAACAACGACTAGAACATCTTGTCCTTCGATGAATGCGTAGTCGATGTGTATTCTCCTCCATGGATTTTCTGGATATTCCCAGGGATGGATAAGGGCATGTGGTAGATCACTCTGGTGTTCCTGACACACTGCACATTCTCTCACATACTTCTCTAGTGTTTTGTCTATGGCAGGCTACCAAAAATAGGATCTGGCAAGGCCCTTCATCTTGACGATGCCTGGGTGTGTGGCTTGCAACTCTGCAACAAGACTTTGGCATAGATCCTCATCCTATGGAATTACAACTTGGTGTCCCCATAAGACAATATCATCTTCCACACTAAGCTCTTCCCTTTTCTTAGAATAGGGCATGAACTCTGAATCCAAGTTTCTCGGCTCTGGCAATCCATTTTGAATGTAAACTTTCACTCTTGATAGTACTGGGTCACAGCGAGTCATAGACTTAACTTCTTCTGCTTCGACTTGCCTGGAATCGATGTCTACAATAAGATTCACTGTAGCAGGCGTGCTGTCCAACTCTTCAAGATCCTCATTTGGCCACTTGGATTGATCAACTTGTACTGGCAGGCGGGACAAGGCGTCTGCATTCTGATGTTTACTTCCTTGCTTGTGTTCTATTGAGTAGTCATAAGCTGACAAAATCATCTGCCATCTCGACACTTGGGCTGAAGTCATTGGGCTGGTCAGTTATTCTCCAAACAAACCAAGAAGTGGTTTGTGGTCAGTGATGATTGTGAATAGTCTCCCGTATAAGTACTTATGAAACTTCTTCAGTCCAAATATAATGGACAGACCTTCCTTCTCATACTGGGCATAGTTGCGTTCGGCTTTTGTCAGTGTTCTTGAAGCGAATGCGATGGGTTGTTCCTGGCCATCTGCGTTCAAGTGACTTATAATGGCTCCTAATCCATACGGACTGGCATCTTGTTTGCAACAAGAGTGGTTTCTTCACATCATAGTGTGTAAGAACTTGTCCATCTGTAAGAAGTAGTTTGGACTTCTTGAATGCCTTCTCTTGGTTGGGACCCCATTTGAACTTTGGGTCAGCAGCATCCGGACCTAGTTTCTTCTTTCCCTTGGCACTTGAAGAAGCATACTGTTCCTTCAGTAGTTCTGTAAGTGGGGCTATCTCTGTACTGAGATTTGGCAGGAATCTCCTGTAGTCATAGGGTGAACCACTTTTTTTTTTTTTTTTTTTCATAAGGGGGTGCTGTCCTTTGGACCAGCCATGAACTTTTCGCGCAATTATTCGGCTGGCACACTGCTCTCACTGCGCTCTCACTGTGCTCTTGCTCCGACAGAGTGGTGAAAAAAAAATTTCAGAGTTTTTTTTTTTAACATCACTTTTCATGCCTGAGTATCCTAGGAGTCCAAGCTATGCCTTTAATTGGGACTGATTTACTGGTCTGGGTGCTTTCAGGATGTCTTCAATCTTCTGAGGGAGTGGGCGAATCCCTTGCTGGTTCTAACTTGTGACCCAAGAATTCGACTGAATTCATCATGAACTGGCATTTCTCTTTCTTCAAGCGAAGACCACTCTTCTCAAGGCAGTCTAGCACTGCTTCCAAGTTTGCCAGATGTTCCTCATCATTTCTTCCACTTATGATGATATCATCCAAATATGGTCGACTCATCTTAATGTCTGCTGAGAGCATTTCCATAGCTCTATGGAACAAGGCAGGTGCACTGGCTATGCCAGAATGCAATTTGGCATATTGAAACAATCCTCGATGGGTTGTTAATGGTCGTAAACTGTCTGGCTTCAGTTTCTAGCTCAATCTGATGGTAGGCATGAGACAGATTGAGTTTGCTGAGTTTCTGACCACCTTCAAGATCTTGCAGCATATCTTCCAGCGATGGTAACGGATACTGTTCAACACGGAGGACTTTGTTGGCTGTGAGTTTGTAGTTCCTACATATTCTTACTTTTCCACTTTTCCATCCGGCTTCTGCACAACTACTATTGGGCAGGCATAGTCAGTGAATTTAACTGGTTCTATCACACCTTGTTCTATGAGCTCATCTAAGGCTTGGTCAACTTTGTTTCTCATGGTATAAGGCACTGGTGCTGCCTTGTAGAAACAAGTTTCCTCTACACCATCCTGTGGATGAACCTTGGCTTTGTATCCTTGTAGCTTTCCAAGTTTCGAGCAATCAAAGATCTCCTTGTGTCTGTCGAGAGTATCCTGCAGGCTGCTCTGTACCTTGTGGACAGTTCTACTATCCAGGCTTGGGACTTGACTATGCATCTCTAAACAAGATCACAATACATCAGGGGCTTCCTGTATCCAATCCCTACCAAAGAGGTTTACCCCCTTCTCCACAGTTTCTTGGCTGGCTGGCTACTGTCAAACTCAACATTCGCATTGGCTTCTCCAATAACTGGCACACTACTTTCAGTATAAGTTCTCAGAGACAGTTTTGAACAAATCAGTTCTTCTGGACTTCTAATGTACTGGTACTCAGCATTAGGGATCATTGTCCATGGGCTACCAGTATCAATTTCCATCTCTGTCTGGTGTCCATTACACGTTACCTTGATATGGTAAGGCTCAAGATATTTCATTTTGTTGACTGTGGCATCTCTGATATGATCCATTCTTCACTGTTCATGTGGTGATATGCTTTTGCTTTCTTGTACTTCTGTACACTGGCTCTTGGTATGTCCTATCTGTGAACATTTATAACACTTTTCCTCTGAAGTGGCTTGATGATGGAGCATGCTGGCCTCCACATCTCCAACATCTTTTTGGGGCTTTGTGGCATTTCCACCTGCACCGCTTTTTTGCTTTGGTTTACTCTGCATTTTGTCCTTCACAGGCTTGTGCTTGTGGGGATTACTGTACTGAATCTTCCCGACCACGGACTCTGGTGTTTTACTCAAAACTTTCAGCTTCTCCACATCCTCATTTGGGCAATTCCACGGCAAGGGTGTAATTCCGTTATCAACATTTTTAGACTTTCTGTGCCTCTTCTGTACTCTGCCTCCCTTCTCACTGTTTGATACTGTGTAAATATGCCCATTCTTTCATGTGAGCTCTTTTATTCCAACAATTTTGTTCTTACATTCATGATATTGTGGTATAACACCTCGGTAACGGACTTACCAGAAAAAAGCGCCAATTTTAAACTTCAGACTTGTCTTTTAAAATCAAACATGCATTATACCAACAAAGACTTAGATTGTGGAATTCTTTATTGTTTCAGCTTTTTGTAATTCAAAGATTTGGCTATTCAGGGCTATCAAAGTGATTGTTTTCACAGTAAATGTTAATTAAGGTGACTGTTTTTCCGACGCGGAATTGCCCATTTGCAACTTCCATGGCTGTGGCTGTTTGAAGTGCCTTTTTCAAAGTCAGCGATGGCTCGCTCAAGAGTTTTCGCTGAATTGTAACATCTTTGCATCCTACCACTAAATGGTCTGGATCATGTTGTTCAATTCTTGAAAATTGCACCCTTCACTCAATTGACGCAAGTTGGCTACAAACTGCTGAATTGATTCACCTTGTTTCTGAACACAAGTATAGAAACGGTATCTCTGCACTATCTCCATTGGCTTTGGCGAAAAGTGCGTTTTCAGAGCTTCTTTACACATTTCATATGTCTGCTCTGTGGGCTTATTTGGCTGTAAGAGTGCTCTGAGTGTGTGATAATTTTTGCTTCCTAAATTCGTCAGAAATATTGCTTTCTTTTTATCTACATCAGTTACACTGTTGGCTGCAAACCCAAGCTTCTAATAGCTCAATCCATTCATCATATTTGTAACCTTCCTCCAGCTGAGGCACATTACCAATATGTTACTGGCTTGCCATACTTGCTTGAATTCAAACTTGTATTACAATACAAAAAAATCTCAATCTGTACCATGCAAAGTGCTATAAGCTATTAATCAATCAATGACACAACCAATATTCATTAATTTTATCTTGCTTATAAATTATACATGTAATTTACCTTAACTGGCACAATGGTTGATAAGACTATATAGTCTGGCAATAAGTACCACGAGGAAACATTAAACCTATTTTGTGGGCTTAATCTGTGTCAACATGTGATACAGCAATGCCTTCCATTGCATCACTCATTAGTACTGACTTGGACTAACTTCTTAAGTCCTGCTTCACACATACATGGGATAGGACTTTGGCTTGGTCCTAATTACATGCTTTGCTTGGACTTTGTCCAATTAAGCTTGGGCTTATTTAATCGAGAGTCTAGAGACTTGCAACACGATGAAAAATGACCTATCTTCTCACAGCTATTGCAGGTCTTCCCTCTTGCCGGGCACTGCTGATCCTTAGCGAAGTGTCCTTCGTGACCACATCTGTAACAACGCTTTCCTGATCCAGCAGCTCTGGCAAACGGTTGATCATGACTGACATCTCGATTGCTATGGCTCCCCTTCGATGGTGATGATCGATGGCTCACTGTGTTGTCATCGGACTTGACTATGCCATCGGTCATGTGACGCACCTGACGATCGGTCATCTCAAATGTAGCAGCGGTTGACCTCAACTCTTGTAGAGTTAGAGAATGTCACCTCTCGGGTAGCTTGGCTCTCAGCTTGTTGGACTTACACTTCTCTGTGATCTTGTCTCTAATCTGCTCATCACTGGTCGTTAACTGGCACACAGCAGCTTGCTGCCTCAGTCTCATAACAAACTCAATGGACTCATTAGTCTCTGGACTTAATTGTCTGAAACAATAGCATTCGTATGGTATGTTCACTTTCAACTCAAAATGTCCACTCAATGTCTTTTTTGCAATATCATAGGCATTATCCCGTCGATCATCTTCAACAAGCTCTAATGTATAGAACACATCTTGAACTGCTGGTCCCGCACAATGCAAAAACAGTGCTTTCCTTTGCTCAACATCGGTTACACCCCTACCACAGCATATAGCTCAAACGCTCCCACCCGCTTCGACCAGCTCTACGAACTAACTTTCAAGCCATGCGGGTCAAAATGCGGGACTGATGGTATTTCCAACTGTGCCATGATAACTTCGACTAACCGGTCTCTGAAAACTACGAATAAACGATATTTGTCCTCATCGCCTCTGAAGAGTTATTCACCAACTCATGCACGCAAACACCAACACTACAGGATCAAGTCCAAACAATTAGCATTGGGTTCCATTTCTCCATTTTATTTATCATATTCTGTAATTCGACCATGACACTGGATAGCTGACATATATTCCGTGTGTGTTCACGTGCCTAACCCCCTCACCTTACAGGTCACAAACATATTATTTGCATCTCATTTGCATTTGTAAATAACTAGTCTTGTTCCAAGACACTACAATCTTGTCCTCATTCATGCTTGGACTAGCGACTGTTGACTTCTGCAAAGTCATCTGCTCCTGTGCACTCTGGAAGATATGCTCTTGAGAGTAGGTCAGCGATGTGCATATCTTTACCCTTCACCCAAGTTATGTCACCATTGTAGTGAAGCATTCGCATAAGCATTTCTTTAAGTCTTATAGGAGCTTGATGCAGAGGCTTTTTGACAATATTATCTTGAGTGGTGTGAGATCACTTTGTACTTTTATGTGTCTCCCAAACGGGATTGTATTGATGGAATCTCTTAAGTGAGAACTCAATTGCTAATGGTTAATTATTGCTAATCCTTGTTCACACCTTAGCATATATATTGCTACATATTGCTGTGCTATCAGGAGAATTGATTTGATTAATGTCTCAAGGATGGTTATTCTTTTAACCAAAGAAGATACAGCTGTGCCCAAAAGAAGATACAGCAGACTACTGCACCATTCAAACAAATGATACTTGTATGACACTGTATAATTCTTTTTTTTTTTTTTTTGCGCAAGGTTTATTTCATTTCCCACTTTCCATAATTCAAAACAACATACATGTACACGTAGTTTGCAAAGCACAAAATCATGAAATGATATTGGAACCTACTGGAAAGGAATGCTTGTTTCTGTTGGTTCTCCAGGAGGTGTGTGGATTTGTGACCATGTCATGTGTTAAAAATGTTTTGAATTGCTAGAGCCTTGCTATGAAAACAGTAATCACCAATGATATGAGAAAGTTAATGGTCATCCTTTTGCTGGTTTCTGCTCTACAATGAAAAGTTGTTTTAAGAGCTTTAGTATAATCAGATTCCTGATATCACAGGGTAACTTTCCTGTCACCAGATAAGTGTTAGAGTTAGTTTCCCCCTGAACAATTTCTTGAACAAGAACTTTGTAATCATTGCGTTTAAACCGGAAATATATCTATGGTAGCTGTATGAAGTGTGTAAAATGAGAGCTACTATCATTTACTTCATGATTGACTGAGCATGAATTGGAGATTACAGGCTACTCTCAGTATAACAAGGTTGTCTGCACCAGGCCTTTTTCCTCATTATAACCAAACATAATAAAAACATTAAGAAACATTTAAAAATTGTGCAACTGTGTTTTCTTTGGCTTTTTAGGTATTTGGATATTCAGTGCTATCTTTATTCTGTAATCAGTTTCCTTTTTTATATTCCATCCGTCATTATCCGACATCAATATTTTTGCCCTTTCAGTGGATCATGAAAGTAGAAGAAAGGAAAATACACCATTCAGAAGAATGTGTAAGTGTGTAAAACAGAATGGACAATTAGAAATAAAGGATTTGCAAAGCAACATAATTCTTTCATTTTGTTATCAGCTCCCCTAACTCTTCCTTTTAATCACTCCAACCTGAAGCCCGCTAGTTTCCTGATGTCATTTGCTGATCCATACACTCCTATACATAAGCATCATGTACACAAGTTAAGTTTTTTTTGTTTTTTTTCTAGACCACACAGTAAACAGATTTCAAATTGTATATCTTTGTATTTTTTCTTTTCCAATGTTGCCAGGAATTCCATGCCAGCACATCTACGATGAACCGGAGTAGTGGAAAGGAATTACATGAAGGTGAAATGGATGAAGAAAGTGAGGAAAAAGAAGAAGAGGAGGAGGAGGAGGATAAGGCACACAGAGAAGAGCTGGAGAAGCTAGAGAGGGATTTGGAGAAGGAGAGAGAAAGGGCCGAGAAAAGGGAGAAGATAATGGTGGTCAAGAAGGATACTGTACCATCTACAGAATTCTTTCAGGAGGTTGCAGAGTGTCTTAAGGCATTCACAAGTATCATGGTAGATGTTAGGGAGATGAAACTTGATGTAAAACGAATGAAGGGTATGTTGGAAAGACTCACAAAGAAGGAAAAGAAACTGGTCAGGAGAAAGAGGGAGAAAGTAAGAGAAGACAAATGGGATAGGGATGAGAATGAGTCAAAGGATGGAGACTGTAAGGGTTGGAGTGATGCAGATGCTGAAGGTATTGAAGATAGTTCCAAGGAATACACTGACTTTGAGGAAAGAGATGACAGAAATAGTGATGACTGTGAAGAAACTGTTGATGAGGAGTGTAGACCTAGAGGGATAAGGTTGAGATCTGAAAGGCAAGGTGAAGAGCGAGATCAAAGGGAAGAGTTGAAGAAGAGGATCACTATGAGTAAAGAGAGGTTGGAGAAAGATGCAAATGCGAAAACCTGGGAGCCTTTATCGGAAGCTGCGATCACTAACATACGTGCAAAGTGTAGAACAAGGTCTTACTTTGCCAAAAGGTTAATGAGGGAGCTTGTTAGTAATGACATACTGATAAATAGCAACTGCTATGGGAGAATTCGCAAGGATTCAAGAAGACCCAATGTTAAACCGATCAATCCAGCCATTCTGAAGTATGTCCTAAAAACAACATATGATCAGTATGGTGTGGAGGTAGCTGACAGGAAAGAATGTCATCGTGAATGTGTAGAATGCATTGATTCTTACTGTCGTAGCTTGCTTACTCGGCTGGTGGCAAAACAGAATAAACTAAAAAAAGAAAAGGGAGGGCTTAGTGTAGGAATGTGTATAGCATCAGAAAAAACTGAGTCACCATCGATTGATGGTGATCATAGAGCTGGAGAGGGTGGTAAGAAAGTTAATGGTACAGAAGGAAGAGAAAAGAATATGTTGTCAAAAGAAGAGATAGCCAGCATACACAGAAGCGTTCTCTGTAAATCATGTGCATTTTTTGCAAGGAATATGGTGAAGAAGCTCGTCAGCGATGACATTCTAATGAATAGCAATTGCTATGGCAGATGTCGTTCTGATTCCAAAAGAGCCGTCATTACACCCATCGATCCAGACATTCTGAATTATGTTTTGGAGACGACTTATCATGTGTTTAATGTGGACAAATGTATGAAGAAAGATTGCCATCGTGAAAGTGTAGAGTACATTGATTCATACTGTAGACACCTGCATTCCAAGGTGTCTTTGAATCAGTCAAGAAAAGAAAGAGATGAGAAAGGGATGGATGTGGCAGGAAAGGAAACAGAAAGAATGAAGTCTCCAAAGAAGTGCAAGCAATCTGCAGGAGAAGATGAGAGCATCAAACAAGATAAAGGTGCTGGAATTGATGTAGCATATGATGTTGGGAAGGATGGAGGCGGAAGAAGAGAGGAGAAGCTACCATGGGAAAGGGTGTCTGAAGAAGAATTAGAAGAAGAATGGAAAAAAGCCACAGCGAAGTCATGGGGGAATTTTGCCAGAATCATCCTTACACAGCTAGTGGGTAGGGACATCCTGGCATATCGCAGCTGCTTGAGGAAATCCCACCCAGAATCTGCTACAGAAAATGTTCAGCCTCTTGACCCAGCCATTCTTCATTATGTTCTAGAGACCACATATGATGCCTTTGATATTGATGATTGTAACAAGCGGATATGCCGTCAGGAATGCATCAGTACAATCGATGCATTTTGCAAGAGTCTGTTCCTGCAGTATACAAGAAGGAAAGGCAGTGAAAGAGTGGTAGAGGTGGAAAAACATAACGAAAAACTTAAACAGGTAGTAGAAAGATATAATTTCAAAATATCTACTAGAGTAAGAGAAGAAGAAAAGTTGGAAAAGGGGAAGCAGGCAGATGAACGGGAGTCACTGAATATGAAGGTAGACCCAATGACTGCAAGGCTGGATGCTATGCATGATGAAGATAGGAGCAGCAGTGAAGAAAGACATCAGATCAAACCATCTCTAGAAAAAGAAGAAGGGACAAAACTATGTGATGGGAAACAGGCAGGCAAGTCTGAGTTACCAAGGAATGACAAAGACCAAAGAGATGTAGATTTGGATTCCAGACATAGTGGAAGTGTAGGCAGTGACAAAATGAATGTAGACAAGAATGTTGCAGGTGGAGAAGGGAATGTAGCAGAGGGTGGTAATGATAGCATTGGAGGGGCTGACAAGGACAGCATTATAAGGGCTGGTAAGGAAAGTGTTGAAGGGGCTGATGAGGAAAGTTTTAGAAGGGGTGCTGGTGAAAGGTTTGAAGGGGTCAGTAGGGACAGTGTTGTGAGTGAAGGTACAGGAAATGTTAGAGATGGTAGGGAAAATGTCGGTGTATCTGCGTTGGACAGTTTGTCTGATCATGAGCTTAGCAGCCTAGTCGCAGGAGCGGAAACAACTGACTACTTCGCAAAATCCCTTATGCAGAAGCTTGTAAGTGATGATATTCTGATAATTAGTAGCTGCAGTGGAGAGAGGTCTTGGGAGGATTATATTTGTAATCGACCTGAAGTCCAGCCAATCGATCCAGACATCCTAAATTTTGTTCTGAAGACCACATTTGACGTGTTTGGCATTAATGAATGTGATAAAAGAAAGTGCACCCAGGAATGCATCCGTTGTATCAATGCATATTGCAGAGACCTCTTTAGACAATCATTAGAGGGTCAGTCTGAGAAAAGAGAGGGTGCAGAAGGCACGAATGGGTGGAAGGAGATTGACAGGACCAGTCTTGATAGTTCTACACCAGAGAAAAGCAGGGACTCCTTTGATAGTTATAGTGTGACTGCAGACCAGGAAGGGCTTGGTGAGGACAGTAAGGCAAACAGGAGTGAAGTGACTTGTGATAATGATTCTGATGATGGGCATCTTGGATACAGTCCAAGTGAAATTGAAAGTTTGATGGAAGATGAGCCTTCAAGTGATGAAAATGATGATGATAGAGGTGATGATGGAAGAGATGATGAAGTTGTAAAGGTTGGAAGAGAAAAACCAGCAGAAAATATTGTTGATTCTAATGATAAATGTAGTGGGTTCTTCGAGAGTGCTGCTGAAGGAAGGATGGAAATTCATCCCATAAGCTATCGAAATGACAGTGTGGAAGATCAAGTAGTACAAGCGGAGGAAATGGAATCGAAGGAGAATTATGAGGGCTCTGGACTTAGGTGTGTGAAGAATGATTATAGTGAAGATAATGATGAGTATGATTCTGTGAGCAATGAAGATGATGCAAGAGATGATGAAGTACGTAAAGTAGAGAAGGGGGAAATGGACAGGGATAATGGTCCTGGAAATAAGTATGTTGGGAACAAAGGGAATGTAGATAAAGATGCTGAAAGGATAGAAGATGATCCTTTGAGTGTAGGGACTGATGACAAGAAAGAA
>CM057159.1:4128095-4133095 GCA_029962745.1 Echinometra lucunter
GCATTTATCAACATGAAAAAAAAAGTTCTAAAAATATTTTGATATGTAATTTTGACAAATTTTTCAAAAGTGCAACTTTTTCCATGCACACGCGTAGTTTCTGATAGAAGAAAATTATGCAACTATGCAAATATACAACTATACATCCATTCGATAGATATATAGTTGCATAATTTTAACCAATCAGAATGTACGAGACTAATATAAAGTACCGACAAATCAGCAAGCACGTAGGTCTAACTCTAATTCATGTAGCACTACATACCGATCCAGTGCAGTCAATCGTCAAAGTCAATATTTTCTACATCATCATGGCGATTGCGAAATTCAAAACCATGCAACTACACATCTTTTGAATGGATGTAAAGTTGCATAATTGTATAGTTGCATAGTTTTGTATAGTTTTGGCAATCAGAACGCAGGAAACTATGCAACTATACATCTACTGAATGGTTTAATTGATGACTTGTATAGTTGTACAGTTGTATAGTTGCGCAGTGGCATAGTTTTGGCCAATAAGGACGCAGGAAACTATAGTTGCATAGTTTGGGCGAATCGGGACGCAAGAAACTCTCCAACTATACATCTATCGAATAGATGTATAATTGTATAGTTGTACAGTTGCATAGTTGCATAACTGCGTAGTTTAAGCCAATCAGAACGCAGGAAATATGCAACTATACATCAATCGAACGGAAGTATAGTTGTATAGTTTCGAAAGATTAATGGCACTTTGGCCATAATATACAACTGTACGTGTATAGTTGTACGGCTGCAGAGTTGTATAGTTGCATACTTTTTTAGTTGTACAGTTGTTATTGCATAGTTTCTTGTGTTCTGATTGGTCAAAACTGTGCAACTATACAATCATACACCTATACATCTATCGCATGGATGTATTATTGCATACGTGTTATGGCTTGAACAGCCCGTCATACGCGCTTTGGTAATAAACCGTTTTAACTCATTGTAATAGATCATTGGACAATTCAGCTTCTTTGATTTAAAGTGTTTGATACTACCTTGGATGATGAAGATTACGCTTCGAGAGAAATGACATCCACACTGCAAATGTTGCAGCATGAGCCAATTTAGAAGAGAATGTTTATGATTTTTTTCTTGACTGAAGAAAGATAATTCAAGATAATCTGGCTTATAATGGAGCTATTGACCTAATCTTGTGAGTTCATCTTATCAAAGAAAGCCGACACCGCTGAAAACAAGAAGACGCAGGGCAGCCTACGAGATCAATCATGAATTTGCCATCATCTTTAATCATCCAAATATGATACTCTAATCTCTTCCTTTATCATGTTTATCTATCTAACTCGACTAATTCTTTATACAGACACGTGCATTCTCAAAGCCTCTAGTGTCCCTGGATGTCTACGGTAGGATTCGTGATGAGGAGGCGATAATTATCTTTGTGAAAGCGTAATTATTTGGATAAAAAATATTAGCTCCCAGTCAAGTTTTTTCTAGCTTTTCATTTAGTTTTGATCCATTGGCAAAATAATTTTCTCGATAGGAAATCGCAGCAGAACACGATGAAGGGAAGTTGTTTCTATATGAAACAGAACACAAAGCAAAACGTTAATCTGACTGATTATGTGTATTTTGGAGAGTGTGAATATTTTTCAATCAAAAGATCAGAAAGGTGTCCCTTAAGGCTCTTTCACATATCCAGGGCCCCGTTTCATAAAACTTGCTATCAATAACAAGTTACAACAACTGTTATAAGCTTCCGAAATCCTTGCATCTGATTGGCTGAGAGCAAATTTGCCATAGAAATGTGACAGTTGTTACTGATAACAAGTTTTATGAAACGGGGCCCAGGGGCATCCCCCCCAACCCCCCCCCCCCCACACACACACAAGGGGCGCAACGTCAACCGTTCAACTTATGATAATGATATAATACACGCGTCAATATCTGGTAGAGATCGATGGTCAATACAGAATAATGAGAGTTTGCCATAAGTCTGAAGTTTACTAAGACTCAACGACCCGCATGAGCTATAGGGAGTGTAATACAAGGTGTTTTACGACAAAATGAAAATATTATTACAAACAAATAAACAAATATATCAAGTATCAAACTAGCGGAGGGGAGAGTAAAGCAGGCACTGCCGGAAACTGTAAACATAAATTGTAAAGATACTGTAGAGAAATATAATCAAGATAATGACACAGAGTAGAGTAATGTTTGATATCTAACAAAGAAGGACATTATTTATTTACTAAACCTGGAAACGTTTGACAGTGTATTTTTTTTATGCTGGAATTGAATCATTCACTGAATTTGAAAGTTTATGTTTGATCTCAGAGAAAGGATGCATTTTTTTTTTAATTAAAAAAGGCCGAACAATGTGTACATAAACGTTCAGCTGTCGGAATGTTGCTATAACGCCAATTCACTATACTGTGAGTTTGTGATTTAGACATCGAAATTACAGACAATTATTCTTCTATCATTAAAAGACGCACAAACAATCTGGAGACGTTATATTTTGCGCTGACGTTATAAGAATTTGATTGGTCCACACCTTTTTGCCGCCAAAAGGCACAACGGATTATTTTGCCGCAGTGGTTTCTTTTTAACCTCCTAAAAAAATTCATTCATTTACGCGAGCAAGTAAACCACAAACAAAAACAAAATCCGCGGGGTCCACCGCTACTTAATGAAGTATACAGTATACAGGTATATCTTGAGTGCCTATATATCGCATTAAAACAACCCAGCCACCGTCTTATAATAACCATTATACGTAAAGTACACGAACGCCTAAGAATACGCCATAGTGTTAAACCACAATTAAGCTGTTGTGACAGCTGTGATACTTTTACTATTTCTGACGGAATTAGCGCCAAAAATATGATATTGACGAGAGTGGGAACGGCCGTCCATCCGATCGAGCCAAGAGAAGCTCTTGCCGAGATTGCGTTCTTTACGACATTTATACGTTCGTGTACTTTACGTATAATGGTTATTATAAGACGGTGACTATAGGTTGAAAAAAAAAAAAACTAATAAACGAAACAAACAATTAAACTTAATTTTAAAAAAGCAATAATCCGAACGAAAATGTATAGGGAATTTTGGTTCACTTTGTAAATGTGCTCTCAGTCAATCCATGAATTTCATACGGATGTTGGACATTGAATAAAAAATGTGAAAGATTATACGTCAAAGAAAGTTTAACGTCATGGATTTGTCCATAAATACGACAATGAGGCAAAATCAAACATAAAAAGAAAATCTTTCAACGTTTTGTCAGAAGAAGAGAAGTGTAAAATTTCCGACAGGAACAAATGACCCCCTCCCGCCATACACGCACACATAATTCCCATATCTTTGATAACAGGAACAGTCAGATAGCCCTATATTTGATTTTCTTCCTTTATTTTGTTTTTAAAATATATTTTCATATGAATATTCCATTTTAAACTTACAACGGCAGTGGAACGAATATAATTTTGAACTTCCCACATCGGAAGAAACGTCAGTCAGGAGTTAATGCAGTGCTGAATGGACTGAAGTCACCTCTACTCACCTGTAAGAGTTGACTGAGAAGATTTAAAAGTTCACTTGCTGGAACGGAATCTATGTATCGCTGTAAGGACCACTTAAGTTGCTGGAAAAAAAAAGAGAAAATACAGGGCAAAAAATTATCATTTTGCAAAAAGTATACAAACACAGAAATGAAAGGAGGCTTAAGCAAAGATGGCTCCAAGGAAGGGGAAAATCGCCAACCTTCACCATTTAGAAGGAAATATATATGAAGCTTCGTGGGAAATTGATTTTATAAATTACAAATTCTGATCCCGGGAGAAAACAAATTCAAATTTCAGCCTCTATCTCACGTTGACAATATTGGTTTGTTTTTTTTATACATCTGCTCAAGGTTTTCAGAAAATAGCTATTTCAATCCTCTTTCAATCTTTATTTCAGCAGCAGTAGTAGCATAATTATGCAATGAAATTTACATTTGTTGCATTTTGATATTTTAAAATTTAACCCAATGCTGGGAACCAATT
Organism: Echinometra lucunter; assembly: GCA_029962745.1. NCBI lineage: Eukaryota > Metazoa > Echinodermata > Echinoidea > Camarodonta > Echinometridae > Echinometra > Echinometra lucunter. The sequence continues at coordinate 4,132,133 of CM057159.1, forward strand.
ATGAATCTGGAGCCTTCTGTTAACTTGTATTCATCTCAGATTCCAGATAAAAAGATTTTGCATGCTTAAAAATTGGAGCGGATAATGCGGGAGATATAACAACTAGAATGCAATTAATATGTTTTAAACGATCCACAGAAAACTCATTGATATACATACATATATTGATTACAAATGGCGACCAAGTTTTTGACCAAGTTTCGTTGAGATTATTGACGCCTTCATATAGTTTGAGAAGATTTTCGGTGGGACTGATCCAGTTTATAAACGGGGATAAAAACACCAAAAAACATGGCAATATATTTTCATTACATGAAACTGCAACTAAAGATGATGATAATGATGATGATGATGATGATGATGACAACATTAATGATGATTATAATAATAATGATAACAACAATAATAATAATGATAATAATAATAATAATAATAATAATGATAATAATAATAACAATAATAATAATAATCATAATAATAATGATAATAATAACATATCTATATAGTTATAGATTTTAAGGTCAATAAGATCGCTGTAATCTCCAGGGCCAATCGGCAACTGGGCAATGAAATTGGTCTGTGAAAATAATAATGAGAATAATAATGATAATAATGATAAAAGTGGTAGAAATAACAACAATAACAGTAGTAGTAGTAGTAGTAGTAGTAGTAGTAGTAGTAATGATAATGATGATAAATGTTATGGACAATAATAATGATAATAGTGATGATATAATGTAATATTAATCATCATCGTTATCATCATCATCATTATCACCATCATAATTATAATCACCATTATCATCACCCTCATCATTATACCATCATAGAACTTATGCATTAAATCTCTTTCTAAACCTGAAAGCTTCGAGCAAAACAAGAAAAATATCATCATTAATCATTAGCGAATCAGGGCCCCGTTTCATAAAACTTGTTATCAATAACAAATTGCAATAACTGTTA
>CM057159.1:4138095-4182934 GCA_029962745.1 Echinometra lucunter
GCGTCAGTAATGGAGTTAAAAAAAAAAAAATTTAAACGATTTCTACCAGATAACCCTTTGCGAATGGACAACTACTCCCTAAAACAGGAATTTCCAACGTTTACTTACCCCGGAACAATTATCACTAGGACAATTACCCCTCGGACAATTACCCCTCGGACAAGTAACCCTAGGACCCCAACATTCCCAGAGGACAATTCCATCACAAGGGGGCCAAAAGGAACATTAGTTGGTGCAAAACAAGGTGTTAATAAAGAGTGGGGGATTTTCTTGAGAAATTTCTCAGGTTAATTTGTCCAGGTTGTAGTTGTCCTAGGGGGTAAGTGTCCTGTGGTAATTGTCATTAGGATTCGTAGTCCATTCATCTCGAATCATTTGTAAGTTCTATGAATTATGAAATTTACACGGTTAATTTGCCCCAAAATGAAGCAGATCCTATATTTTTCCAGGGTTTACGAGAAAGGAAATGAGATTGGTAGTGTATATAGCTTAAATCAAAACCAACATACTCCAGAGCTGTCCTCCCTTTTGGAGGAAAAGGGGGGGGGGGGAATAGCCCGGAAGAACGAAAATACTGTGCTACAGAGGAAAAAATGCGTGGATATCAAAAGATGGGGGTGGTGTGAAGGGAAATGGGATGATTGAGTCGAGGGATGAAAACATGGAAGAGGAGGGAAAGTAGGAGGAGGTGGGCAAAGAGTTGGTGGTATCGTAGTGGTGGTGGCGGCGGCAGCTGCGGTGGTGGGGGAGGAGGAGGAGGAGGAGGAGGAATAATCTTTTTTTTTTATCTGAGGATTACTGAAGCTTCTTGGAAGCCACAACAGAGTAGAGATGGGGAATATAAGAGTTACATGACATAATTATGGTTGCGTTGTGTCGGTGTGGCGACCTCAAAGTAAGATGGAATTCCATTCCAATCGCCCATCCTAATTCAAATAATGCTTCCGTATTCTGTTGTAGTGTTTTATCTTCTTACCTTATCCTGTATTGTTGACTTATCTGTATTGTTTTATTTGTCATGACTGTATTTCGTTTTTTTTTTATTGGAATAGAATTGAATTTGTCCCAAAATGAAGCTGATCCTATATTTTTCCAGGGTTTATGAGAACAGAAATGAGAATGGTAGCGTATAGCTTAAATTAAAACCAAAATACGCCAGAGCTGTACTCCCTTTTAGGGGTAGGAGAGGGGGAATAACCTGGAAGAACGAATATATAGTGCTACAGAGGAAAAAAGGCGTGGATATCAAAAGATGGGAGTGGTGTGATGAGAAATCGGATGATTGAGTCGAGGAATGAAATATGGAAGAGGAGGGAAAGCAGGAGGAGGTGGACATAGAGTTGGTGGTATCGTAGTGGTGGTGGTGGTGGCAGCTGCAGTGGAGGAGGAGGAGGAGGAGGAGGAGGAGGAGGAGTAAGAGAAAGAGGAGGAATAATCCTATTTTACCTGAGGATTACTGAAGCTTCTTGGAAACCACAACAGAGTAGAGATGGAGAATATGTTACATGACATGTGGTTGTTTTGTGTCGGTGTGGCGACCTCAAATGAGATGGAATTCCATTCTACGGATAAGCTTAGCTTACGAACATGTCGATAACACTTCTATCAAAATCTAAAAACATTTATTTATAGGTGCCAAGGAGACATTTCTTTATGGAAAACAACTTAAACATGGTAAAGGGTTCGTCAACGTATGAGGGTCTAAGTAGCAAAGTAGCCCGCCGGTGTATATTCGTGGAGGGGGAGTGGGGCGGAGGGCTTATTTGCCTCATTCAATAATACTGATCTGTTGTGAAGGAGGATCTCAGTTGGAAATTTGCCTTTCTTTTCCCTCGTTCTTGATTTTATCTCCTTTTTTTAAAACCCAAAAGATCTTATACAGAACAGAAACCATTATCAACGACACAGCATGATGGGTGTGGTCCTGCACGCGTGAAGTAGTGCGTATATTCTCCCTTTCTCAAGTAACGACTGAAAAACGGTCTTCCATGGTAATGAAATGTTATGTAGTGCTTAGCACCGGCGTAAATCCGTCCCGAGGAGGGGGGGGGGGGGGATTTAAGTCTTTAGCCCAAATTTCTGACACAAACTCACACACGAGTACGCACACACACACCCTCACCCACCCGACCTTCTAATCCTATATATATCTCTGATTTTTATAGTATTTCAAATGAATTTTACTACTATAACTGTCGTTTGTGATAGATTTATCAAATATTTCAATAAATGATCTATTAAGATAATTCTTGAAAAAGTGGGGGTATATTTGTTTGCTAGGTCTCTTTTCACAAGTAACACATATTTTTGGGGGGGAGTGGAACCCATAAGGGTATTGTACTGCACAGTACAGTACTGTGCAGTGGCTGAGACCCACTTGATTATCTCGTATGAAGGTGTTAAATCATTGTTTTATGCGCCTCAAGTTACAAACAATAACATTTACAACATTTTGTATAGTATTATATACATGAAAAAAAAATGTAATGACTCGTTTGTTAGGTTCGTATGACGTAATTTCAATGACGTCATTTTCATCCAGCTCTAGTATGAATGCGACTCTGCCGTTGTATTGCGCGGGTACTGGCATAGTCCGAGCCCATAACTTGACAATATTGACAAAGCAGTCGAAGCTAGCCGCACAAAAGACGTGATCATCGCATGTAAGCAGGGAAATAGTACAAAATATTTGACTCTGACGTCACAGTTATGAAAAATAATTTAAAACAGTTGTTCTTTTAATAAGAATTAAGTGAAGTGATTTTGTCCCTTGCCTGTCAAGAGCCTTTATATGAGGGATATAATGACATACAGTTTTATTTTTTTAATGTAAATTTTCAGAAAGTGTTTTCAATTTATTCAAGTAGACACGATTAGTTGAAAGATCATCAAGAGAAGTGGTCTTGACAATAAATGCAATTAATGCATGTACAAAAATCTTTATATGAAGGATGTAATCATGTAAAATTGTATCTGAAGATTTGTAGATTTTCAAAAAGGATTTTTTAGTGCATCCAAGTAGCCACAATTAGCTGAAAGAACATCAAACGAAGGACGTAAATCATAAGAATTAGACACAATTTGTTGACATTTCCATTGTTCCCTGAAAATTGGTTTTCCTGAAAATGCAGTTTCTTCACCCCAACTCGAGATTACTTTCATGCATATAGCGTACGTATGCTAATATACACTCCTTATTTTTGGTCAGTATCACTTCCATTATGGTGGCTTAAACCCATATCCGATGAGTGTACGTTTGCAAATTTGCATTTTATTTGATGCCACTGACCTTTCAAATTTGAGATATTTCTTTGATTTTTATAAGCTATTTATTAGCTTGCAATACACCGATAAAAAAATTAAAAATCTGGGGGCTGCATCACAAAATATTCGAAATAAAAGTTTACTAAAAAAAAAAAGTCCCAATGTGCTTTTTAAAGAAAAAGATAATCCCCAATTTTCAGGCTTATTCTCTGGATTCAAGTCAATTTCGGATTTACTATTTAGGTGGTCTGTCATCTATGACAGATCACCTCTTAATTTCGTCACATTTTTCTTTATTTATTCTTATTCCTATTCTTATTCTTCCCATTTTTTTGTGCAGACGATAACTCAAATTCTGTCCTTTCGATTTTCGTCAAATTTTCGTCAGTTATCAGGCCTATTGAGGACAAGTTCTAGCAAGGTTTTCAGGGTCATCGTGTCATCGTGACGTCATCTAGGCGCCATTTTGTGAAAATCTTGTAATGATAATATCTTCATAACGGAAAGTCATTTCTGATTCATATTTGGCATGATAAATGTCCATATCAGTCCAAACAATTTTATTTGCTTAGATGCGCGCAAAAATTAAAAATGCCCAGATTCGTCTCAAATTCATTTTGCACACGTTTCAGGCCATTTTAAGCATTTCAAAAATTTGCGCGCGTCCGCGTCCGTGTGCGCCATTTTTGCGCGCGCAGCCCACGTAAAACGTAAAAATGTGAATTTTTCCGCATGTTTTGCACTCCTGATAGTTTTCTTGACGACTTCCGACAATTTAGAATCGATTTCAACTTATCCTAAGGTCGCACTCGGGCGCCAAAGTTCAAAATCCGCGCGTGCGTCTATGTGAAAAAGAACGCAAAAAATATGCAAAAACATGCCCCTTTATACTCCGCCATAGCTCCTTAGAAAAAGTAGAAACACCCAATGTTTTTACATATTCTGAAAGTTTATGACTTGTAGATATGAATGCATGAAAAAAATTACTTTGTGGATGCTATGACGTCCTGATATTGGCACCTAAACTAAAAAATTCGATTTTAAATTCATGACGTCATACTTTTTGCATTTAAACGAGACTAACTCACTCATTATTGGTCGATTTTCACCAGGATTTCGATATGTTTTAACCAACACAATTTTCTACAAGAAACATTATTAATTTTTATTCTGACAACGTCATCATGGTCCGATTTTAGGATAAACAGAGGAATGTCAATTTTTCATATTCTACGTATATTCCTTATGGGACCTGAGTTTTTCTCAAATTTGATTCTACCTTTCTATCTCCGTTATTCCTGCTTGATTATTGGCCTTCTTCAAGTATATGTACCTCAGATCTTTGTTGTTGTTTTTTTTTTTTCAAAGAGAGTGATGTTCTTTTTCAATAAGATTTTGACAGACCACCTAATTTGTCTCTTGACGAATTCAAATGTCTCGTTCATGTATGATATTGCTTTTACCGTTTGTATGCGGTGAATGACCGAAAAAGCAACAAGGAAGCTGCTTCAAAGTAATCCGATTTAGAAAATTTCGTTTGGAATGTTGCTGTCGAAATGGCAAAAATCAAGATAATGAAAATGATGCATGAATAAAGAAAATTTCCTTCTGTTAATTCTTTTTATTAACGATCTTCTTCCTCATCCAGTGCATTTTCGAAGAGAGAAAGACAAATTTCTTCTGGTACTGGGATATTCATGATATTAATGGCCTCAAAATTGCGGATTACAAAGGTGTGATTTTGAAGGATTTTTCGCCCTTGTAGCTATCATTTTTATTTTGCTTCTCATCATATTTTTGAATATTTATAAGAGGTTATTTATGTATTTTGATACAGCAAATATCCTGATTCTTTTCTCAAAGGTATTTTTAGTCATGAATCTAGGCATAAAACAAATTTTCGTACCGAACAAAAGATAAGAAAATATCAGGAAAAAAGAAATATATTTCATTTGATGAAATATGGAATGGAATGATGTAACCCAGGGTCAAGTATTTCAATTTGTCCGCAAATTCCTACATTGATTCTTCCTATAGCTTGACGTATAATACGAAACTGTTAGCGGGTCATTTATAGGAATTATAGGGTAATTTTCAAGCTCTCGTCAATATTCATGAAATCAACACTAAAATGTTATATCACCATCTAAAAGGGCTGAGGAGAGACTGCATTTTCAAAATGTAGATTAACACTTTGAATATGCTGGATTCAACATTATAAATGGTAATTCAACATAGTGTTGAAGCCAGCATGTTCAAAGTTGTTAATCTACCATTTTGAAAATGTAGTCACTTCTTGGCCCTTTTAAACGGTGATTTAACATTTAATTTTTTTAGAAAGAATGTTTGCTTTCACGAGTTTAGCTCGATTAACGAGGAGCATATTTAATCTGATTAATAATGAATCTTTTTTAGATCAAGCATACAGAACATCGTCGATATAACCACTGATGTGCACTAGTTGATATTGGTGATTATCTTTTTTTTTTCTCCCATTATATGAAACCATTATCAATTGAGTGTTATAATAATCATCTATATGTATCTCGGGCTAATCTGTGCGACTTTATATAACACCAAGCTCTTGTTCTAGAAAGGTTAAGGCCTGCTCTATCCAGTCTAAGCACAAAACATCAATATGTACACCGGAAATATCATATGTTAAGCTGAACTAATCAAGCTTTGATCTTGAGGGATACTAAACTCACTCGCAGATTTATCCTTCTTCACCATGCTCTTGTAGTAGGTTGGATTTTTTTCCAATCAAAAACGAAATTACAGGTTTACCGATGAGCCCCGCTTGGATCAATGAGCAAATCCAGTTTTATTAAATATTAGTAGAGGGAAATCTTAAAAAGATTCGATAGAGATGGGGAGGCAGAGACAGAGAAATAAAGAGCGAGAGAGAGAGAGATATATATATATATATTGATGAAAAGCAAATGCATAAACGCATCATGTATACGCTAAAATTGAAGGCGCCGTGAATATACAATAAACGAACAAAATCAGATGTGGGATAAATTTGTGAAAAAATATTCTGAGTGATTTGAAATATATACATTAAACATGGAAGAATTCAGCGTAGAAAATATAGTAACCTACAAATATGCTTAAAACTTAATCAGAGGCAGCGATGAGTTCCCATTACAATTTTCTCTAAAATCACTTTATACCTTACATTAAGATGTTTTATTGATAAGCAGATAATATTAATAAATGATAGAAACACTAAGTCATCCTTTTGCCCATTTTTTTCTGTTTCAGCAACGTCCTTGTCTCCTCGATTTTCTGTATTTGGGATTTGGGATTTGGGGGATTGAAATATATATTTTGATCGGAATGACGTGATTCTTGTGACATATTCTCTTTTAAAATAAGAGTAAACGCATTCAACAGTGCATTCAGAGTGAATTAAGAGTTAAAATTAGGGGTGACCTCACTGATCACTCAAGGATTTTGAATGATTAAGTATTGTTTATGTCCAAGCGTATTTTCAGTTCTTTTAAGAACACGTACCACAAACGATCAAACGATTCTTTCTTCTTTACCAGTTTCGTTCCTCGAAATTATCATCTTAAAAATACTCCAGAAAGCAATAATTAATATATCATCAAGATCCTGTTCTGGTTGCAATTTCAACAATGAAAAGAAGTCTATTTATCAAATCAATATCATAAATGTGCTTTATCAAGTCGACAAGTTTCGTAAAGAAAGGAACGTTCATTTTACAGGTCAAAAAAGCATGATTCAAATCTTCCAGACAAGCACATGATTCTGTATTGCATTAGAGATCTGCCAAATGAACAGCTTTATTTTATCAGGCAACAAATTATAAAGCAGGTTAAAGTTAAACTGTTTCAATTTATTATCATTTATACCTTTTAAGTTTCTTTGAAAACAGATTTCCAATTTACATCACTATCCCATATATTTGCCCAATACGTTGGTCTGTCTACGGAATATCCTTTCTGGCCTAAATTGGTGTAAAAAAAAATTTACTTGACAAATGCTGAACAGATTCCTCTTTTTGACTTAAAATAATAATTGGAATCATTAATGCACGAGAATGTTCCAGGTGCGTCACCCAAACCTTTAGTATTGAATCCCTTAATTTAGCGTAATCAAATATCATAGTTCCTTATAGCTTTTTGCCATATATTTTGTCCATTAAAATTTTTGTGATTTCAATTGTTCTTCTTAACATAAGCCATTTAAATGATACCAGGGGGTGTTTCATAAAGCTGTTCGTAAATCACGAACGACTTTACGCACGACTGGTGATACCTTCTTGGGTGCTAATCAGATTCTCATTCATTTACATGTAGCACAAGAAGGTATCACCAGTCGTGCGTAAAGTCGTTCGTAACTTACGAACAGCTTTATGAACCCCCCCCCCCCCCAGTCCTTGTAAATAAAAAGAAGAAAAAAAAGGTTGGTTGTCTGCGGTTACATATCAATTATACCATAATCTGGTGATCAGAAAAAATTTATTTTTATTATCATTATTTTTCTAAGTAGAAACCGCATGCTTCCAGCATTTCTAGATAAAAGCTTATTTGGATTTTACTGGCAAAATATTTTCGCATCATATCATTAAATCAACAGAACAGTTTTAAAGTAATGTAAGACCTCCAAGTGGTTCAAAGTATGAATTAGCCATGTCTTTCCAGGAGGATTATGACTGTGGAGGAATCAAGATGATTGATATTGGAAAATTAATACATAGTTTTCGATGAAAATGGCTGTGTAGAATCTTGGATGATTCAGACAGCAACTGGAAAGACGTACTTTTTAAACTCAATTTACTTCAAACATTTTAAAATTTTTACTTACTTTCCTCGTAGACTTTTAATTTCTCTTTATTTACGAGGTATTTTAAATGACCTATGACATCCATTTAAAATTCTGGAAACATGTATTGTATTGTTTAGATTTCGAATTACTTCAATTATTTATTTTATAAATGATATCAACAATAACTGCAATGATAATAAGAATGTAATGATAAATATGATAATACATATTTATACATAATGTTTCAAGAAGTATGACGGTTGTGGTAATCCCTTGATGTGAATCTCAAATGATATGAATATGTCCATATACATGAGGGAATGAGGGAAGAACCAAATTTGACAAGTGATAAAAAGAATGGTTGATAAATAACAGTACTTGTTATTTATGAAAATACTTGTTATTTATGAAACTTTCCCATACCCTTTGCGGGACAAGAAGGATTTCGATTATAATAAAGTCCATGCAGATTCTAAGGAAGGGGAGGAAATTAAACATATCTATTTTTACTTTCTTGACCTCTGCCATGGGAACGCTTCGCATTGAATCATAGCCTTTAAACATTGATTTACTCACTTCAGAATGCCTTGGGATCACACTCTTTTGTAAAAAGAAGTGGATATCACACATAGGTTGATCAATAATGGTCATATGGGATGTATGAGGAAAATCAAGATGTTTCTGTTTTTCTTTTTTCATTTTACTTTTTTTTTTTGTATTCCTCTCCCCTTTCCTCTCCTTCCTATTTTTCTCTTTTCGCCCCCTTGTTGCGCCTCTGTAACTATAAGTCTACATAATCTCTGCTTTGCGATGGACTAGCTTTTTGCTCTTTGAATATGCTAATTTAAAACCTTATTTCTTAATAGTCTACCCCAAATATTCAAACTGAGCTTAATTCAAGGTTAAGTTACTTCCAGTTCTCTTTAATCCTACCATAGATTAAGATTCGGGATTGCATGAAATGCCACTTGATGAATAATGTAGGCCTAAGTATATTACAGTCGTACCGAACAAATTCTTGACATTTCAAGAATTATTTCATTGAATATTCTTTAAGACTAAGGAAAGCTGGACGTCTTCCTTTGAACTTGAATACCCGAATTCACAAAAGAGGTTTAAAGAGAAGCTTGAGTTCTGGGAAAAGCGAAAGAAACATTTGAACTTTCTCAATCCTTTCCATGTCAGTTAGGAAGAACATCATATTAAATGTCCCCTTACAAAGATTGCTATTCAAATGCCCGTATATTGGAAATATTGGAAACATGACAAGAAAAAGCTGAAAAGCTCGGAAGTAACATTCCTGCCAGATTTGTGTGTGGTCCAATATACTCATTTCTTTGTGCAGTGCAAGTACCTTTTTGGGGGAAAGTAAGTGAATTTCTTATCGATTCGATAAATCCATGCAGCTTTCTATTGAAATGAGATGTCTCAGAATGTCAGAACGAAATCAACAGTTCAATAGCCAAAAACATTATTTGTGATCATTGACTCCACAGAGTTAAGTTAGTCTACAAGTTGAGACACTCTTATGCACGTTTGACTAGCACCATGAACATGATAAAAGGTGCCATAATAAATTATCGGTCCTCTTCACACTTAGAATAAAAGGTTCAGTTCTACACCCTAAATGCAACACTGGCAGCACCCTTCTTGGGTGCAATCTTGCACTCTACATGAAAAAGGTGTAGAGATGCACCCTTTTGTACTCGTTTGCACCCGAAAATGCCCGTCTGCACCCTTAAATGTGCAACTTTTCACCTTTAAAGTGCAGAAATTTTTGCATTCAAAAGGGTGCAAATTTGCACCTTCCCTAAAGGGTACAACTCTGCACCCTTAAGGGTGCAAAATGTAGCTCACTGCACCCTTAAGGGTGGAAAAGGTTTCTTAGGGTGCAAAGTTGTACCCATAAAGGAGCTCCCAGTGTTGCATTTAAAGGGTGCAAATTGAACCCCCTTTTTTTTTTTTAGTGTGTTCGAAGCACAACACATGATTCCTTTATTATCATGTCCGTTATTATTTTTCAAAATTCCATTCGGTTGATCTTGATGCTACCCTTGCTTGCTTACTTGTTTTCTATTTTCTATATTTAAGAAATATTTCATTACTTCATTATTCTCATGAATTAACGAATATAAATATAAATTGAAACTGCTATTTCCCTCGTTTATATATAACTTTGTAAGCCACCAACTACTAAGGAGAAACTTTTAAAAGGAATTAATTTCCTTCTGGATATCTTAAGGCACTAGTCGGTGGTATTTCTTTCTTGTTTTCTTTGTTTGTATTCGTTTTTTTGAATGTTGCCTGAAAATCAAATTAATGAATTAATGAATTAAATAATGATTCAAGAAATGAATTAATACATAAATGAATGAATAAATGAATAAATAAATAGATAAAATGAATGGGAACTATACGTGTTGCACCATTTTAGTAGCAGCTTAGCACCTTTGCACGAAGGTCGATGAGCTGTACACGGTAAGAAGTTAAACCCTTAGGTTCAAACTTCCCCTAAAGAGCAATATGTCGAAGTTTAATCCTGAAATCTTCAATACCTCATCCCTGCGGGTGCTTTTTTCTTAACATGCTTACAGAAGGGTGGGTGCAACTCTTGACCTTATTTCTCGGGTAAGAAGCACAAGAATTAAAAAACCCAATTTCACCAAACGGTGCTAACAATCAAAGATAGCGATAACCATAATATTCTTTTAATTACAGGTACAGGCCCGACTATTTTTCTCCATTAAAAAAACTGTTGGGATTATTCGTGGTAAATCCTTAACTTTCTGGAGAAACATCTTAAGACGACATGAGTTAAACAAGAAATTTGCTCCTTTTGTTTCTTTGTTTTCTTGGTGTATTCCGGAAAGGCATTTGGCTCTCAATCAACAAAGCTGTTCTTCCATGAATGATACTTGTGGAGAAATAAAACCTTCAGATCTTGTATCCGGCGATTTTCTTGAAATTCCCAAACTCTTTAAAAAATAATTCTTCCAAAAACTGAAAGGAGCATTTCATTTCATTTATTTGTTTATTTAGCTTTCATTAATGAATTATCAACATGGAATGGAATGGAAATTGTTCAATATCAGTGAAGATAGTCGGTATGTTTACTTACTTACCGCAGGTTGTTTTTCACCATTCAGGATCCTACATTTGGCATTGCCTAGCAGTAAACTTCATGAACTTAAGATGCTTTTGCTATCACAATGGACGCTTAAGTGTGTTTTTTTCTTCAAACATGCTTATGGCACCAGTGATATCATGATACAGTTTCTTGAGGTCTATTGAGTAATAACTGCCTTCGTAAGGTGTGGTGTCTACTTGTGCTCAGGGGAGCGTTTCATGAAGCGTCTTGTCAGTGATTTTCACAGACAAATTTGCTCTCAGCCAATCAGATTCAAGGATTTCAGAAGCTTATAACAGTTGTCACTGACAAGACTCTTATGAAACGCTCCCCAGATTGCACCCTGGTCTCACAGGACTAACTCAAGACAACACACCAACATGCCTCCCCCCCCCCCCCCAACATGGCGAAACCCCACGATTCTGTCGACTGTCAGTCTATGTGGAGTCGGTTCATCCACCGATGGGACCTCTGAGGTGTCAAACCACTTGTCAAGGAATACGAATGTTCCGGCTTTGAAACAACACGTTTGCGGCAATATTTGGGGGCATGATGGTAAACATTTCGATGGATGGGTGGATGACGACAGAAATCACCTTCAACAGCATTCTGATTTGGTATAGGCTAGTAAAGGTGAATTCACGATTTCACAGTTACGTGTGGATCATTCCATAGCATTAAGTGGACAATTATTACAGGAGAAAGAGACCGATAGGATTCAAATTATAGGAATTCGTTAAGAGACTAATGCTTTAGGGATCAGGAGGTCTAGTTACAGACACAGCATATTGGTCTTACAAACATTTTTGGGGGGAAAAAGCCAACGGTATCATACATTGGTATTGCGAAAGGAAAAAGAGGGGGAGAGAGAGAGAGAGAGAGAGAGAGAGTAACTTTAAAAATATATCTTTCTGGTTTACTTTAGCAAAAATTTAAGGACTGAACAAAACGCCTCCATCGAGAGTCAAGACCCATACCGTCTCGCCAAAAGGCGATGGAGACCTTTCATAGTTCAGGCGACTCCTAATTCAATTGACCTGCAGATTAATTCTTCTAATCCTCGCAGTTTCTCTCTTTTTTTCACAAAATGTTTAGTGCACGGTATTGTGAACATTGATATGTTAGCTTCACCTAGATTTAAGAAAAAGCTTTGAGAATCATGAATTAGTTAGATCAGCTGTGACAGTAACGATACAACTTATAACAAAAACCACTGGCAACTGCCAGGAGGAGTCCTAATATTTAAGCTTACACCTATGGCATATTTAGGGATCATGGTCGCGGGAGAGAACAATTAAATCGTGCCTTCCCCTCAACAATGCCAATTTGATCTTTTCAAAATGAAACATATTCCACATGAATCTTCCTTGAAATTGAATATCCTTGCGAAAATTATTTTGATGCACAAGTTGTTAGGAAACACGGGTGAACAATGTGTCCTAACCTGTAGACTTTTTAGGGATTTTGTCGTAAGAAAACAGTGTAAAGATATCATAAGAAATTGATTTCAAGAATTCAGCAACTAGATGTTAGGGTTTCTTTAGATAATTATGTTAGATTGATGAATCTTTTAAACTGCTGCTTTACGCACTTTAATCGCACGATTGATTTGGGTGCATAACCCTTTAATATAAAACCATATTACTTTTTTCACTTTTTGACATGATTGTCGATGTATATTATCAAAACTATACTTCTAAAGTTTTTTGAAGTCTTTATGGAATTTAGATTCTTATATAATAATGATGATGATGATGATAACGATGAAGATGATGATGATGAAGATGATGGTGATATTTTTGTTGAATTGTTTTTTTTTTTTTTTTTACAGACTTGTATCAATCAAAATATGATTATTTACGCCTGGGACCGACCTTTAACGTCACCATCTGAAAGACGTTAGAACCCACTGAACACCTGGGTGGAGGGTGGCAAATGTAGATTCATATCGCGCCAAAGGACATTAGTGCCCCGGCAGGGATTCGAACTCCGGACCTTGTGGTTCAAAGTCCGGTGACTTATCCACTGGGCCACAACACCTCTACTAAACAGCAATGTAGATAAAATGCCTTGCTCAAGAGCATAAGTGCCGTGTCGGAGATCGAACCCCGGACCTTCGCGTCTCCAGTCAAGCGCCTTAAACCACTCGACTACGGCACCTCTGAATTATAAGGAAATGGTTTCTAGCGGTTTTTTAAAAAATAGTATTCGTGAGGAGGTGTAATGAAATCAGACTTAGAGATTTGGCTTCTCGTGGTGTATCCGCCACGATTTAAAACAATGATGTCGTTGAATTCAGGGTATGATCTGACAAGATCATGATAATTAGAATAAAGTAAGATTGAAATAGACAATGGTATGCGATATAAAAAAAATTAGTGTTACCTAGTGACGAAAATTTGCATGGAACCACCTTGGAATAATGAAAAGGGAGACACCTTGGGGTACAAGACTCCTTAACACGTCGAAAATTGAAGTTTTTTTTTCCTTTCTTTCTTTTTAGCTTCCTAAGAAAGGGAGGGGTTTTACCATTCAGATTCAGATTCAGATTTATTTATTCATAATCATTTATTGATTCATAATCAATTATTGATTCATAATCACCTTGCACTGATTTTGAAGAAAGGATGAAAAAATAGCAACGAAAAGTGTCGCTTTCTACAAAACATTTTTTTTAAAAGCCGGTAATTATTTCTTTTGTAAATTCATTATTTGCCATTCATGCATGTGAAAAAATTACAAAGAGACAATGAATGTATAGTATCAATTTGAATTTCGCTTTCTATTTCAGTCAAGTCTTGAGCCTGCTTATAACACAGAAAGGAAATCATTAAATCTTCGATGATTAGCAAAAGGAATAGCTTTTGAAGCACTCACCTCAAATCGAGGATGTATTTTCTTTTCCTGGCTATGCCGTAGGCCGTTGCCAACTGTTCTTGTGTAAAAACCGAAATAAAAACCTTGCAAACGGTCGCCGGCTTTTCCCTTGGATTGCGTTGCTGTCGCCAAGCAGAACAAAAGAAAGTTCAAAGTCGTTCCACTCTATTTCAATTTCTCCCAGTCTATCGGTATGACCGTCTTCTCTCCCGCCCTGCTCAACAGAAGATGTTATGCGCACGGCGCTAGTGTGACGACTTGCAATGGGGGGAAAAGATACCGTCATATGGAATACAAAATAATGAGCGCGTATATCTAGCTTGCGCGATCTATTTATAAGATATCGTTCCGAGGTTCTGTATACCTTCAAGGCGAGGGATGTTTTAGAAAAAAAATTCTCAGAAGTAAAAGTCATCAGGAGAGTTATTAAATATAAATCAACTCACTTGATGAAATCTTTTCGGCGGGCTTTTGTGGTGTTAAACGCCCCCTTATCTTAATTCATACTGGGACGAGTTTAATATAGTGCCAAGCAATCTTTAGTATAATGTTGAAGAAAATCTCGACTAAAATATAATCCCATCGGTGGATCTAGCGGGTGAACAGAGGAGCATGTGCCCATACTAAAAAAAACCCAAATCAGTCATAACACACTGAAAGAATAAACAGAAAAGTGACCAGGCCAAATAGTTTTGCCCCATTTGCAAGTTTGAAACCCCCAAGTCATCTGCAAATTTCATACTCTTCATCTGTCAGCGGGGGGGGGGGGGGGGGGGGGGGGGGGGGGGGGGGTGAGGGGGGGAGGGGTACTGAGAGAAACCCTCTGACTATAAAGACCTACTCTGTAGCACCTACAAAATGCAAAAATGTATAACTTTTCTTTATGTTTGTCACAGACTTTTTGCGGACTTTCCCCCTCCCCTTGAACGAAAACCCGGATTCGCCATTTGCTCCTTATTCACATGTATCATGTAGGATATCATAAATGTATTCATATCACTATTATTATTGTTATTATTAATTATTATTATTATTATCATTATTATTATTATTATAATTATTATTATTATCATTATTATTATTATCATTATCATTATTATTATCATTATTATTATCATTATTGTCATTATTATTGTTATTATTATTGTTATCATTATTATTATTATCATTATTATTATTGTTATCATTATTATTATTATTATCATTATTATTATTATTATCATTATCATTATTATTATCATTATTATTATTATCATTATTGTCATTATTATTGTTATTATTATTATTATCATTATTATTATTATCATTATTATTATCATTATTATTATTATTATTATTATTATTATTATTATTATTATTATTACTATTATTATTATCATTATTATCATTGTTATAACCGTTATTGTATTATTTATAAGTCAAGTTCAAGTTCAAATGTCTTTTATTTCTCATGTATCAAAACAAAACATGCCAATATAATGTGAAAATAACATTTTTTAATAAAAAATATGTAACTGATATATGTGGGATGAATCTTTAGTTCAGTTATATACGAAACTTAACAAGATTATAAAAGAAATAGGAATAATACTTTAGTCCATCGGTGAGTTTAAGTACAGCTTACAAGTTATAAAATCAGAATGAATTTGTACATACAAAATATGGGGTATTATACATTGCCTTGAAGAAAATAAATAAATAAAAGAATCAAACAAAAAAGGGAAATTAAGGTTACAAAAAAAAGAAGAAGAAAAGAAGTAAGTAGATGGAAAGAAAGAGTGAGACTGTGAGAGAATGAAAGTAGAGAAGATTATCATCATCATCGTCATCATCATCATTCCGTGGTTTGAAGAAGTACTCAAATGTTAATTAACACTTTTTCTTTGAAAATACATAGACATGCTCATAATTATATTCACGTGCTTTTCAAAAACATAAAAGAAGTCAGTGTAATGGTGCTCCTTTGATATTTTAAACCTGATTTTCAAAGGATGGTCAGATATATTCCATGCAGAACATGAGTCTTCTTTTATCAGATTCCATGTCCAACTCTGGTCTGAGCATGAATTCTGGTGTCTGGGTAGCAGAATATACCGCACACACACACACACAAACACACACCCTCACCACACATTGGCGCGCGCACACACGCACACAAATATAGAGCACATTTATGTTTAGATTGTCGGCATTTTCGCCTTTTCCTTTCGTATGGATCAAGTTGACCTAAAACAGTACATTGTACTGTTTCCATGGAAATTTTGCAGTAGCTATTCGGCCAGAATGCTGGGAATTCACTGAAAAGTCACTGAAAATTTTCAGTCAATTTCAGAAGCAGGACGTTGTGTAACTGTAACCAATCATTAAATTCTTGAAATTAGCAACGCAGTGAAAATATAATCAATGAAGCTATAGCCGCTACAACGATTTATCGAACATTTCACATTAGAAATAAACAACAACAAGTACAACAACAAGAACGAAACAACATACACATTAACTCACGTTTGCTCAAGTCTCTAATTCCCTTGTATATCTTTGCGTTTGACTATACCCAAACCATTTTCTCGCAATTCGGCACTTATGACATGATGCAATACATGTTTTTCTTAATAGCCTATTTCAGTGATATCTTTTAACATTTACACCTTCTCAGTATTATATTTCCCTTTCTTCGCCACTTTACTTCTTTTATTCTGTTTCTTCTTCGTTTTTTATAATACTATTTTTATTACATCGCCTCCATGCTCTTAATACCTTACCAATTTACTCGGATTTCCTGATGCCCTTATTGCTGTTTAAATTTCAGAATGTATCAGGAAGTATTAAATACAATCTCAATCTTGAATATTAAGTCTAATCATTCCCAGGCTTCAGCCATGCCGCTTTATCATGTATTCATATTTAGCCTCATAACCTATTTTAGGCAGGAACAGCTCAAAGGTGTGCTGATAGATTGTGCGGCGATCTCATGGACCGTCGCCAGTCCGTCGGTCTACTGAATCGTCAAAAAGAATGTCAGAAAGCCTGCGAGACCGCCATTGATGGTCTTACGGGCTGTAACGAAATGAATTGAATCTAAACTCCAGCACAACAGGAAATTAAATCATGATCAACAAGAACAGGACCGTACGGCAAATACTGCAAATGTCGAAACTGAATCAACATCTCTATTTCACAAACACTTTGCTCAATACCTACCTCGCTCCTTCTCCCATTCATTTTGTACCCCATCACTCCCTTTCCCCCTCTATTTATTCCTTACTATTTACCTTCAATTATTTCCCCTGTCGCGTCGGTCCCTAGGGACTTAGCCCCCCTTTTGCACTCCCCTCTCTTTTCGGCTCGGGAGAAAAGATGGCTATTGCCAAGCTAAAGGTACAACGTGTATGGTAATATGTATCTTATACTGTGGAGGCGTTAGCCTCGCTATGTAGGAACAAAGTGTATGATAATATGTATCTAATACAGGAGAGGTGTTAGTAAAATGAATGAGCTGTAGCCAAAACCGCATCGCATTCAGGCCAAAATAATCCCGTAGCGATCATTATATCGTCTTATATTGTAACTAAAGAGTTACAACCGTGTCGACTACCTGTGTCTAATTACACGCCGTATATTCGGGGGTGCTGATCCGACGTCTGTACCTTATAAAATCATTTTTCTTTCCTAATACTGATTTCACGTTTACAGGAAGCACAAATCACCATGGAAATTGAGACTATTCAGACGATACCATGGCTTGACCACCAACAAAGTCAAGAGTGATAGAAATTATTTCCGAGGGATAGATATGCGTGATAAATCGTTTTTACTGTATTGTTCAGGGTTTTTTTCTTTGACGAATGGTTAAAATTTCTTAGCTTAGCCATAAAATCAACCTTCATTTTATTGCACTTGCATTACATGGTATATGAAATACCATTCGGTCAAACATATTCTCTTCATATTTTTATAACTGTTCCTCAATATTATTTATCGTTTCTGGCGTTGAACAGAATCGAATGCTTTTTATGAGGTATTCGTAAGGTGCCTAAACAAACTTTTGAACAAAGTGATGTCCCTGTCACATTATTCTTTCTTTATTTCTTTCTTTCCTTCTTTTTTTTCTTTAGATATATTCATGAAAAGAATTATTACTATATAGTCTGGTAAATTCCATGATAATGCAGAAAACAAATAAAATATCAGGATAAAATGAAAATGAAGCTGTGTTTGATGTCTATATCTTCCGATGTCTACATTCACATAGCGTCAGACCCTGGTATTCCGAAGAGCCCCCCCCCCCCCTCCTCCACCAGCATGCACTGCGAGGGTTGTATTGCTACACTTAAACTGATCTAGCGTCGCAATAACGGCTCACCTTCATCCGTCAGTGTCCGATGTTTTCTGAGTTTCAGAAGTGGCAAGGGATTGAAGGTGCCAAGACGTCATGCGTATTATCAAACCCTCACTATTTTTGCGCATTCTTTATCTTTCGTCGCAAAATAGGTGCAGTTCAACCGAAACTCGTTTTCCAAGACGCCGTGCGTCCCGCCTCACTGCAAATAATCATTCGATCTAAGTGTTTGCGCGGGTAGTTATCCATGATTTGCAGTGACGCAGAGACCATAAAAAGGGGCGTTTTAATATGGAGTGGGAATGCGCGTGTATCGTGTCGTAGGATGCCAAAGGGTTTCTGGGGAAAGGGTAAATGGAGAGAGTATGACGGTGGATGTTTACAATGGGTATGACTGGTAGTACTGATATCTTATAACGATCCACGGCAGAACCATTGCGTCATCATATGCCTGATCATACCACCTGCGCCTTGCTTGGAAATACACCTCTTTTTTTCTTCTCATTATCCTCCTCTCCATCTCCCGTTTCGTTATGATGACGGAATGTTTGCAGATTCCTTCCACATTTCCTCCTTATTTTCTTGTCTTTTCTTGTTTTCTCAGTTTTACTGTAACCTTTCATATCTCTGATATTTCCCGGAATCTACTCCCTTTCGTATAGATGGCATACCTGATATTATGCTGTCAACGCTGTTTAAGCCAGTCACTCTAACAACCATGTTTAAACTATTAAGCAACTAATGTTGTTTAAACTTTAAACAATTTGTTGTTTAAAATTTTTATAGCGAATTTCCAACGATATTGTTTAAAACTGTTAAACAATATCATTGGAAATTCGCTCGATGCTTTTAACAACGTATGTTTACAATACAGGGTATGTCTTTTAAACAATATTGCTCAAAATTTAAACAACACAATTTTAAACATTGCCAATTTAAACAGCGTTTTTACAGTGTAGACCAAATGGGTTTAGCCATAGTGGTGTTAGACTATATCTGGGAATTAGACCAAATGGTATTAGACCAAGTGGCTATAAACTGATTGGATGAAGTAGAAGGGAATGGATTTTAAGCTTAGAAAACTCATCAGGGCCCCGTAACACAAAGCTTAGCGATTGATCGTATAATAATTTTTTTGCGATTGATTGCACATATAGTGGTCAATGCAATCAATCGCAAAGATCAATCGTTCGATCAATTGCTAAGCTTTGTGTTACGGGGCCCAGGAGATCTTGAGCAGAACGAGAAGGGTTGGGGGAGGGGAAGGAATGTAAAAACCAATGAACAGAGTTCCCAGACAACGTATAGTGCTGGTGCAGTATAAATCTGCCAGACAAATGAGCTTTTTAAAGATCATTCTCATTTATTTGCAAATTAGAGTGATCCCTTTATGATGGAGAGATAACATTAAACGTGCAATAAATAAATACATGAAATTCACTCATTAGTTCCGGTATTTAAACCTGGCTTGAAATTTAGGGGATATCAGGGATTCAGATTTTGTATAACTTTATAAGTGAATTTTAGTTGTAAGAATAACTTTGTTCCAAAAAATGATACTTTTATAGTATCATAACGGATTATAGACATATGCATAAATGAATTTAGATTTTCCCCTCTGAACTCGCAGAACCTGGAAGCATCGTAGTTCTACTTTTACATGTTCAGGAATCATGTAAGAAATTGAGAAAAGAAATAGATTTATAAGCAAATAGTTTTCCAGACAGGCTACGTACTTTATAGATTCGACATTAAACTTTGCCAGACAAACTGATTGTGGAAGACATAACAAACTTACATGCCATGAAGATGGTTAAAGTATTTAGCCATGAGACATGATTTGAAGCTACTTCATAGATTCGACCTTAAACTTTGCCAGACAAAATGATTGTAGAAGACATAAACTTACATGTAATGAAGATGATTAAAGTATTTAGCCACGAGACATGATTTGAAGCTTTTTTGAGCTGCTGACATGTTGAAAAAGGGAAGGCAGAAGTCGGGTAGTTCAACAACGATTCAGTCAGGTTAAATCGATTCTTATAGTTTCTCGATCGGATATTTTCAACGTGAGGAGGAAGGGGCTTCCATTTCATTTTACAGATGTTTTATGTTCAATATTACATATCCATGAAACTGCTGTTCGGTCAATTTCAATTTCGGACATTTCAATTTCATTCATATGAGAGGCTAAAGAAAATGCTCTAAGAACGCACGATATCAATGGTCTTGTGCCGCTTCATTGTTTAGATATACTCAGATAAATCTTTACTTCATTTTCAAACAAATTCTTCTTGGTGTTCTGCCAATGGGACCGTGGTCCACACACCAGAGTCGAATCGTCATTTCTTTCTCTTTCCCTCTCTATCTACGGCCTTCCTTTTCATCAGGTCATAAGTCAGGGGAGCATTTCATGAAAGGACTTGTCGGATGTTTTATCCGACAAAGTCTGTTTTATCTGACAGTTGCCATAGTAACGATGCTTCTCAGCCAATCAAAATCAAGGAAAGATGTCAGATCTGATAACTTGTCAGACAACAAATGTTGATGAAACGCCCCCCTGGTCACCTTTCAGTTCAGACACCATCCCAGTTCTTGTTCTACCTCTCCCCCTAAGTTTTGCCATTCATTAATAGAACAACAACAACAAACACAACAACAAATTTTGGAGGCCGGTGTCATAGGCAATTTTTTCCGGGCAGGCGATTGGATCCTTTGGAACCAATCGCTTGAATTTTCACCCGCCGATTGGATCCGCCTCGGTCCAGTCGATGCGATAGTCATAGCCATTTCAACCTACTCAAAGTCTCTGCAAAGTATATGCTTACTTTGCATACCTAATAGTTAATTAACCCGTCTACGCGTCTTGTAGGCCCCTACAGTGAATTTTCTCAGCCAGTCAAAATTAGTTTCCCTAAAGTTAAGGGGCCGTTAATCGTATGCATATTGTATGTACTGTAGAGTCAGCTGTGTGTACGATAATTTTCTCAACAAAAAAAAACACACGATAATTTTGACTCTCTAGTAAGATAAAACAGCATTTTGAACCTGGCAACGCTGTTCCGGGGACGAATCGACTAGTCGTTTCGTTCCTCCGGAACCCGGGACAAATCTTCTATGGCACCGGCTGGAAAAGGAAGGAGACAGGGAAGAGAAACTAGAATTTATTTCCATTTGGCCTTACTTCTCTGACATCCAAATTCTTCCCCTTTTTCAGATATAACATTCCAATATCAATGAACAAAAAACTACGTCAAAAATTAAAGGCACTGCCTTTGGGAGGAAACAAAAACACATTTTATTGGGCGAATCCATTAAGCAAGTGGTGGATGCAAACGTAATTTCTTGAGGATTTTGTTGCTATGGGTCGAGGGTTACGACTTATAATTAGTTTCACGTGGGCTTGCTGCATTTTGACCCTTTGTGAACTTTGACGTTGCTATTACACAGATTACACAGAGACTCTCTTGGAGATGTATTAGGCGCTATATAAATCCAGAATATTATTATTATTCATCATGAGAAGTAGAGAAGTCTTCAAACTACAAAATACGAACGAATGATGACAAAACAAAGCATGGCTTGTGATGAAATGGATAAGTTCTTCAGTAAAAAAAAAAAAAAAAAACTACATTGTTTTATGCATCGAGAGAATTAGTTGTGATTAAAGCGAATTTGGTCCAATTCTGTATTAATTTCTGACAAAGAAATTCTAATTTTTCTCATTTATTTAGCATATTGAGGTAAGAATTTAAAGAAACTCATGATCTTGAAACATGCTGCTATTGCACGAAATAGATCATAAAAAAAGTGCGCAGGTGTCCAGTAAAATAGTAAAGAGTCATAAATTTGGATTTTCCCCCGGTAAATGACCGCCCTAAGACATTAGAAAATCTTTAATTTTCCAATCACTCAAATAAATATTGTCCTCACAGACCTGTTTTAGATATTACTGGTGAAAGATTAATTTTAGCCCAGCGGCCTTATAGATACATGTAGTACCATTATGCCAGAAACTTGTGTGGATAAATAGTTTACGAATCAGGCGTAACTTGGCTCAAGAGTATCAAATTAGATATTTCATCTTTTCGGCCATGAAAAGTAGGAATCCTTCAAATAAAATTCTGGCACTTTTTTTACATTGTCACGATATTATGTACAATGTAGGTATTAATGATGATGATAAAAATAACAATAATAATGATAACGATATTAATGAAATTATAATAACTATGAGAATAATTTTAATGGCAATGATAATAACAATTAGAATAATAATATCAAAACACTTTTTTTTTTCATTTTTGTGATGGGTAAAGACATATCAATGTATAGTAGAGTGCACATAAATTCATACCATTTCCTTTCATTCCTTTATAATAGGAGCAAGTTAGAAGCTTGTCTATTACACTTTTGCCATCCATATTATCTTGCTTCCTCTCAATTTTTCGACTGATTTAAAAAAAAAAGTTTTCTAAAATGGATTATTACTTTTGGCAAAATGGTCTTCTAAGGATTTTTTTTTTTTCATGAAGTCCAGTTTAACACACAATCACAAAGAATAAATCAAACATTTACACCATATTTCTTACTTAGCTTGGAAAAATTAGAATGCTCATTTCGAACAGCACAGGTTTGAGCTTACACGCAAAGATTATCTGACATCATACACTAAAAATAACGATTATATCTCAGGAAGGAATTAGAAAATGATGAATGTTAATGACATCACAAAACTTATTACCGGATATCCAATATGGTATACCTTCCGGTTTCATATTCGATGTGGACTTTCCTGATTACAGATGAAAATGAAATGTGATCTAAAAGAATTTCTCAATCAATAATCATAATCAGGATAGTGGCACATTTAGAATAAAAGGTGTTATACTGATCAAAGTGTACTGGGTGAAATATTTAGCTACTACTGTTGATGCATATGGCTGAAGGAACTCATCTGCATGTATCCTATCCTATTTTATATTGAATCTGAAGTCATATGATAAATATCAGATGCAATATCCAATGGCCTTTTTAAATTTTGTGAAGTGGGAAGAGTGAAAATAGAAGAAAAATGAGAATGAATGCAAGTGAATTGAAAGATAAAGACATAAGGAAATAGTGAAGAACGGGAAGGGGTAGAAGGAGAGAGAGAGGGGGGGGGGGGGCGGGAGAGAGGTCAGGAGAGAGGACGAGATCAGATGAAAAGGGAGTAAAGCTGAAGACAAAACCGGTAAAAAGAACAAAAGTGTGGGCGTGGTTGAAAAATATAAAGGAGACATAATCTTCAAGAAGGAGCAGAGTCGAGAGAATTATATATACAGCTCAAAGTGAGAGAGAGAGAGAGAGAGAGAGAGAGAAAGGGAGAAAGAAAAGTTGTTGGAGGGATATAGAAAGGAGGAGGGGTAGAGAGAAAGAAAGAATGTGTGTGTGTGTGTGTGTGTGTGTGTGTTTGTGTGAGTGTGACAAAAATAGGGTATACTCACTGCACAATCGAATTCTTACCCCTTAGGCCCATGAATGTAGAATGAGTTGTCAGAAGAGGGTACCATTATAATTTCAGTTGGAGTAACCCTCTACGCACACCCACTTACCCTCCAGCATGTCCAGAAACACCCTCACACATCACTCACACTCACCTTCTACTACGCGCACAACACACACCGCGTACACTCTCTAGCATGTGAAAACTCAATAGTAACGAAACCACAGGAAATTGGTTTGCAATAATCACATGCTGGTGGCTTATGGTGGCGGAAAGTCCCTATATACGATAACATTTACATAACAATCAAAACTGATAATTCTGTATCTTTGCAAACTTGAGGCCAGTCATGGGGGAATTGCCAATGATCTCACGAGATGCATTTAATTCATCACATGATATGTTATCCAATGATTCCGAGACTCACAAATCACATATGATTAAAAGCCTGTTATCAAGCTATACACCGTTCAAGTAGCATCTCCACTACAGGCGAGATAAGTTAATAGTTCATTAAGTTCATATGCACTATGAATTATATTTAGAGCGAGAAAATATTGACTTTCAGAAGGCTGTAGTGCGGATAGCTCACATCCTCGTACAACCGACCAATCATGCAAGCAGCTGATCATTTTTTAAAGTAAATGCTGGTACAAGCATATTCAGTTTCCTCTATAAAAGTTACTCAACTTTTCACACCGAGATAAAGTTTTATTATCTTCTCATCATTATCATCTTCATTTTGATTGGATTATATTTGTGCTAACACGCTCCGAACACGCTGCAACGACAAGAACGTATTTGAACCAGGCAGTATTTCGATGGTTCACATATTTTGAAGCCAGGTAATACAATGTCTCCTGAGCTTTAAATCTAGGGTGGAGCAACTAAACGAATGTAGATGGTTGTAGTTGGGTTTAATACCCACACCCTTTTCTTCTGATGTCTTGTTCCTTCCTACCCATCGACAAGAACGGATCCGCAATCGCAAGACTCTCTTTGCCCAGAGAGCCGGCGTTGCTTAAAACCCTTACATTCTTCTACCACAACCTTCAAGACCACTCCCCACTTCCTGCAGAAGATTGCAAACCGGACACTTTCATCTTCAATCAAGGCCCTCAAAAGCGATTGCTGTCATCACTTTCACCATCTTTCCTTCCATCTCCTTATCCTCTTCACCGCCGTAACCGACTTCGTCATGGCACGCATCTTTGCAATATCCGATCTCCATGTCGATCACCCGGACAATTTACGATGGCTGGAGGAGCTGCCCTTTCATCGGTATGAAAATGATGTCATCTTAGTAGCTGGTGATGTCACCGATAAGCTTCCTCTTCTCAAGTCGACTCTGATCACTCTTACCAAGAAGTTTAAGACTGTCTACTTTGTACCAGGTAGTATATGATTCCATTTTGCCTCCACCTCTCATCTATGTCATCTTCTTGAAAATAATTCACCATAAAATTTCTTTTGTTCAGAACTTTATCAAAAGTGATTCGAAGTCTAAATTTCTCCAGTACAAGACTAATGTTTTTACAAGCTCTGCTTCTTTTAGTTCCTCTTTTCTCATGTATATGTTTTCTTTCTATTTCTTCTTTCATCATCTTAAGTTTTGTAAAAGGACACATAAGATTTATTGCACATTTATATCAGTTGTTATATGTCAAATGTTGTTTTCATGTTATCTTGTAATCCTTTCGCTTTTGATTAATGAGAACTGAGAAATACTTTGAATTAGAAAAAATGAAAACCATTCGATAACGTCATTATTTCGTAAAGATTTCCAAAATTAGGTTCGATGTAGCTTTTGAATTAGTTCAAAGCTTACACAAAAAAGAACAACAAACAAACAAACAAGCAAAAAAATAACAACAACAGAAACTTCTGGTGGTTGAACACAAGTGGAATTTTCATGAATTATTGCAGGGATTATAGTTAGAAGGTAGTTGAATTGGTTTTTGATTAACCCGTTCAAATACTCTGTAACTAACTACACCATTGTGTGGGATGACGTAAACTGTTGTAACGTGAGCACAGCTTGTTCAAAATATGCTAAGGGATTTTCCTGTGTAATAATCAAATATAATTTCTGTTTTCTGGACCAGGTTTTATGACTGAAAAATGTAGATTATCCTTGACACGGATTGATTAATTTCATGGGATGAATAAGTTCAGGAACCAATGCAGCTGCTATATAAAAATAGAGAATATGATAAAGCGTATGAGAGTGAGATGGGTGTAAACATTTCATCCGTTCATTTCATACACCTGAGAAAGATTAAAGTAAAGTGTTTACTTCTATAAGGCAGTATAAAATACTGATGATATCGGTTATTCTGAGTATATTCCCGAGAAGGATTAAAATTCGAATTGGTAATGCAGATGAAAATCGGCCTCTTCGTGACGTATGCACTTCAAAGAGCATATCTGATGAAAACGAAAGGATTAAATTGCGACTAAGATCAAAACATATTAATCGTGGTTCGGCTCGCGATCTGACGATATGTTTTTCCTTTTAGAATTTTTCTTTTCCTTCTTTTTTAGCGTTACTTCAGACCCTTCTTCTCCTTGTTTAGGTAGCAGCAACCAAATAAATCCTTTGATGAAGTGCTCAGATAGGAAACAGATCATTATCATCTTAATCGAAAATAATAACCTTCATATAAGGTTCTCTCTCCAGATCGTTCTGATTTTCAAACTTAATTGCTTGTTTAAATGCTAATTTTGAGGAGATGTCGGTCATGATCCATTACTATACTTCTTACAAACAAGAATAGAGTATAACTGTTCTGAAAAAAAAATGCATCCGAAAGCTGAAGGAAATACCCTTTATATCATTTAGAAATCTATCAAAATGTTAATACCGGGTAAATTGACGTGCTGCTACTGTATTCCCTTTTCTACTAATAAACTTCTTCTACCACTGCTAGTATTACTACTACTACTACTACTACTACTACTACTACTACTACTACTACTACTACTACTACTACAACAACTACAACAAAAACAACAACAACAACAACTCCTACTACTACTACTACTACTACTACTACTACTACTACTACTACTACTACTATTACTACAACAACTACAAAAACAACAACTACTACTACTACTACTACTACTACTACTACTACTACTACTACTACTACTACTACTACTACTACTACCACCACCACCACCACCACCACCACCACCATGACCACCACCACCATCACCACCACCACGATGATGGCACTTAACGTCAATACTCTGTATTCCTGAGAAGGAAACATTAAATCTATAAAATTCTGCTTCATTTTCATTCATGCGGGTATACCGTTATAATCTGTTTGCATTAATTTCGTATCTCCTCTTCACTGCTTATGAATAGAGTTCTTTTTCTCTCTCTTTCTTCATTTGGCTCGCAATACACTTTTATAATGGGTGACTTTTTTCAAGAATGTATACAGGAAAATGGTAATGTAAGCAATAAAAGACAGAGATGTTAAGGGTGGATACTGAGGATTCTCTCTCTCTCTCTCTCTCTCTCTCTCTCTCCCCCCCCCCCCCATCCCTTTGCATCTCTATCGGCTCCCTCTCTCTGGATCTTCATGTGCCCCTTCTTCTGTCTCCTTTTATCTGCGCGTATTTTCCACTGTCCCTTTGACTCTCTTCGACCCTCTCTGTCTCTCTCTCTGTCTCTGTCTCTCTTCATCTCTGTCCCAACGACTTGCTCCCCGTCCTGTCATCCTCTTTCTTCTTCCTCGTGTCTGTCCGTCTGTCTGTCTCTGTACTTCTCTGTGCTCCTCTATCTCTTTGTCTGTCAACCTATCTTTGTACACGTCCGTGTCCTTCTCTTTTTTGTCCTTCTCTGCCTTGCCCACTCTCTCCTCTTCCCCCTCTTTTTCCTTTTCTCTCTTTCTAAATCCTTTCATACAGGCAACCATGAGTTGTGGGTCAAAGACAGGAACATTCTGAACAATAACATGAACTCGGTGGAGAAATTTGAGCGCATCTTGGACTTGTGTGAGACCATTGGTGTCCGGACCGATCCGGGCAAGGAGGTCTTACCAGATGGTGAATCGGTCTGGATAGTCCCATTATTTTCATGGTAAGTTGAATATTTTGTTTTTATTTTCAGGATTCCTGTGTAGACCCTAATCTGAGTCCATAAAACTGAAGAAACTGATGAAATAATACGGTCATATAACGCAGCTACTAAACAAAAAATACTCTATCGCGCTTTTAAGTATCATTATCCCGGCTGTAGCTGAGCTGCCATGATAAGGCGCTAAAGCAGGAATTTCTTCTACCGGGTACCCCCTTATTACATCTGGGTGGAGAATGGCAAACGTGGATTTAATGTCTTGTTAAACAGGCCGGGATTTGAACCTCCATCCCTTTGACTGAGAGTCAAGTGACAGAACCACTGCACCTTGACCTATCTGTGAAAGACATAACCAGAACTCACTACAGTTTTTGGAATCTTTCCAGGTGACTGATAAATCCTTCAGCTGCAACTTTACTGAAATAAACCTTAACAAGATCTCGTGAATCATGTGAAATAGCATGGATATTGTAGGCTACAATCTTGATTAAAAGTATTAAATGTCAAAGAAAATGTTAATGGAAAAATGATAATGATTATCAAAAAATGTTACGTCGCACGAAGATGAGCGCAAAGCAGGATGCAGGAAGTTTTCAGGTATTCTTTAAAGTCTTTAAACCGACTGATTCTTGACACTGACTTGGTCCTATGATGTTACAAAAGAGCCATCGCTCTTAAAGAAAAAGAAAAAAAAAACACCAACAAAATAATGATACTTATGGAATTGGAATGGAAAGCAGTAAGTGAAAATCATAAAATTAAATTATAACGGTTATAATCGGTTGTCTTTGCATAGGTATGCGACGCCCGAAGACGACAAACAGGACTCTCTTCACATCACTGCCAGTCATCTCCGCGAAGATGTCAAACTCTGTAATCAGCTATGGATGGACAACCACAACTGCGCCTGGCCCAAGGACCTCGGTATGCCACGCGCCAAATTCTTCTGCAAGCTCAATCACGCGCGGACGCAGATGATCTACGACGCGCCCGTCATCACTTTCAGTCATTTCCTGCCGCGTAAAGAATTGGTGAAATCGAGCATCGAAGACGATCGCTGTATCGTCCACGAACGGCGCCATCTTGGGAAGCCCTTGTTGCTACCCAAACGACAGGGTTCGATGAAAGGGTTCAACTTCACCCGCTACGCAGGCTGTCAAGGATTGGACGCTCAGGTAAGGACATTGGGCTCGTTTCTCCACGTCTACGGGCACCAGCATCGCAATCGTGATCGTATGATTGATGGAGTTAGGTACGTGTCTCACTGTCTGGGATACAAGAAAGAGCGCGAGGAGGGATTCACCTACGGCATCAGGGAATGGAACGGCCCTAAGCAGGTATACCCAGCTGTTCTTAAAGCGTAGTGTGTCTCCTGGAGATATAATATTCTCGGAATAATTGTCTTAAACTCTAGGTACACGAGGCTTTATTTCAATTACGCCAATCAAGGACTTTCAGGCATCTAAATGCACAGGACTATAGGCGCAATATTTAGCCACACTCTTAAAACGGAATGGTGAAAATGACCCATAACTTGATTATGTGTCCCACCAAAACTATTTGCGAAGATTTACTAATTTGTAGATCAATATTTCCAAATTGTTGGTTGAGACGTACCAAAATGTTGGTTTATTTTGACCAATTTTTGGTCGGACGCATATTCACCGACACCTTGGTTATTTTGACCAATTCTTTTTCAGAGTGCACGGATGCAGTCCTTCTGAGCAGGCTCAGTTGCGCTGTAACCGTCCCTACCTGTTCGGGCCTATATCATTCACTGCTTACGGTGGCATGAATTATATTCCATACAATAATCAGCGTTATCGGCGGTAAATGAATAACGCTTTGTGTGCACCCGGCCTTAGACAATTTTTGAACGGTCATTAATGTCATCCCCAGGCTACCTCTCACATTTGATTTTTCGTAATTGTATTTAAGCTTAAAATCTGGAGCACTCCATTCTCAATGTAGCGTCAAATCTCCTCAACACGCCGGGAAGGACCGTGGACTTATCGAAATATTAAAGCAGATATGAAAACAACAAGACAATTTATTTATCTACATGTATATACATTTTGTTTTGTTTATCCAGAAGTACCGTAGGTTTGTTATCGTGTATTATCTGAGTGCAGTTGAACCATTGGTTTCTTCTTTTTCTTCTTTTAAAGTTTTATTTCATGCAAATGTCTTCTCATGAAAGATGGCTCTTGAATGGCCGTACCGACAGACAATTCGGTATGGTCCCTCGTGCAACAATAAGATAAAGTAACGAAAGCCCTGAAGAGACGAGAATGATCAAATCCCTTAAGTACCTATACGATTTCATTCATACCAGATTTACAAGGCATAATAATAAAATGAAAAGATTGTTCTAAATTCACACCCTGCATTAGTCAAATTAAACTCGTAAGGGTAATTATGTCAAGTACGTTCGAGGCGGGGAAAGAGTGTATAATCGGCGATTATTCTCTGGCGCGCTTAAGCCATCATTTCCTGAACTTGCACCCTCACACATCCCATTCATTCATTATCAAACAATGCACAATGACAAGTTGACGCATCTGAAAACTGAATCTAAGTTAATCGAAACGATGGGAGTGTGAATGGATACGTAATTTTTGTAGACCTTCCATTGTCGTCTCTTTGCCATCATTACGAAAAAAAAAAAAAAACGTTAAAAGTATCAAAATTGAAGTTACGTTCTATAGAAGATTTATTCCAGAGACCATTCAAATGGCGTAAATCCCAGGGGGATGGGGTATTCCCAATTTATTATTTTTAGAAAGAGAGAGAGGGGGGGGGGGGATGGCGTGTACAAAATTTATACCCCCACTTTTCAAAGAAGAAATAATATTTTGATCAGTCAGTTGTTGAAATAACGACGGTTGAAACTTTAAAAACCAGAGGTAAGGTTATAAGGTCCCGAGAGTATGTCCGTGGGTTTGTGTGTGTGTGTGTGTGTGTGAGATGTGTGAGGGTGTGGGTTTGTATAGCTTTACAAGCGAGGACAGTGAACAAAGAAAATTCCTGAGAACAATAGTCCTCGGTTGTCAAACAATAGTCCTCGCACGTCAAACAAAAGATTTGAGGCTTATTCCGTCAGCCTTGCGAGGCCAGGAGACAATACTTGTCCTCGGGAGTAGAGTGATGTAAGGCTGTTGGGTGTGTATGTGTGTGTGTACTCATGTGTGAGTTCGCGCAAGAAATTTCAGCACAATATTTCGATCAACCCCCACTCCTTGAAACAGATTTATGCCGGTGCCAGAAATCTGTTTATCATTAACGTCTGCTAAAATCAGCTCTTGCTAACTCTTATGGGGGAACAATAAAAAAGAAGGTGCTTACTCGTTAATTGGCTGTCAAGAACCAATGTAGTCGGCCTCTGTTAAGCCAAGCCCCTTATGCCTCTGGTGATGAAAAATATGCATGTCGAAAGTAAACAATGGATAATTCAACCGTCTGAGAAAGAGGGTAATAGCTTTCTGCTGAAAGAATGGTATACTATAGCATTTTCTAACGGTTAAAATATTATTTTTCAAAACCTCTCTTTCAGCCTCTTTCTTGATCTTTTTTGTATTTCTGAAGTTACGTTTTTGATTGGTTTTTACTTTTGGCATGTTTGGTCTTGGTTTTTTTGACAGTCCATTTCAGCAGCTGCTGTAAAACTAGTACAAATCTGTATATGACTTGTCGTGTCGTATTGTAGGTTATTGTATAATTTTGTATAATATCATTGTAAATATGCTGTATTATCTGATATAAAATTATATATATATATTATATATCATATCAAATAACATTATATTACGGTATAGTATATCATAATTATTATCTTATACATATTGTATTATAAATATTATGATATTTAATGTTATATATAAGAAATGCGTAAATAAAATGAAAGAAACCGAACGAAAATGAAACTGTGAGTAGAAGAATGTTGTCAGGAGTAGAA
This sequence comes from Echinometra lucunter, assembly GCA_029962745.1. NCBI lineage: Eukaryota > Metazoa > Echinodermata > Echinoidea > Camarodonta > Echinometridae > Echinometra > Echinometra lucunter. The sequence continues at coordinate 4,170,033 of CM057159.1, forward strand.
TTTCCATTTTCTTAGTTCGTTTCATTTTATTGTATACAGGCATATACCAGAGTGAAGAGCGGGTTAAAATTCTCATTCAGAGTAATTTTTCTTTGATTATTTGAATTTTTTTTCGGTAGGGCAAGGACATGCGTAGGTGAGTTGTTATGAGGTAAATTGATGGGAAGAGATTTTGAATTGTAAAACAAAAATCCTTGCCTCCTACATCAACTAAAAAAATAGGAGAGAGAAGAAATCTGTCAAATAGTTCCATCAAGTTTCATTTTATTGTATACAGGCATATACCAGAGTAAAGAGCAGGCTAAAATGCTCAAAATCAGTATAATTTTTCTTTAATTATTTCATTTTTTGGTATGGCAAGGACATGCATGGGAGGTGTGTGAGTTGTTATGAGATAAATTGATGGGAAGAGATTTTAAATTGTACAACAAAATCCTTGCTTTTTAAATACAAAGAGAGAAAGAGAGAGAGAGAGAGAGAGAGAGAGAGAAGAAATCAAAGTCATATAGTTCCATCAATGTTTTAGATGATAGTAATGTAATAAAGTCTTGTGAAACGATATCGATCTGTCTTGTACAGTATATTCGAAGCAGAGACAGAATGCAGTCATTATGAATAACCAATTTGAAAACAGATATCATGCACACTTCAACTTCATAACATTCAAGTTTGACCCTAAATATTGTCACCAAAGAGAGAGAGAGAAGAGAGAGAGAGAGAGAGAGAGAGAGAGAAAGGAGGGGGGCAGGGAGAAGGGATGAGAATTACCCGGATATACAACAAAATTGTGACTCCCATCTTTTTAACCCTTTTATCTTTTTTTCTTTAGTTTTCTTAAAATTGGAAAGGTTTTGTTGTTCTAGTAATTCTGAGAGGATTTTGACAAGGTTAAATGAATCGATAGAAAAACTATTTTAAGGAATTCGTGACCTTTGCATTTTATTAGAATATATACTTAAATACGATATTCCAGTTCTGAAATTAAGTCCTATCTAATCGGTTTCGCCTACTACTTGAGCCCAAGTTACCAGAATTGTGACAAAAACACTATATAACAAACATCAAAACAAGTCATCATTATTTTGTTTGTTTCGTTATCATTTAAAAAAATCATCTTCGTCTTCATTTTTATAGCTTCCTGTTTATTTAAAGGCGGAGGTCCTTTCGATTTTCTAGATCATTTGCGCGGCACTACACTTTGGAGAGTTGTGATAGATCTTTTAAATATATAATGCCTACACTCTAAAAACTGAAATGTTGAATCACCATTTAAAAGGGTGGGGGAGTGACTACATTTTCACAATGTTAGATACCACTTTGAACATGCTGGATTCAACACTATGCACTGTAAGAAAAAAAGAAGGTTCAAATTTGCACCCTTCAAAATTTCATACACTAGGAGCTCCTTTAAGGGTGCAACTTTGTACACAAAGAAGCATCATGCACCATTAAGGGTGCAGTGAGCTACATTTTACACCATTCAGGGTGCAGAGTTGTACCCTTTAGGGAAGGTGCAAATTTTGCACCCTTTTGGAAGCAAAACTTTCTGCACCCTTTAAGGTGCATAATTGCACCTGTTAGAGTGCAGATGGGCATTTTCGGGTGCAAGCAAGTACAAAAGGGTACATATTTGAACCTTTGTCAAGTAGGGTGCAAGACTGCACCCCCAAAAGTGTTGCTATTGTAGCATTAGGGGTGCAAAATTGTACCTTTTCTCTTAGAATGTGCATGGTGGATTCCAACCTTTATAGTGTTGAATCCAGCATGTTCAAAGTGTTAATCTACCATTTGAAAATGCAGTCACTCCTCCACCAGTTTAAATGGTGAATCAACATTTTAGTTTTTAAGAGTGCATGGCATTCAAATACCATGTTTTTCATGTTGCAAACTCTGTAAAGCACCCATCGCACTTTCTTCTTTTCTCCAAGATTAAATTAGTACAAGCAATTGGACAATTTATGGGGATTTAAACATCATGGCAATGAAATGAATGTTTAGTCCATTCCTTTATTTTTCATATCCATTTATGAAGGTAGCCTCTCCAGCTGCTAACCTTGAGGGCCCTAAGCAAAATGATCATATGGAAATATAACATTAATGAAATGTATTCCTGAGAATTGAGAATGCACATACATATAAATATGCATTTGACTGGAGCATGATAATATATTAACCCATTCGTGACAGAGGTCCACATTTTGTGGTTTGGCCTAATATCTTTTGATGCAGAGCCCTAAAAATCATATCAAATACATGAGCAGAAAGAGCAAAAAATTCTACACAAACTGTGCCCATTTTGGTTACATCAATATTCGTTGTTTGATGCTGAAATTTTTTAAAAGGAAAATAAGCATTAAAATCCTTAAATTGGCAATGTGATAGAAAGTTTCAAATCACCGTTTTCCCTTTCAAATTGGCAGCTTTTTGACTTCTCATCATAATTTCTGTCAATTTATATTCATTTCAGATACATGACGTTTTATAAGAAAAATGTAGCAATAAAATAAATATGTTGGTGTTGCCAATTTGAAGAATAAAAGCTGATCAAATTAGGCTTTAAATAATTCCTGTCACGAATGGGTTAAAAAAAAAGTAAAGGTACTAAGAGCTAGGTAAAACATGGAGAGACATTTATACATGCTTGAAAAATAGAGATACATGTAAGAGGAATTAGAAGGAAGAAAGCGAACAGGAGAGGAAGAAAATATAGAAAGTGAGAAAGAAATCAATGTATTTACAAAGAAATAGAGAACATAATTATGAAAGGATATAAGAGAAGAAGGAATGATAATAATAATAGTGATAATATTAGTAATAATAATGTTGATGATGATGACGATGATGGTACTAAAAATCATAATAACAATAATGATGATGATGATGATGATAATAATAATAATAATAATAATAATAATAATAATAATAATAATAATAATAATAATATAAACAGATACATACAGCACTTAATACTGTGTTTCTAAGCGCTTTACATGTAATCATTACACCCTGCTTACTGGATTCAATCGCTAAGCCACCCATAAAGTGCACCATCTCCTCTCCCTTGGGAGCGTTCCGACCAGGCGCACATTGGTGTAGACAGGTCCTCATTACTGGGGGGGGGGGGGGGGATTCTCGCATATAAACACCCACGTCAAAAAAAGGGGGAGGGGGAGAGTGCATACCCCCGCCCCACCCCTGCTAGACTACGCCCCTGCAGGCGCACATATGCCAGTCGACTGACGTTCCCATCCTAGTGGTAAACGCGTGGATTAGTGTCTTGCCAAAAGACGTAACTACTGGCGGGTTGAGATTCGAACCCTCAACCGTCTGACTGAGAGTGAAGGAACCACTACAATACGACATGAGAATACTAAATAAGAAGCGAAATGACTAATCGCTAGGCGAAGTGACGAATCGCTAGAAAGAAACCAGTAGGTGTAAATGGATAAATGGGGAAAAAGAGAAAATGAGAATTTCTCAAAATAATACGCAAATGGTATGAACATGATGAAGGAGATTCCAGTCATGGAAATGGCAAGTCGTTTGTAATTGTCCATTCGCTATGTATAACATGTTTTCTGGAATTCACTTTCTTCATTGTTATGACGAAAGAGAAATATTTTTCTGATATGGGCTGAATATTCTTATAGTCCTTCATGCTTGAAAAATCAACAACATTTTTCCCATTATGAAGTTGGGTAAACGATATTTTAAATAGGCATACTTTTGAGAAGAACGAAGGCGAGAAAGAGGAAAGGGACAGGGACAGAGATAGAAAGAGAAATGGAGAGCGAGAGAGAAAGAAAGATAGAGAGGGAGAGTGGATGAGAGAGAGAGAGAGAAAGAGATTAAGGAAAGGGCATATTCAGGGGCCGCGGAAACGAGGGGCGGCTGGGGGGAGGGGACTGTAGCCCCACAAGTTCGGCTATAAAACAAAACAAAACAAAACAAAACAAAACAAAACAAAACAAAAATCCTATTGATTGTAAAAACTTAATACCTGAATTGTAAGTTGTTCATTTCATAGACTTGCAAAACCATAAAAACCCAAGGGCTACCGGGAGCTCCGCCCCCTGAACCCCTGCCAGGGGCCTTGCAGCCCCAGGACTCCTCCTTTTTGGGTGTCAGTCTCCCCCCCCCTCCAAATATGTTACGCGGCCCCTGATGATGGAAGATTACTTGTATAACATTATGGAGGGAGAGAGGAAGGGAGGGAGGGAGAGAGGGAGGGAGGGAGAGAGAGAGAGAGAGAGAGAGAGAGAGAGAGAGAGAGAGAGAGAGAGCGCGCGAGCGCGTGTAGGGGGAGGACAAAATGATGGGAAGATTATAGGGGCGGATGTATTACATATTTTTTGCAGGTACCTGACTACAAGAAATTCCGTAGCCGAGTCGTAAAATTGATTTCAACACCCCCCCCCCCCCACTATACCAAAGAGGGAAGCATCCTCCTTTGTAACGAAACCAAAATAGATGAAGGAATTATTCATATGATACAGAAGAGACAAATAGCTTACTGATGAAGATAATTGCCAAAACGATTCCCGAGCGTCTCCTTACAGCTAAAACCATAAAAATAATTTGTATTCGTTATCGTTTCCGATTTTACTCTAAAATACATCAATAATTTATATGTTCCTCCTTACTTTTCTCCACATTGACGCATTCTTCTATGTTCCATTACAACTAAAATATTATTTCTAGACGTCAAATAGACTATCGATTTCATATGAAGTATCTTACTTCAGTTCTGCATTCTCAAACTGTCATTATGTTACGCTTAAATTTGCATCCATTTACAGATGTAATAAGTACATCATGTCTTATTTTGTCATGAAACTAAGTCTTGAATACTTCATATACAGGAAAGAAAATCGTCAAAACACCGTAAACAAATCTATACAACACTTGTTAATTTCTTTGGAAAGAAAAATAGCCTTTATTGAAATTTATTTGGGGGGGGTATTATTTTTTGATGCAATCATTATAAGGGCGTTGAACATTTGATTCTTTTATTTCCCCAAATATATGCCGCGAAGGAAAACCATTACGAGGTATATGTAGATGGGCACTTTAGACTCTTATCACGATCACCCCCCCCCAAACAGTCAGTTACATCACTTTATCAATCTCATACATGTATATAATTATTGTCAGTCTCTTCAAGCATGACTAATTTAACCTCATTTCTGTAACCTTTGTGAAAGGTGTATATATGCTTCATCCAGTAAAAGATAACACAATGTTGTGACTGTAATAAACAGACAGACCAAAATTCATGTCATTTTGAGATCACTTTCTCAATGTCATTTCATATAATAGCACAATTTTACAGTACTCGGCCACCATAGATCGGAAGACAACGTTGTCCACCTCTATAATACCAGCCAATAACTTATCATCTATAGTTAATTGATTTACAGACCTTTAGAGCTTCATACCCCCAAAAGGAGAAATTAGCAAGAAGGAAGTGACGATACAAAGAGATGGGATATTATTCAACGCCAAGATGAGAAAGTGCAGGCATGTTGAGGAATGACTATACAATATGATGATTATTTGCGCAGCTTGATTTTCCATTTACTTCAAGGGTTAAATTCTGCTTGCAAATCCACTAACCCTGAATGGAAAGTATATATGATCAAAATGACGCCCCCGGCTTTCCAGGAAGAAATGTATTCGTTATCGTCAAATTCTGATGGAAGGATTTAAAACGTTTTTATAATGGTCATGAGAAGGAACGTAAAATTGTCCCTTACTATGTGACTCACATATAAATCAACTTATTTTGAATAAGGGAATAGCTTTTAATTGCATATGTTTCTCCCCAAGATGATATGCTTGTTTATTGATTAATTAATTAAATAATTAATTAATTAAGTAATTAATTATTTATATATTTAATTAATTAATTTATTTATTCATTGATTGATTTATTTATTTATCTATCTACTTATTTATTTATTTATTTATTTATTTATTCATTTATTCATGTATTTATCTGTTTTTTAAATTAATTTTTTCATTTATGCAGAAATTGATAATGATTAATCAATTAATTTAACTGATTTATTTATGATATTCAAAACAGGGTGGCATATATCGCTCATTATGCTTATCTTCCATGCATGGGGCCCTGTTTGGTAACAATGTTATTCAATAACAATGGTCAATTTAAAAAAATCCCAGACAATTGCAGCAAAACAAAATAGTAATAGTAATAATAATAATAATGATACATAGGATTTCTATAGCGTCTTTTCCATTTTGATTAAATGCTCAAGGCGCTTTAAAAAAAAAAAGAAGAAATAAATACATATTTATACAAGTATACAAATTAATTGGTATCCTCACAGGAAGTGGATTAAATTTATGTTATTTAATCGTTTGGTTTAAACAGGGTAAATCCTTGAACAGAGAATATATAACTTTTATTATTTTCTCCACAGAAATACATGTGTTGACGTCACTGTGGCTGTGCCCAAGTAAAATAAATTGAAGCATTCATCTTCATTAGTATACTACTACTACTATCATTACTGTTATTATTAAGATCATTAATACCATTTTTTATCATAATTATCATTAATTTCATAAACCAATTGCACGGCCCAGTTGCCGATTTGCCCTAGAGATTACAATGATCTACATGACCTACATTTCCTGAAATTACTATTTATTGAATGTAGTTTAATCTTTTTTCACAAAAATATTTCTGCATTATCAATGCTTCCGATTAAAGCCATTTTAGGATGAAATTGACCTGCACTGAATAGTTTCCTTCTGAAACGAAAAAGCCGACTAACGTTAAAAACGAAATTACTTGCTGCAATTATACCCCCATGAGTCAGTCTGGAGTAAGAAGTAAGCTAGGATTAAAGTGTTCTGATTTTAAACTAATTCTTTAGATTTCAGTCTTCTTACAGGAAATTGAAAACTTTTTTAGAATTAAACAAGCTTCAATAAAAACATATGAGCAATCCACAGAAACAAATCAACAACTCAAAAGAAAAATAATGATATCACACGATAACAATCCTAAGCCCTGCGAAGCCTCTCAGAAATAGACGACAGCCCCCGAACCAACTATTTTAACCTCACTAGGCCCCCTTTTTGAAAGCCCTTTCCAGCAGTTTCACAAGACTTCCAGTCCTCGATAATCGACAATTTCCTAAGTATCTTTATGAATTCCGTGGTTTAAGATCTCGAGGACTGTAGTTTTCGTAGGCAGTCGGTATATTGGACCTTTTGGAAACCCTATTTCTTATTTCTCTCTAATATTTCTTTCTTTTATCGGTCTGGTGGGATAGACACCGTGGGACCCCCCCCCCCCCCCCCCCCGGCGAGAAATTTATCACTGCAAATTTCGAGCAAAGAAGAGAAAACAGAACTATCGATATGAAAATGAAACATACAAGCGGGGAAGGAGTTGTCAAGGGAGTTGTGTGTGTGTGGGGGGGGGGAGTCCCTTTGAGCCCTTCGATAGTTTTTCTTAGGGTCGGTCGATTAGTGGTCTGAGGGTCGATTTGTGTAGGATGAATTGACCGGTCACTTGAAAATTCCCCTAACCAATTTCAATCCCCGGTCGCGCCCAAAGCAGTCATGTATACATGTACCCCAAAGCTTAAAGGAGAATGCAACCCAGACATCAGTGTGCTTCCAGTGAATGAAGAAGAACAAGAAGAGTGAACAGTGAAAGTTTGAGGAAAATCAGACAATCTGTTCAAGAGTTATTAACTTTGAAAGTCTAAGTAAATCCTTATTGTGCGGATCCTTGAATTGGCAACTTTGCCACCATCGGTGATGTCATCGTGGACAACTCTCCATTCATTTTGTACACATAATTTAATATTTTCTTTATTTTCAAGAAAAATAAAAATTCTTTTGATTTATTGTTTGAGTATGACATGGCTATATCAATTCTGCAAGCATTTTTGGAAGAATTATGTTGATTCCTGACTTGAAATTTCATATAAATTATTTTTTTTAAATTATGCACAAAATGAATTGAGAGTTGTCCACGATGACATCACAGATGCTGGCAAAGTTGCCAACTCAAGGATCCCCATTATAGGGATTTACTGAAACTTTCAAAATTCATAGCTCTTGAATAGATTGTCCGATTTTGCTCAAATTTTCACTGTTTACTCTTCTTGGTCATCTTTATTCACTGAGAGCACACAGATGCCTGGGTTGTATTCTCCTTTAAAGCGACAGGTGTTCTTGAGACTATGATAATAATACCCGCACATTTGAAGAATATTTTACTTTCTTCCGTTACCATCGCTGGAGTTGGTTATTAAAGTTTATTGTTCCTGTTTTCTGTCATCCGATACAACGTCTGCCATTGAGTTCACGCAGACAACCTTCCAATGTCACTTTGAAGCCCTAGATCTAGCCGTTTTCGACTTCAGGCTTACCTGGTTATCCTTAATACATAGAGAGAGATATCGGTGCCGAAAGAATTTTCAGTTCATATCTTTGTTTTTGTTTTTTTTTTTGTTTTGCTGTTGCTATATCGGGAAGGGTCATGGGATGTCTTTTGTAAAACGCGTTTGATGTAAATTTGCTTTGCAGCCATGCTTCCGAAACAAGGGTGGATATTTTTGCACATATCATGCTGTTATATATATATCCTCTAATAAACACATGAAATAACCTAGGGCCTACTCGATGATAAAATTGAGAGAAATATATTCCGGACATCTTTACATCGAACTCGGAAACGCCCATTATGCAATGCGAGTGCGCGAAAGGGCTTTCTTTCGTAAATCGAAAAAAGAAAATTTGCCTTAAAACCTTTGTTTCTAAGGTAGCAGTAATTTAAAAACAATAGTTAGTGCCACTGGATTAAGTGGATTTCCATTACATCCAGTGGCGGCATCAGGGGGGGGGGGCATGGGGGGACATTCCCCCCCCCCCCACTCAGAAGCTTTGTCCCCCCAGTTGCCCCCCAGAATTTTTGAGGACTGAAAAGAAAAATTATACAGTAATTTGTAAATAAGTAGATGTTGTCATAAGCATCATATTCAAGCTGTGATGTGCTCTAAAATACCATTTTCCGCTATTCAAAACTTGAAAATTTTCTCACTCAGTCGCTGTTGGCTTCCTCGCACACTGTTAGTTTGTAATGTAAATTTTCACTGGTTCTAGTTCTGATCAATATCTTTGCTCCATTAAGCATTACCTGTTTTACAAAGATTTCTCTCTATATCAATATTGTAACAGAAAAATGTTTATTGGGGCCACTAAAAGCATTGGCGTAAATCCCGGGGGGGGGGGGATATATCCCCCACTTTTTGGAGAGGGGGGATATATGGCGTGTACAAATATCCCCCTCACTTTTTAAGGAGGAAAATATATTTTGATTTATCAGTTAGTAAAAATTTTGCATATCTATCATAAACGACCATCATATTTTAAAATTTCTATTTGAAAATGCGATTGAAAACCAGAAAAAATTGGTTATTTTTGGCTCACTCGCTTCGCTCGCTCGTCATATTTTATAATTTCTTTTCTAAAATGCGATTAAAAACAAGAAAAGTGGCCATTTTTGGCTCGCTCGCAAAATTGATATTAAAATGTGCATAAGAGAAAAATAAAATGATCCAAAAATTCACTTATCCCACCCCACTCCTCAAAGTGGGTTTACGCCGGCGACTAAAACTCGCGCTTCACGCTCGATTTTTCCATACACGCAAAAAAAAAATTGACTGCCCCTGCCCCTCCAAATTTTCTTTTGCCCTCCATTTGCCCCCCCCCCCCCACTTTAACAATCCTGGTGCCGCCACTGATTACATCACATTTAGGGGCATTTTGCGCTGACGCCACATTTTGTGTTTTGAAACAGGTACAAAGTTCGCTCTAAAGAGAAACTGTCTGTTTTTTATGTAAAAACAAGAATATGATATTAAAATATCATCATGTCAGTATACCGTGAAATCAGGATATCGTGTTTGTGGACTGTGGAATGTGGTCTATAATAATGGATGATGCCATTACCGATTACAAAGAAGGCAATAAAGTTTTAGATAAAGTATATTAAACTTCAAGATCCTACACTAGGGAATTAAGTCTTTATACAAAAGCTCCTTTCTAGACGAAATGTCTACTTATCTAGAGACCTGTATTGAATAAAAAATATTTTGACATAATTATCATCACTGGAGTTTTAATTTTTTAATCGACAGAGGCTTTTTCAAATTTGTTCTATCTTTATTCTTGAAATTTGGATGAATAAGTTTTCCAATTGGTTTACACTAATTCGTTATTTTCCTTATAAGATTTGTATTTGCTCGTACAAAAGATGTCGGTAAATAATTAGTCCCAACACCCCATTCAAAATATTCCAACGACTCCCATACTGAAGATTAGGGCGAGTGGGCGCAAAATGATATTTTAGATAACGAAGCTTTTTGAAATATTTGTTATTACTTTTCAATCGAGAGAAGAAAAGAATGCCGTGACACTTTCCATAATCTCCAGGGGACAAGGTTTCAACACCTACATGATTTACATAATAACAGCAAATGATAAATTGTTATATTAGATGGCAATTTTTTTTTAAAAAGTAGTCCGGTCCCTTTATCTAAGATCTAAGGTCATTTATCAAAATCACTCTCGATTTCAAATCCCCAAACAGTGGTAATGACAAGTGATATTAACCTCATTACAATTTGTTCCGGGTTGAAGTGTTAAAAGGCAAATTCAGTATCGAATTTCCGCCTAAGTACCCTAAATATATATGCGTACAATCCTCATTGTGTAGAGGGAGAAAAAAAATATCTGAACAATTTAGGATTCTTGATGAAAAGTATTCTTATATTCTGGAGAAAATGCAAATTTACCTCAACTGTCCAAACTGGAATGATATATCTGCCTATAAATCAATTCCCCTTTGATCTTTCAGATGCATTTCTCTTCCATCATGCTTCCCAGAATATTGAGTTCTCATCAATATTCAATTTACAGTTGAGAGAAAAATCCTTGTTTTTAGATGAATGAAATTGGTTTAGCGATATTGAAAACAGGAGAAGGGAACGTGAGGGGTTGAATACGGATAATCGTTTTGAGATGCCATGCGTTGGTAGTTTTGTTATTTGTATTTGTATTTTTCACTGAAAAGAAAGTACTGACTAACCTACTCACGAAGCTGCCATTTAATGTCTTTACATGATGGGGGGGGGGGGGGGTTAGGGGAGGTTGTGAAAGTTGCGAGATCTTGGAGTACTGACATGTCTAATTTCCGTTGGAATCTTATTTTGCATTTTTACAACATTTTCAATTTACTTTCGAGAGCTCACAAAGAGTTCACGAATGCCGGAGTTTATTAACCAGTTAGTGGAGAGGGCGGCAAATGAAATATACTAGTAATTGGATGGGATTTTCCACACTTCTCTATACAATCAAAAGACAAATAAGTTGAGAGAAAGGGAAAGAGAGAGAGAGGAAGAGAGAGAGAGAGAGAGAGAGAGAGAGAGAGAGAATGAGATACATTCACGAAATAATAATCAACATGGGGGGGGGGGGTATGACTTTACAAATCAATCCACTAAAGCGTCGATACAACAGCAAACTGCTAAATTTCTTGATTACTGCATATTTAAAGAAAGTACTTTTTTCAGTTCACCTGCTCATAGTAGGCTGGCCACGGGACTGCCCATGCCTTCAGTATTTTGAAAGTGTTGTTCAAGCCCTCATTCATTGTCTGCCCTATAAACAATTAAAACTTAATTTTTGAACCCTCCGTTGCGTAACGATTTACGAGGGGGTTATTAAAAAGACAGTGTTTGTTGTTGTGGTGTTGTTTCTTGTAGCTTGTAGGCCCTTGTAGGAGGGTTCACGATGTGAAAACGTGAGTGCAATCACTTCTTGGCCTAATTATCAAAGGTGAATTGCAATATTAAAAAAATGAAATCGTAAATTCAAAACCTTTAAATATCTTGAAACACACTACTTCATTCCAAAAGAAACAGCGGAAGCACACCATACAATCCGTCTGCAATCCCATTTTGGAGAAAATTGTTATAGCATTTGCATATGAACATTCAAACATGTAAAAAATTTCCGAATATTCAGTCGTATAAATATTTAAATCGAAATTCCAGACTATTGCGAGCCTCCCTGTGGGAATAGAAACGAATTCGAATTCTGAATCGTATAGTGACGTCATAGAAATTTGCGATCGGCTACGAATTTAAGCCGCTTTGGGCTTTACTCCGACAAGGCTTGCAGTTAACCAAAATTTTGATTTTAGTATTCCCGTCATTATTGCGAACTTCAAATAAGATAATTTTACTTGTTCGAAACTTTCATATCTAATGCAAAATGCCATTTTGTTTGAAGATCAGGTCGCAGTCGGATCGGATATAGAGTCGGGTGGTCTTTAAAGAGAGTCTATTTTAAGTGTCAAGCGGTGGGGGATTATATGTGTACAAAACCTCTGACAAGCACCTCCACCTCCCAAATGAAAAAAGAAAGGTCGGATAAAAAATGTTTATATTAGGGCCCCCGTTTCATTTGCTGACTTGGTTAAGGTATATTAGTCTGAGTTTAGAATTTATCAACAAAAAATTGTTGGGACAAACTTTTGATTGGGGATGTCATCCCTTACAACACCCCTTCTTTTCCAATATTAAAATCCACTTTGTAAGAAAAGGGGAAACAAGATCTAATTAAGTAACATTATCAGACTTCTTGACATTCTGTGACCTTGTTAATTGCTTGCCTTCAGCACCGGGCCTGTTAAATAATCACCTAATTATCAACCTCCACCTCGCTCAAATTATCGAGTCGATCAAAGTATTTTCACAGATAATTTCGAATTATCTTGATTCGGTGAGCGCAAGCAATTATGGTAATTTGGAGACCATCAATCTCGAACTTTTTTTTTTTTTGGGGGGGGG
>CM057159.1:4183434-4312909 GCA_029962745.1 Echinometra lucunter
GGAAACAAGATCTAATTAAGTAACATTATCAGACTTCTTGACCTTCTGTGACCTTTTTAATTGCTTGCCTTCAGCACCAGGCCTGTTAAATAATCACCTAATTATCAACCTCCACCTCGCTCAAATTATCGAGTCGATCAAAGTATTTTCAAAGATAATTTCGAATTCTCTTGATTTGGTAAGCGCATGCAATTATGGTAATTTGTAGACCATCAATCTCGAACTTTTTTTTTTTTAAATGTATTATTTCATTTCGTCTCCGCCCCGCCCCCCCCCCCCCCCCGTACTACCTTCTCATTTCCACTTCTCAAGTCCCTTAACCTTAATTTTCAGATGTCGAATTGTTCTCGGTCTAAAGAAGAAGAGGAAGAAGAAGAAGAAGAAGAAGAACAAAAACAAGAAACGAAACCAACCAAACAAACAACAACAAACAACACCTATAACCAGGGGCGGCGCCAGGGTATTTCTATAGGGGGCAAGATGACCCATGGGTGAGTTTAAATGAAGAAATAGGGGTATGATATAGTTACGTAACCAAACCCTCTCTTTTTCACTACTATTCTTTCTTCTTTCTCCTCTTTTTTCTTTTCTTTTTTTTTTTGTCACATGAAAAATCATAGGGGGAGGGCGGTCGCCCCCTGCAGCGCACCACCCCTGCCTTTAAGAACCAAACAGAAGAAACAAAGTCTGATCCGTCTCCTCATAATTAATCATGCATACAAAATGTAGCTGAAATAATGTCATGCATATTGACCACTGTGACCTTTGACCTATGCAACCCAAATCATCTAAATTTGTCTTAATATGGTGATGCCTACTAGCATCAAGCTTGAATTTCAAGCCTCAAATGGTTCCTGACTATCGTGGTGATAAGGTCAAAACTCAAAATTTCAGAAATTGACAACTATCACCTTTGACTTACGTACCCCCCCCCCCAAAAAAAAAAAAATTCAATCTAATCTGATTGTCTTCCTATGGTCATGCATGCTAGCGCCAAGTTCGAAATTTATAACTCCAATGATTCTTGAAATATCATCAAGGTGAGGCTAATTAACACCTGAAATTTCAGTGGTCTACCTCTGTGACATTTGGCTTTTGACCTACATACCCCAAAATCTAATGAGATCGTCTTCCTAACGAGGCTAACACCTACAATTTCAGTAATTGACCTCTGTGACCTTTGACCTACATACCCCAACATCTAATCTGATCGTCTACCTAAAGTGATACATACTAGGACAAGTTTGAAGCTCATACCTTGAAATGGTTCTGGAGATATCGCGTTGACGAAAAAGCGGGACGGACGGACAACCCGAAAACATAATGCCTCCGTCACCACCTTCGGTGGGGTGGAGGCATAAAAACTGTCCAAAGTTTCTACTGGTAGACAAAGAGGCCATTTGCTCGTATAATGTTATGAAATACGTGAAATCCTCTTACCCACACATCATCAGTTCAAGGCGGGAAAAGTCGTTATCTAATAGTGTAATATTGCTGCAGTACAAAGTCACTCTTTCACCTCATGAACAGGGAGATCGTAAATTAAGTAGAAATTTCAGAAAAAGCTGGTAAAATATCTAGTGCCTCACTAAAAATGTTTGAACATTCATTCTTCACGACGTATACATGTATTGTAATACTAAACTAAAAACAATTTTTGTATAGTGCATATCCAGTCGTGATCTAACTTTCTAAAGGACTTTGGATATTATTACCCTAGCTGGCTTTAGCCCAGCAGCCATTACACGCGATCATGCATTTCAAGGAATCAATTCCAGCCAGGTACCCTCACTATGAACATGGCGGACAAAGAAAGCGGACAAAATAAACAACCTCTCATTCTACCCTGCACAATGGTTCTGGTAGTCAAAAGAACATCCCTTCACATGTAGTTCCAGGTGAATATGCATGTGACACATGTTCCACACATTTTAGACAATAGCAGTGAAGGGATGTTCTTTTGACTACCAGAACCATTGTGCAGGGTAGAATGAGGGGTTGTTTATTTTGTCTGCTTTCTTTGTCCGTCATGTTCATAGTGCCTTTACCTCTCGTGGGTTGAGTGCGGCAAAAGGAGATTAATGCCTTGCCAAAGGACATTAGTCTGCGCCAGGGATTTTAATCAAACTTGTGGTTCACCACCTGCGACCCGATTTTCAAACAAATGTCATTTTGCATTAAATAAATGATTATCTTATGTGAAGTTCGGAATAATTTTGGTTAAGTGCAAGCCTTGTGGTCGGAGTAAAGGCCAAATCGGCATCAAATTGTAGCCGATCGCAAGACTGCTATGACGTCACTACGATTCAGAGTTAAGTTCACTTTTATTCCTACAGGGAGGCTCGCAGAAGTCCGGAATTTCGATTTTAGTATTCATACGACTATTCAGAACTTTGATCATTAAGATTTTTATGTTTGAATGTTCATATGTAATGCTATGACAATTTTTTTCCAAAATCAGATCGCAGACTTTAAAATCATGTGTCAAGTCATGGAAAGGAGGAGGTGGGGGGGGGGGGGGGGGCTACACTATACAAACAGTTTCAGGACAAGATGTTACTGTTATAACAATTTATTGTTTTCTAAAGTTTTGTGCCCCTACATATAGGAAGGAAAAATCACTTTTCTGAGTTTATGTAATTCATGCAAGTTCTTTGTTTTTCACGCACATGTACTTGTCAGAGGCGTAGCTAGGATTTTTTTTTTTCGGGGGGGGGGGGGATGCGGGTGGTTTCATGAGTGTGCAAAGCATGCTCTCTGGAGGGGAGGGTGCAGGGAGGGGGATTTTTCCCCTTCCCACGAATAGCATGGAAGTTTTGACTTTCTTTGTCACCATTCCTTGTCTGCTCCTTCTCTTCCTACGTTCTCTCACCTTTTTTCTCTTCTGACTCAAGCTTGCTTTTTCTCCTTTTTCGGCTTTTTTTGGGGGGGGGGGATAACCACCCTCATCGCCCCTCGCTATGTGGACAATGTGAAACTTTCTGTAATTATATGTACATGTTTACAATAATGACTTCCCATGCCATGAGGAAATTTCTTCACTTTTTTCATCATCTTGCTTATGCATCAACACTCATACCTGGAAATGCACACTGTTCCATTTGGGAAAGTAAAACATTACTGCTAGATGTGATATACAAATGACAAGGCAAAAGTGGAATAATTTACATTTGATAAATTGATTTTAGAATCTTTACTGTATTCCAATAAATGGTATATTTACAGGTTCATGTACGCAGGACAGCATATAGATGTGAAATTTTGCTATTTCAACTGTTCAAAATGCAGGAACTATTAGGTAAAGTAGATAAGAATTAGTAGTACCCGGTATACATTATCAAGAATAAAAAGTGATGGTCAAACTGTCTGTGTGCTTGACATGCTTAAAAATGCATACGATTCCAAACTGCAAAGTGCATGATTCATCAGAATTGCAAAGCATAGTACTCGTATGCAGCAAAACTGCTTTCAGAACATCTGTGTCAACAACTTAGACTATGCGACACAACATTGAGAGGGCGCTATTCAGAAATGGACGGGGTGATTGACCAACCATGCCCTTACAATAACACCATGCCATTGGACAAACATATCACTAGCTTGAGTGTGTGTGTAGTGCATATTTTCATACAAATGCAATACTGATTGCGGTCTTGAATATCGGCAACACTAGACAACTCGGCTTACACTGGCAGTCTTCTGGCTTTTGAAAACATAGCAAATGTGCATGCGCACTGCTAAATGAGGTACTTTAAACCTCAATGGGCAACACATCCCATGTCCATGCCCGTAATTCTGAACAGCGCCCTTTAAATGTCATGTCGCACAGACTTTAAGATGCATAAGACTATTCTTTTAATATGGTTTATTAGCCATTTTATATCAATATCTTTTGTAAAAACCAATGGATGAAACAAATAAAATATCAGGGGGGTGTTTCACAAAGACTTAAGTTTGACTTAAAGTCGCATTTAAATTCCTACTTGCGTGCTTTATATCATGCATCACCGCATTGGTCAGAATCATGGTCAGGGGATGCGTGCTATCGGAAAGTCTATCAATGAGATTACGCGTTAGATACCAGATGTGCATTGGCGCTTAAGCATGACTCTAAGTCAAACTTAACTCTTTGTGAAACACCCCCCCAGATCAATATGTAACATGTCTCTGGTCTTTGCATAAAAAAAAGAAGAAAATCTTTAAAAAAAATTTAATGCTGTCTACATCCATGATAAAGAATGTTACATGTACATGTATAAAGCTCGGAAAGGGAACATAATGTAGTTTTGCCAAAGTGCCAGCTTTTCCACAGCAACAATTTGCAGCTTGGTTTATTTATAGAAGTATAGATTCAGCTGTAAACTTGCTGGTAGGGAATTTATCCGGTTCACTAAAATTGATATAATACAATGTATTAACGGTAAAGGACAGTAGTGGTAGGGAGAAGAAAATTGGTATGAAACTGATTAAAAATAGTCTCATATTGTCTGCTTGCATTTAAAGATACATGCATGAGATCATCTGGTATTACACTAATGATTTCCAGTGACTTTTCAGTAAAATGATTTAACCCATTCGTGACAGGAATTCTTTAAAGTCTAATTTGATCAGCTTTTATTCTTCAAATTGGCAACACCAACATTTTTATTTTATTGCGACATTTTTCTTATAAAACATTATGTATCTGAAATGAATATAAATCGACAGAAATTATGATAAGTCAAAAAGTTGCGAATTCGCAGGGAAAAACAGTGATTTTAAACTTTCTATCACATTGCCAATTTACGGATTTTAATGCTTATTTTCCTTTAAAAAATTTTCAGCATCAAACAATGAACATTGATGCAACCAAAATGGGCACAGTTTGTGTAGAATTTTTTGCTCTTTCTGCTCAAGTATTTGGTATGATTTTTTAGGGCTTTGCATCAAAAGATATTAGGCCAAACCACAAAATGTGGACCTATGTCACGAATGGATTAAATGATCACATATGAACCGTTACTTCCTACGCTACGCTACAGGTTCTCACGTCGACAGCTACCCGTACAGCAGTGCACAGTGCTTTGTTATACATGTCGCATTAATGGAAATCTCATTGGTTCTACACGTGTGTTACTTTTAGATATGGGGCAACATCAAATGTCATAAACTTTCAAAATCAAATTATGAATATACGAACACATTCGGGGGTGAATCAGGCTCATTTCATCAGTTAAACTTTCATATGAAATACAAACCCAGAAATAAACAAACTGGGGGATTTTTTTGAGAAACTTCCAGTGCTCCAATTTATCTTTAAAGGGGGTACCCAATGCTGAAACAATGTTAGCTCATTTAAAAGAGCATGATTTTATTAGTAGAAAATCATCTGCCTAAAGTTTTTTAAAAAGTCGTGTTGCCAAGGAAACCCCAAAATGTGGTAAGATTTCAGGATATTTTTGACCCCTCAGCTGTGACCCAGTTTCAACTGGGTACCCACTTTGACGTCAAAATGACGTCAAAGTGGGTACCTTGTCGCGCACTTCTAGCAAAATGCGCGCAAGGTATAATACATATTGTACAGTCTAGCGCGCAGGACAACTGCAATGCGCGAAGCTGGGTACCCACCTTTACGTCATACCTCATACTCAAATTTTTTGGTCAACTCTTGACTTTTTACGAGAAAATTAGCCAAAACGCATTGATTTCGATTAAAAATCATCAAATTTTTAATGTTATTCTTCTTAGAATTCTATTCCCGATCATATATCCAAAAAAAATTTACCATTGTGTAATCACTTTAAGGCTTGCAGCGGGTGTTGTATAAAAACTGGGGCCAAAATGAAAAATGCTTGATCAAAACTAGGTAATTCTGTCAATATATGCAGAATACATGTAAAGGGGCCATGTATCATACATGTAGCATCAGATCTGCTTAGCTGCCAAGTTTTTAGCCACCAACTTGTAGCCACATTCATCAATCTAGAAACAACCAGCTTGCAAAATTACAAAAATAAAAGAATGCAGCTGCTCATGTAGTGACCCTTTCCAACAAGCACAGTCACATCACACCAGTTTTGAAATCACTTCATTGGTTACCCTTAAAAGAAAACATTGTGTTCAGTATTCATTTGCTATTACTTCATTGCATACGCAGCTCTGCTCCTCAGTATATGGCTTGACAAATCATTACATTCCCTCTAGATAGCTACATTCTTAATACAAAGGGGGGGAAGCCTTTGCTCTTGCTGGGCCTTTGACGTGGAATACCCTCCCTCCAAAGATTAGAAAAAGCTTTAAAAAGTTTTTAAAAACTTTTTAAAAAAGTATCTGTGTAATTTGGCTTATAATGAACAGCCTCTTCCTTTCATGTTGTCCTCTTCTATTGCACTCTTATCTGATTGTTATGTGATATGGTCTTTTGCAAAAGTTTCACCTTGAGCATTTGACTATCAAGTGGATTTTGCACCTTATAAATCTTATATATAATTATCATTATCATTATCATAATGGGGCTATTGGAAAGTGTTAAAGAGATGGCTTGTACTCAGAATACTAAGCTCAGTTTCATGTAAGAGGAGGTATACTAATTGTTATGAAAAAGTCAAAATAATAACAATTCTCCTTCGTAGAAAGGGTTTACGGTTCACCATGTGGTAAGTCCTAAGGGACTATAGATAAAGTGGATAGAGATGGAGGTGAAATAGAGAGGCGAGAAAGTAGGAAAGTTGGAGGGCAGAGTATCTTTCGAGAACTGGGTGAAGTCCTAAAAAGGACTGTAAACCAGAAAAGGTGAGAGGATTGAGTTGGTGAAGAGATGAGGAGGCTTGAGTCGGCGAGAGGTAAGAAGACTGAGAGAAGACTCAACGTTTCGGGCAGCTTGACTGTCCGTCTTCAGGAGTCCACCTCCATCTCTATCCACTTTATCTATAGTCCCTTAGGACTTACCACACGGTGAACCGTAAACCCTTTCTACGAATATCCGTACCACCATGCAAACCTTCAAACATCATCTGAATGCGAATTCTTCTATTATTCAGCTTGACTGATTCCACTTTACCTCTTAACAGGTGTCTACTAAATCCTCCTTCCACTGAATCTTCTCTCCACCTTTCTCCAAATATTGCAAATCAAAGTTTCTTTATTTTTTTTCCAAGTCAGCAGCCAACGTAACTTCCATTGATATTTATCACGTACTACTGACTGTGATACTTCATGAGAAAGGCAAACATTGAATCCTCTCTCAATCCATCTGTTGCTCTTACTTCTTGGAGAGGTTTTCCTGAGGAGTTTTCTTGATACTTGGTAAAGAACGCAACCACTGCAACATCCATCAGCTACTTTCCTTCTGCTGCATGTACATGTATTGCTCATAATGCTGGATGGGGAAAGCGATCAGGGAATCATCCATCCTTTTGCTTTCCTACTTCTTAACACTGTTCTAGGATTGTCCTAAGTTCTTGATGACAGTTGCTCTTTAGTACTTTATAGGAAAGGCTACAGTTGGGTCTTCCATAGTCTGACTCTTGAATATGTATGTGTCCATCTCTCCCTCCATTGGTTCCTTACACCGTCACAGGTCAATTTCAAACTGTTTGAGAAAACTGATAATTCATACTTGGTACGAAAGGTGACCATCGGGTCTTCCATCCTTCAACTTTTGAGTCTCTCAGCTTCCACCTCTTCCTCTGCGGGTTCCCTGATGCTGTCATGGGTCTTAAGGTTGTTTGTGAAGCTTATTAAATACTTTACAAGAAAGGCTGCCATTTGGTCTTTCATCCTTTGTCTTTTGAGTCCATAAGCCTCCATCTCTTCCTTTGTGGGTTTTCTGATGCTTTCAAAGGTCTTAGACTGTTTGCAAAGATTGTTCTTTCATACTTGGTGAGGAAAGAAGCCATTGGATTTTCCATTCTCTGTCCTTTGTATATGTATGCCTCCCTCCCTTCCTCCGGTGGTTCCCTCAAACAGACACTTCTTGGAGAAAACAGTTCACAATACTTCATGAGGATTTTTCTTCAATACTTTGTTAGGAAGGCTGCCATTGGGTCTTCCATCCTCTGTCTTTTGAGTCTGTACGCTTCCATCTCTTCTTCCGTTGGTTCCCTGACGCTGTCGTAGGTCTTGAGACTGTTGTAAGGCCTCTTTCTTTCGTCCATGGCAAGCAGTTTCTCAGCTTCTCTCTCCTGCTCCTCTTGGCGTTTCATGGCCTGCAGACAAAGGATATCCAAAGAAGATGTTAATGGTATAAGCTGTGTGCAGATTTTACAGTAGTAACACAGATAATCAACAATTTCAACATTAATTCCAGAAGAATGAGAAATACAAAATACATTACTTCATCAAAGATGAGAGAAAAAACATGGAAAGACAGACAAAAAGAAGAACTGAAATAAGAGCTCTCACCTCCATTATCTTCCTCTTCCTAATGGCCTCCTCATCCTCCTCTTCCTCTTCACTGCTATCATTACTGCTAGAGTCTGAAGAATCAGATTCATCAGAGCTATGTCTCCTCTTTTTCTTCCTCTTCCTCTTCTTTTCTTCCTCTTTCTGCTTTCTGCGCTCCTTCTGTTTCCTCTTCTTCTTTCTCCTCTTCTCCTTCTTCCTCTCCTTCTCCAAGTCTAGTTTCTCCTTGTGTTGCTGAAATCATGAAAAGAGAGAGAGAGAGAGAGAGAAATGATGAGTTGGTCTACTTCTTATTTCTTTGGTTAGTCTAACATTGAGCTTTTTGTGTTTACACACAAACCTACACAAAATAACACCAGGGCCCAGTAACATAAAGATCTGAAGTCAATCGCATAGTTGTAATAACCAATCAAGAACATTGTTTCATGTAAATCTTGTTCAAAAATCTTATCCTGGACCAATCAGAATGGTTGTTTTAAATTTGTGATTGATTCCAAACCTTTGTGTTACGGGCCCCAGTTCTTTTAAATGTAGATTATAGATTAATCATAAGATGTAAATAATCAGGAGTGATTGCTTAGTTGCTAGAGTACTGGTCTTGTTATCTGGTGACACAGGTTCAAAGCCAAGCTGATGCGCTAGTGCCCTTTGGTAAGGCATTAATCCTCATGACCAGGTCCCTCTGAGAGGACATGAAGCCGTCGGTCTTCTGGTTCCTTACTAACAAGCATGAATGGTTTCTTTAGCAGTCGGGTAAACCAGTCATATCTGATTGGTAAACATCTGTACAAGCCCAATCATACACACAAATGAATACAAGCAACAATGACATTACTTGCAGTTTAAAGGTCGTGAAATGTGATATTGAATTGATGTTCATTTCTTCACTCTTGCGAGTAATTTTTCATTCAAAAATCAAATCTACACTGTACATGCATTCATCAAGCATGCAAAAACAAGACAAACTACAATACATTTTCTTCATAAAAATAGAAAGAAAGAAATAAAGGAAGAGAGACAAAAGAGAGATACAGAATATCACTACAAATTTTGGTACAAAACCACTGTGAAAGAATTGTATAAACTCAATAATGCCTGATAAATCTATGAATAAATTCAATGGATGAAGTAATGTAATCGGTCAATGTCCTACAAGGATTATATTTTCATTTCATCGGAATCAAAGACGAACTATGTGGATCATTACAAAAATGGCATGAATCTAAAGTATGTAATAAAATACTTATATATACATCATGATATCTGAATTTCCTTTTAAAAAAATAAGCAGCTTTTCAGGGAAAATCCCTCAATATGATAATTCATGACAAATAAGTATCAGTGTAATAAAGATACTGACCTTTAAGGTCCTATTAAATCTATAACTATGTTGCTTCAAATAATTTACTTTCAAAGAAAGCAGTAATGTAGAAAAAAAGGAGATTTTAAAATGTTTAAGGCAAATATCATGGTCTAATAGAGGGGAAATTAGCTATGAAAAAATAAGAATGGACAATTTAGGATACAAAAAGAGCGAAGAAAACTAGGATGTGACATTTTACTTGCCTCCATTAAATAAGTGTGTTATCATGAAAACACTTCATACCAATTAGTTAAAGAAAGACAATTTTCAATTTGCTCCTTACTTTCTTCATAGAAAGTACAATAACATTTATTTAAAAGTTGCCTTGCAGACAAGTGCCTGGCTGCAGAAATAAACCTGCATTCCACAGAAAATATTGTTGGTGGATCGTTAATCATTATAATCCACGCATATGAAAAAAGCTTAAAATGGTTTCCCATAATTTTTGAAAGCCTCTGTAACCTTTAAAAGCATTGGGATGATCTCTATAATTCCCTTCTAATATTTATTTCATGAAAAGACACCAATCTAACCAAAAGGAAGTACAATATCTTTTATTCAAAAGTTGCCTTGTAGATAAGGGACTGGCTGCAAACATCAACCTGCATTCCATGGAAAATATAGTTAATGGATTATTATAATCTACGTATATGAAAAAGTTCAAAATGGTTTTCTCATCGTTTATTAAAGCCCCTGTAACCTTTAAAAGCATTGGGATTATCTCTGTAATTCCCTTCTGATATCAATTTTATGAAAAGACACCATTCTAACCTCAAAAAGGGATTTCTTCGGCTCTTCCTCCTCCTCCTCCTCCTGTTCGTTTCCTGGAACGGAATCCGTTGGTTCAGAAGGTAGGACTACGTTATCTTCTGATGCAGCCATTCTGCCTGCTGCCCCAGTACAGTAAGAGCCTCGGACGAAGGAATGGCAACAGGCGTAACCCCACTGGCCTTCTTTCCAGAATGAACCCCACACACTCTAGAGATTTAAAAGACAAAATTAAACTAGATGAATCCTCGACCGTGCGCAGTCAAAATTTATGCCTCTGCCCTTTCCAGATCAGAAATATATCACTTTTAATCATGGGAAATGTATTAGGATTCTTTTTAGAGTACAAAATTGGAAAAACTGGTTCTATTCAAATGATGTTGACGTTTGAAGTTGATCCGGTTCTTAAGTTATCGTGGGAACGAGCAATTTTCACGCATACAATGACATCTATGACCTTTGACCTTTGACCATGTGACCCCCAAATCAAATAAGATCATTGCCCCCCCCCCCCCCATATGCATACATGACCCAATTTTGAAGTTGATGCGTCAAATGGTTAAGTTATCACGAGAACAAGCCATTTTCATGTATATGACCTCTATGACCTTTGACCTCTTGACCCCAAAATCTAATCAGGGCCCCGTAACACAAAGGTTTGCGATCAATCACAAATTTAAAACAACCATTCTGATTGGTCCAGGGTCACCTTTTTGAACGAGATGCGAATGAAACAATGGTCTTGATTGGCTGTTACAACTTTGCGATTGATTGCAAATCTTTGTGTTACAGGGCCCAGATCATTGCCCCTCCCACAAGCATACATGATCTAAGTTTGAAGTTGATCAGTCAAATGGTTCTTAAGTTATCGCAAGAACAAGCCATTTTCATGTATATAATGACCTCTATGACCTTTGACCCCGTGACCCCCAAATCTAATCAGATCATTGTCCCTCCCATATGCATACATGAGCCAAGTTTGAAGTTGAGCTGTAAAATCGTTCTTAAGTTATCGCGGGAATCAAAATGGGACGGACAGACGGACGTACGAATGGACAACCCGAAAACATAATGCCTCCGGCACCCACCTTTGGTGGGCGGAGGCATAAAAACTCGCTCAATTTCCAATACATATTTCAAATTATGTAGAAATCCCAAATTTGCTTTGGTGACCTTACATGCAGCTTCTAACTCACTTTATTTATCAAACTACTCCTGCAGTACAAGTACAACAAAGGAAACATAATAGCCCAAGACAAAATTTAATGAAACGTAGATGTACAATATAGGTGCTGATTGGATGCTACAATGCAGGTAATTTTGGGGTTACAGTCAGGGTTAGGTGAGCCTCTGGCGAGCGTTTCATGAAGTGTTTTGTAGTGATTTTTACTTACAACTGTTGTAAGCTACTGAAAGTCTTACATCTGATTGGCTGAGAGCAAATTTGTCAGTAAAAATCACTGACAAGACACTTCATGAAATGCTCCCCTGGTCTGCAGTCAAAGTTAGGAATTCTGTTCATCTGAGATAAGCATGGAGCGATCGTCACCAGAGCAGGATTGTGTTGTAACATTTTACTGTGTAATGCATCCTGGCTTAGAGAGTGGATCCATGATCTAGTACTGATATCTTAACTCATCTTCTAATAAAAACAACCCCAAGTGATATCCTGCTCAAAATGCATAACAGTGACATATGAAAAGATTGATTGATTACTACTGAATACCATTCATGAAAAAGAGAAAATCTAATTGATTTTTTTTTTCCTTTTTTGTATTATTTATACATTACAAAAAAAAAATCTGGGTTCCCACAGACCTTTTTCCTCTCTTTTACCACCAATATCCTTGACCAAATAAGTACTATTTTGGTTATGGGTTGCGGCATCCAAGCGGGATACCAATACCATGTAGTGATGTATATCATGTCTGTGATGACCTCTGCATCCCCACACAGTCACATCCACGATCAATTTCCTTGTCCATTAAACTTTCTGATTTTTTTTTTCTTGGAATCCATCTCTGTTTTCTCCCTTAAAGCCACTGCACATTACACAGTCCGACTGCAACCCGATTATGGAAGAAATTGTGTTTTCATCAAAAATGAAATTTTAAACAAGCAAAATTATCCAGGTCCAGAATAAGATAGGAATACTGAATCAAAAATTTTGGTTTATAGCAATCCTTTTAGTCTAAGTAAAGGCTTCAAATTGCAGACAATCACAAGACTACTATGATGTCACTACGATTGTCAATTGATTTCGCTTTTTCTTCTTTGAAGTGGCTCGAAACAGCCCATAATTTCAATTTTAGTATGACTAATCACAACTTTGATTATTAAGATTTAACATGTTTGAATTCACGTCTGAAGTGCTTTAACAATTTTTTCAAAAATCGGATCGCAGACCAATCATATAGTGTGCGATGGGCGTTAAATGCACTAACAGACAATTCAACAAATGTTAAAACCTTATCAGCATGTTACATCATACCTTCAGGCATGTGGTGGGTATGGTACTTACCGTATGATTATTAATGAAAACATCCTCCTCGTATTTAGACTTGACTGGGGCCTTCTCCTGCCCTTTGATGACGGTTCCATGTCTGGAATACTCAACATACTCTTCCTGCAATTGATAAAATCAGGCACAGCAAACATCATGATTGCAGCTACCACGGTCACACTGTGACAACTGCAAAAGGATCAGTTCCATATAAAAACCAAATCCCTTACATCATCCCTGGACAAAATACTATAGGTGATACTAACACTATGTCTTTCAGAAAATAAAGCTCAAAGCAAATGCTGTGAGAGCGTATGTCAAAGCACCAAGTACCACACTCTGCAAAATAACTTGGTACCTAGAAGATTAAGATTACAGATAAAATGGAGTTCTGGTCGTTGCGATCACAATGTAAAAGAAACTGTTCTAAAAGAAACTGGGAGAGTTAGATTAGTTGTATATAAACAAAGGTGTCTAGTGTGAGATTATGAGATTAACAAATTGATAAGGAATTCACTTACTTTCCCCATAAAGGTACATGCACTGAATGTTACCCCCCCCCCCAAAAAAATTTTTTTTTCTGTTTTTTTATTGTCATACTTCCAATATGAGGGCATCTGACTAGGGAACATTTTTTACTATGATATTCTTCCTAACTGACATGGAAAGAATGAGAAAGCTCACAAATGATTATTCACCTTTCCCAGAACTCAAGCTTCTCTTTAAAAGTAAGTTGTATGTGGACTTGATTCAAAAGCCTATATTCATTTGCCACCTGAGCAATCAGTCAAAATAAATATTCAAATAAAACTGATAGTGGTATGAAAGTCTTACTTACGGTTTGTGCCAGCAGCAACTGCTTAGGGGGTGCCTCCA
This sequence comes from Echinometra lucunter, assembly GCA_029962745.1. Classification (NCBI taxonomy): domain Eukaryota; kingdom Metazoa; phylum Echinodermata; class Echinoidea; order Camarodonta; family Echinometridae; genus Echinometra; species Echinometra lucunter. Next base: position 4,197,327 of record CM057159.1, read on the forward strand.
AGTGCTCTTCACCGCCATACTGAAAATAAAAATAAAAAGATTCATATATATTTCATATCATATGATAGTACAATGACATCAGATTCATTTCTTTTTTAATAGGTATTAAAAAGAGAGAGAGAGAGAGAGAGAGAGAGAGAGAGAGAGAGAGAGATGGAGCACACAGTGGAGCAAAGGGGAGGGGATGAAAAAAAAAAAAAACCCTTTAACCCCTATGTCCAGAATTCACAAAAGAGGTTTAAACCATAGGGTGGTTTAAACCCCCTTACAGATTTTTTAAATGTATGTGTACTCAGAATGCAGTCCAATGATCTATTTTCCTAAATAAACTGCGCACATGTACAATATGCGCCTATTTACGCTTATTTACTATGCTTAATGGAGTTTTAAACCACCCCATGGTTTAAAACTCTTTTGTGTATTCCAGCCTATGAGTTTACAATGCAAATGAAGCAATACATTAAAAACACGACATACAGGTGTACGCGGAATAAGCCATAAGCTATCTAGCATAAAAAAGGGGTATGAAATACCGCACATGTATGGAAACAACCACTGTGAATTGCTGGTAACGTGTTGTTGTATGCATCTTTATCCAGCTTACTGTTTTGGTATTTCTAAGCTTATTCAAGACAGAAGGAGTCTCACTGTAAAGATGAATACATGTAACATTCTAATATCAATACGAAATATCGTCTGTTTGGAGCTAGATGGGTGTTAACTCAGAAGAGGCACTTTATACAGAACTAATGCCCTTCTGGCTCTACAATAGACGATATATGTGTGCAGCATTAACTGTCATGAGCTGCGGTTTTTAATGCAACTAGGTTCTACTGAAAGACCGGGGAGTGGTGCTGGTGGAGAATGCTAAGGGTAGCCAAATAAAACATGATCGTCAAAGTCTTCAGACACAACACCTAGAGAGAGAGAGGTTCTGCTAAGCTCCCTAAGGCCCCCATCTCACTAGAAAGGTGATCATGGCGATCTGTGAAAATTTTGCAAAGCGTGGCAGAATCGCCCTCCCACTCCATTTTTGACATGCGCAGTGATTGCATTGCTGTTGTGATGACATAACAATACCAGCCAGGATACGCGGATGACATGCGCAGAAACATAAATGAGGAAAAAATGTCTTTGGAACTGGCCTGAAAGCATGGGTGATAGGAGCCGCTTTCAATGCGCTTGAAGTACGCTTTAGGCGTTGCTGATACATCAGAGCTATGGGTATGTCGTTTTTAATACGCTCTTAAGAAGATTGTAGCATTCTTGGCGACCTCGGCGCATGAACATGTTCAAAACTTGGTGACGACAAGGGCGACGGTGGTGATCATTGGCGCTTGAGAAAGGCTCAAGATACGACGGAGAAGATTGACAAAGCTCATGCCACGATCCACCACGCTTTGCCAATTTTTGAGGATCGCAGCGAGATCGCCTTCTAGTGAGATGGGGGTATAAAAGCTACATACCTTCTGCAGTATGGTTTCTTTCTGGCTCTTCTTGAAGTTATCCTTCTTGCTGCCAAACTCCTTGTGGAGAAGATCCAGCTTGGTAGGTTCGGCCTGAAGATGGACGTCAGTACCACGTTCCAATGCATCCCAGGCAAACACTGTAGAAGACAACAAGAAAGAACATTTGATCACAGTGGTGAATGATTCTAAGGCATCCCAGGCAAATACTGTCAAAGATAACAACAAAGAACAGTTAGTCACACTGGTGCAATGGTTCTAATGGATCCCAGGCAAACACTGTCGAAGACAACAACAAGAACAGTTAGTCACATTGGTCGTGCGTTTCTAATGGATCTCCTGCAAACACTGTTAAAGACAACAAGAAAGAACATTTGATCACAGTGGTACAGTGGTTCTAATGCATTCCAGGCAAACACTGTCAAAGACAACAATGAAAAACATTTGATCACAGTGGTGCAGCAGTTCGAATGCATCCCAGGCAAACATTGTCAAAGACAACAACAAAGAACATTTGATCACAGTGGTGCAGTGGTTTCTAATGCATCCCAGCGGAACACTGTCAAAGACAACAATGAAGAACATTTGATCACAGTGGTGCAGTGGTTCTAATGCATCCAAACACTGTCAAAGACAACAATGAAGAACAGTTAGTCACAGTGGAGCAGTGGTTATGTCATAACTTCTTCAATGACAATTACTTTGCCATCAATATTGCACAAGAACCATACTGTATATTCAATCCTGAACCTTAAGTCTCATTGAGATATCAAGCGGCAAATCCATGCGATTTTTCATATCATATTGTATTGCATTGTATCGTATTGTATCAGTACCATATCATATCGAATCACACCAGGCGCACAAGTACTTTCATTACTAGAGGGCTATCAATTTATTGATTTAAAAACAGTCTAGAAAATTTATGTTACTAGGCTGTGACAGTGTCTTTTATTTTCTTGTATTCTGTCCTGGCAAATGGTTCTAAGGATAAACAAGGCAACTACCATCCAAGTTTGTTTACAAACGGGCTAGTTGTTCAAAAGTTACTAATAGTCTGGGAGCCTGCGACATCTTGACTTACCCCATCGAGCCCAGAAGGTTTGACCCCTGAAATGTATTTAGTCCATGACTGTGAGTCAGGAAATGGGTGTCAGCTGGTACCAATAGGTCGGGGGCGACCCCCAGGCCCCCTCGAAAACGCCCCAAATGCGGGAAAATTCAACCCACTGAGCCCATGGATGAAACTTGGTCAAAGTGGAAGTGCCCAAGGGGCACATTACAAAAATATAAAAGCTGACAGCCCAGGTGGTCGGAAAGGGGCAGCTGACGCCCCTCGAAAACGCCCCTAATGCGGGAAAATTTACCCCGCTGAGCCCATGGACCAAAATTTGCCACAAGATAGCAGTATGGGTGTACATTATAAAAATATAAAAGCTGACACCATAGCTGGTTGGAAAATACCAGCTGACACCCCTCAAAGATGAAAAAAGGCCCCCCCCCCCCCACCTGCGGAAAAATTTACCCCCACCAAGCCCATGGACCAAAATTTGCCACAAGATAGTAGTATAGGTGTACATTACAAAAATATAAAAACTGACACCATAGCTGGTTGGAAAATACCAGCTGACACCCCTCAAAGATGAAAAAAGCCCCCCCCCCCCCCCATCATGAATGAGATTCCCCCTTCTCCAGGGAAGAAGTCCTAAGAAACTGCACACAAAACATTTTATTTTAACATAAGCCGAACAGCTGTTTAATCCTCTCAGACAAATGCCCAACTGAGCAGAGAGCATGCATCCCCCAACCTCCCCCTAAGAAAATTTGGAAAAAAAAAATACACAAGGTAAGCAGGCAAGGCTACAGGCCATACACAATGTGCATGCTGCACTAGCTGCACTGTAAACATTGCTGTTAATGGCCACTATGCAGTTGTACATGTGATTTCGTTATGGGCTTGACTGAATCCAGAACAAGGCAAGAATGAAGAGGTAATACATTATGATTATTAATTGAAGTGTCATACTATGAGTATGAGTGATATTGTTTATGAATTTGATGTGAACAGTGATACTAATTTGATTATGCTATGACATGATGTATGAGTGCAGCAGTAGCCAGTGCAGTAGGTAGGTGTTGCTATGCTTGTGATGGTGGACATCATGGACATGTATTGAACTGAAAAGGACTAGGCCTAGCTAGTACGTAGTAGTGAGATGAATGCTATAAAAGTCGTTGCAGTACAGAAAATACTATGTGTGGTATAATGCGGCTTAGATTGTCACTGGCATTGTCACGTCAGCCATGCTGTCAGCTAGTGTCATGTAAAAATATTGCAAACAGTGTATCACAACCTTTGTAGTCACAGTCGATTCAACTGGGTACCCTCTGATCATGGGTAAGGAATATTTAAGAATGTGATCGTTACACACTTACCCTAGGCCAGGCTTCTCACCAGGATTTTTATACAATAGTGGAAACAATGTTTGACATCGAGGGAAAATTTACACATATGGCATGGTACAGAAAACTGGAACACATACATGTACGTGTGGCTTTGATGGGTACTTTTCATGCATATAAAAAGTGCCATTAACGCATTATACACTTTAATGCTTAGATTTACTCATCATACTCATGGTGGCATTTCCCCTTTTAAATTTGCAAATGGTGGCATAAGTATTTTTAAAATTTGCACAAGGGCCTAATCTCATTTGATGATAGATGCTATAGTAGTTAAACTATGTTAGCCCTTTCTTAAACAACATCCAATATCTGTGCATAGATATTTTGATTTCAGTTATTCTTCCAGCTTCCTGTGATATTCTGCCTCCATCCCTATCAATTTTGTAGGGTGAAAAAAAAATGGCAGATATATAGGGGGTGGTTATCCCATGAATCCCATGAATCCCCACCATGGAACACTCTTTGCTCTGATATGGTCTATATTGTTGTTATCAAATTTGGTTTTAATATTTTTTTTCAGGCTCCCTTCCTGCATTTTAAAAGATGGCTGTGAAAGAGAAGAAATCAGGTATAGTGTACATTGCATCCTATTTCTCAAATAGTAAATGATAAAAGTAGTAGTAGTAGTTGTACTAGTAGTAACAATAATGATGATAATGATAACAATGATGATAATAGTTGTGATCATAAGAGTGATAATGAAAATATTGATAGTATTAAATACAACTACCCTTCTGTACTAATAAATATGCAGAATTTTTTTTTTATCCATTTACATACCTTTGGAGGCTTTAATAATTGGTCTTGTGATGATTTTGTTACATGATATGTTGCATACAATCGCAAACAGTGGCACAACCAACTGTTAAAGGGGCTTAACCAGTTTTGCTTTATTATCATGACAATTACAGACAACTAGGAGGTGCATGGTACATTATTTACTAATTATTTGCTGTATTTTCTTTTGTAGAGAAGGCAAAAATATGGCAGTTTACATTGCTATATTCATGATCATTTCCGTATTACATCAAATAATACATGAATCCTATCTCTGTATACATGCTTCCAAAAATTAATTCACTAATCAGCTTGCTTAATGCTTATGCAGATCTCTCCTTGTGTTAGTGATGTCAAAGGCCTTTCAGATTTCACTGTAAACTTCTTTCTTGTTGTGTAACTGTGTACAGGCATGCCATGTGGAACAATGTATCAGTTGAAGCTAAACAATATTTTGGCCATTTTTGAACCATGGTACATAATTGCCACCCTTTTAGCATGCAACACTGCACTAATCATGCATGTAATTCTTGCCTGGAGTGAAAGCATGCATGAGCCTCATTTACAATTAAAGAAACAAAGTACATCAACAAAAAAAGGGGAAAAATAGATGAGTTTGTCCCATCTTATTCACTAATCTTTGCTCTTTCTGTTCATGATTTTCATCTCAACTTTTCCATCCATGCTTCTGCATTTAATGCACCATTTGCAAAATTCAAGCCCTTAACGAATTCCATTACCTACCTACCCCCTCCCTTTACCAGTCACAAACACTATGCACAAAGTCATTTTATTGTTATTGTTATTACTATTATTATTATTATTATTATTATTATTATTATTATTATTATTATTATTATTATTTGGTTGGGTATTAACGGGTACAATCTGTCCCTTGCTTGGAAAGAAATGTACAGAGAAAAGTGAGATTATCCCCTTTACAAGAAGCTCACTAGAAAGATGTAGAGATATCCTTGAGAAACGTAGACAGTTCAATTTGAAGTATGCAGATGTGTCTCTACCACAAGATATTGGCACTGACACTCATCATGGATACCATAGGGAATGTTACAGAAAGTTTACTGCTCTTCCCCCTGCCCATCGACAGATGGCTGCTAAGGCCGATGAAAAAGCTGAAGTATCTGTGACCCGCAGATCAGAGATAGGTGGCCCCAAGTCAAGCTCATCAGGAGTTTTCCCTGAAGTATGTCTGTATTGTGGCACTGCTCGGAAATCAACCAATAGGCAAGAACAAAAGCTTGTCAGTGTGGAAACAAAAAATTTTGAAGACAGCATAAGAAGGTACGCAGTGTGGAAAAATGACAACAAGCTGCTTGCCAAGATAAGCAGTATTGACTTTGTTTCCAAAGAGGTGAAATATCATGCAATTTGCCGCTCTAAATATCAAAGTGAAGCCAGAGCAACACCTGCAGCAAAAGCAGAATTGAAACAGCAAGCATCATCTGACTCCACACATCTAAGTTATTCGAAATTGGAAAGAGATGTCCATGCTCAAGCGTTTGAAGCTTTGTCTGTCTTCATCGAGGAGTCAGTAATCACAAAGAAGCAGGTATTCCATATGTCTGATGTAAATAGTCACTATCAGGCTCTTGTTCAGGAGATAGGGGGTGAAGAGTTCAAAGATGCTGCACCAACTTTACAGAAACTTGAGACCAAACTTGAAAAGAGATTTGGAACAAAAGTGATCATCATGAAAGGGCTAGGCAGAAAGCTTATACTTTTTAGTGCAGCTTTAACAGTTGATGAAGCTTTCGGGAAGCAGTATGATGAAATTGAAAATAACCAAATCAGAAGAGTTGCACTCGTTCTGCGAAATGCCATCTTCAAGACAGAAAAAAGAAACCTGCCAGAGAATTTAACACTGGAAGATCTATACAAAGGTGAAGTAGATGTACCAGATGAGGTGACAGAATTCTTTAAGTACTTCATCGCTGGAGGAGCATCAAGGACCTCAGTGCAGGAAAGTAAGCAAAGGAGAATAAATTCTCTGAGCCAAGATGCTGTCTATGCTGCAACTTCAGGACAAATGAAGCCAAGTAAACACTTACTGCTTGGTTTAGCACTTAAGAGTTTGACCGGAAGTCGGAAAGTTGCAGAAATAGTGAACAGATTGGGGCACTGTGTCAGTTACCATACTACTGAAGAACTAGAGACAGAACTGACTTTTGAAGCGAAGAAAGGTCAGAACACAACACCATATGGAATGTCACTTGGACCAGAGTATGCCACTGGGACTGCCTGGGACAATTTTGATCGTTTCGTTGAAACCAACAGTGGGAAAAACACACTCCATGACACCGTAGGAATAGCATATCAAGTGTCAGTGATGAATCCTGATCCCGAACAACCAACTGCAAGTTGTGTGATGTCTGATCCAGTGCCTCAACTTCTATCTTCCAGTCATGTGATATCTGATCGAGTGGCTGAATGTCCATCTACCAGTCGTGTAATGGCCGATCCAGGGGCCGAACTTCCACCTACCAGTCGTGAAGTCGCTGATCCAGGTGCTGAACTTCCGCCTACCAGTCGTGAAGTGGCTGATCCAGGCGCTGAACGTCCATCTACCAGTCGTGAAATGGCCGATCCAGGGGCTGAACTTCCGCCTACCAGTCGTGAAGTGGCTGATCCAGGGGCCGAACTTCCGCCTACCAGTCGTGAAGTCGCTGATCCAGGTGCTGAACTTCCGCCTACCAGTCGTGAAGTGGCTGATCCAGGTGCTGAACGTCCATCTACCAGTCGTGAAATGGCTGATCCAGGGGCTGAACTTCCGCCTACCAGTCATGAAGTGGCTGATCCAGGTGCTGAACGTCCATCTACCAATCTTGAAATGTCCCATCCAGTGGCTGAATGTCCATCTACAAGTTGTGATATGTCTGATCCTGTGGCTGAGCAGTCCCATACCGATCTTGTTGTGGGGATGCCAGTTACTTCTTCAACAGATTTGCCAGATTCAGCATCAAATGAAACACTTCATCTACAAATGTGCTCACCACCTTCCGTTACAGAAACAAGTGACCAGGGAGATACAGATGTAAATCTCTTATCTGTCTCAACAAAGCGCAGACGTTCTTACGAAGCAACTGGGTTGGAAATTGCTCCCTATCGGAAAAAGCCAAAGTTAACTGCAGCCACTTTCATTCCTGTGGATGATCCAAGGTCAAGGAAGTTTGAAGAAATGGAGCACACTGTGACATGGAAGAGGGATGTCTTATGGATGACAGATGTGTGCTTGAATAAAGAAACACCTATGTGGGTAGGATGGAATTCGAAGTTCATGGCAAAGGATGATCGCCTTCAACATGTCTGTTACTTACCTCAAATAAATGAGTCTCCCACATCCCATTCAGCAGTTGTAGAGACTCTAAAGAGGTCCCAGTGTATTGCCAAAGAGGCAGGAAAAAAGTCCATAGCTGTGACATATGACCTTGCAATTGCAAAGTTAGCAATGCAGATTCAGCATGAGGAGACACCAACATTCGACAATGTCTTCATAGCCATGGGATCTTTCCACATGGAACTGGCACTGTTCTCTGCCTTTGGAAAGGTGATCGATGAGTCTGGAGGCCCTCACATTCTTAGTGAATGTGAGGTGCTGGCCAAAGGATCTGTAAATGGTTTCACCAAAGGTAAAAACTACAAGAGGTGCAAGCGGGTACATGAATTGTTGGCTCTTGCTCTAGAGATTTTGCATTTTGATGCATTTTTTAAGGAAGCAAATGCCGAAGAGATCAGAGCTGTAGTTCGGAGAGAATTGGCAGAAACTAGATCTGACACTTCTGATGACATCACTGATGAAATGAACGATGTCCTTGATCAATATCATTGCTTACTGTGTCAAGACAAAGAATGGTAACCACGGGAAGACTGCTCAGTTTTGGTTCAAGTACATCGAGATGATACACTTATACCATGAATTCAGTCGCAGTATCAGGACCGGTGATTTTGAAGCATATGTTGCCTGTATCCCCAAGCTGGCAAATTATTTCTTTGCTCTGAATCATCCAAATTATGCTCGATGGACAGTCAAGTATTACGACAACCTACTGAAACTTCCTGAAACACACCCGGAAATTTACGAAGAGTTCAAGAAGGGGTGCTTTGCCATCAAGAGAACACCCAAGCCATTTTCCGGGAACCCCATTGATTTGACGCTTGAGCAGACGATCAATGCAGATGCAGCAAATCAACACACTGGCATTGCTTCTTTGACTAGCTCCATTTTGGCTAGACAGCGATGGGCTGAATCCCACTTTCTTAGAACAAGTATACTTTCTCGGATCTTCGAAGATCTCCATATGAGCAAGAAGGAGGATGTGACAGCAAGTCTCAAGCCAGGAAGAATTAAGAAGGACAATGAGCATGTTCACAAGATCTTGACAATGGTGAAAGATACCATGAATCCGTTTGATCCAGAACTTGATGGGGAACACCTATATAACATAGGAACAGGTAAAGCTGCACAAGCAAATACAGAGAAGTTTCTACTTCACGTTGCTGAATCTGGTGAAGCAAGTCGAAAGGATTTCATCACAGAGTGTGTTAAAGATCCGACATGTTTCGAAAAGAGACTACCATGCCAGAAGCTCTGTACATTTGCTTCAGAAGCAGGTAAATGTAAAGTGAAAAGAACAGATGGAAAAGTTGTGGCAGCCTGCATGGTTCGAGATCTCTTTGGGAGCATCTTATTTCATTCTCTGCAAAACAAGGTTGACATGTCAGAGGTACTGAAGTTCCCACTGACTCCTGTTCCTCTATCTCTCTCTCATGTTGATGGGTCACTCCAAAAAACACCAAAATCTACCTTGATGAAGAGCATAGAATCTGTGGTAGAAACCATTCCTCCTGCTTCAAGGAGTGTCACCATAATTGATGCTTCCTTTTTCTTGCATCTTCAGTCGTCTTCAGCTCTCCCTTCAACATTTGGTGGTGTGGCCCGGTACCTGCTCCAAAAGATCATGGCATCTGGGGGAAATGAAATCCACTTTGTTAGCGATAAGTGGATAATGCCATCCATCAAAGACTGTGAACGAGAAGCACGATCAGCCACTTCTATCGCATACCAGATAACGGGTCCAGCTCAGAAACGGCCAAGTAACTGGTTGAAGGCTTTGAGAAACAGCAGCTTTAAGGAAGCACTAATAGAGTTCCTTGTGCAGAGCTGGAATGATAACAGTTTGGCATGCATTTTCCAGAAGAGAATCCTTGTTGCCAATTCTGGGGATATTTGCTACCGCTACCAAGTAGTTGATGACATGGTACACAGGAATATCGTAGATAACCTTGTGTGCAGATCATGAGGAAGCTGACACACGAATGTTCCTTCATCTGGCCAACATACCACCTCCAAGTAATGTGGTTGTGAGAACAAGTGACACGGACTGTCTCATCATTGCTCTGGCCTGCTCTACAGATTTTGATCCCTTATTGAAAGTTTGGATTGAAGCTGGTCTTCGAAGTAACAACTCACAACGATACATAAGTGTTAATCAACTTCGTGATGCTCTGGGCCATTCACTGTGCAGATCCCTCCCTGCATTTCACGCATTCACAGGATGCGACTATACAGCTTCCTTTGATAGGAAAGGGAAAGTGAGGCCTCTGAAACTTCTTCAGTCTAACCAAGAAGCACAGGTAGCTTTTGATGAGTTGGGGCTTAACACAGAAGTATCAGATGTCACCATCAACCGAATAGAGAAGTTTGTGTGTGAGATGTACGGCCACAAGAAACTAGCATCAGTCAATGAGGTTCGACTTCAAATGTTTCTAGACAAGTATCGGCCCAAGTAAGGAGAAGACAAGATATCATGCATTAAGAAGTTGGATGGAAGTGCTTTACCACCATGTTCTAAGGTATTGCTTGAAAAGATCAAATGCACACATCTTGTAGCACTTCGATGGAGATCTGCAACATTGTGTCAACAACCACCACTGTCACCCCTGGAATGTGGTTGGAAGGAGACGCCCAATGGTTCTTACCAAGTTCTTTGGTATGAAGGGGAAACTGCTCCAGAAATAGACATTGTATGCCATGAAGATGATTCCATCCCGGACAGTGATGAAGAAGGTAAATTGGCACCACCTAAACTTCAAGAAATGACATGTTTTGTTTTAATTTGCTAATTATCCAAGATACACATTCATTTCTGTAATTACATGTAAACCTGTGCATTCAATCATAGTTTTGAAAGAGTGAAAACACAGTATTTGATTGTGCTTGCTATTGCTTGCATGTATGCGTTCTTTCTTTTCCCTTTTTCTCTTTTTTTATTTTCTTTTCTTTTGTTTTTTGTTTTGTTTTTTTTTTGGGGGGGGGGGGGTTCATGTGCTCACTTTTCTGTTATCTTTCATGCTTCACTTAAAAAAAGCCACTTCAACCCATGTATGAATGTTACCAGGGCAAATGGGTAAAGCATTATGGAAACATTCTTACATTTAAATTATGTTTTATGTTTTAATACCATTCTAAAATAGGAAAATAAGCACTTCATAAATTTGTAAGGATATATGTTAACAATCCCATTTAGCTAAGTTGTGCATGAGTTTGTGCTTATTGGAACAAGGCTTTGTGAAACAGGGTCCAGGTAAAAAGATCATGATTTTTTTCCTTTCTACACATATGAAGGGCATTGTAAATTTTGTGTTAACAAGTATATTCTCTTTCTTGTTTCCTTATAGGAGTAGAAGACCTCGAGAATGATGATGAGACCACGGATGACAACGAAGATGATGATGACGAGTTAAGATAATTGAGCTCCACCCTACCCCGCACAGTATCCAAATAGTTCTTGCTGAGGTTATCAGACGAATACATGATGAATTTCGCAAAATTTAACTGAACACAAGTCGGGTCATTGCACATTCCAAAGTGTAATACTCTGACGGCACAAAAATCTGATTGTCATGTCTACAGGATACTACATGACCCAACAATTTCACTTCCATGTATTGGAGTTATGGTTATTTATGATAACTAATAACTGTTTTTCCCAATATGTGATAGTCACTGAGCCCCCTTTGGAAAGAGACTCTCCATATGAAAAACAATAAAATGCCAAGTCAAAAAAGAACATAAAATTGTGGTGTATATAATGCCCATTCATACTATTTATACTCATGACTGCATATTGCCCTTTTTCAGAATGTAAGGTTGTGAAAAGTGAATATTTTACCATTTGAAGAGTTCTGTTCCATGTGTTTTATTTTCCCAGTTACATGTACATGTATGCTATGATAATAAATAGTTCCATTACCATCCTCAGTCTGTAAAAGAGGGGGGGGGGGGGATACTCTCTCACTAGTTGCTACATGTATGGTTGTTAAAACTGATATTTTACCTACAAAATGCTGTTCTGTTTGATTTATTTTACTGTTTAATAAACGTTACTCAATAATGATTTGCGTCTGTCATTTTAGTTCAAGTTGTATTGTGACAATATTAATCAACCTTACTTTAGGCGTAATATCACACAGTTCATATTACATTTGGATATGGATATAAACACTGTACTTAGCATCCTGAATCAAATGGTCCAATATGAAAATGAATTTAATGTAGAGGCATTGTATGTGATGTAAATATGAATCATGACTGGTTGTATTCTATGTGTGTGCAATGTCATGTTCGATGTTTGTGTATGGTACACCTGCAGTGGAAACTCAGGAGATCTAATCCCGGGATCTAATACAATAACATGCTGCTATAGACCAATTTCACAACGCAAGAGGGCAGCAGACTGTTCGACACAGTTCGACATACTGGGGTGGGCGCTCCAACTTTTATAGTACACAAGTCAATAGTGCGTTATGTACATTCGTTCGATTTTTTGTCTATTTTGACCAGTATATGCAGACTTATTTTAATATTTGCAATGAGAAATTATCAGGGAAGTTCAGGTCGCAGCTGTGAGGTGCTCAAATGCCAAGGATTAGAGAAAGTTTAAAAATTGGAAGCTAACTGAATGCGAAATTCACTCGCTTTTGACTCATGAAGCCTGTTTGTGTGAGAAGCCGTACTCCCTACACAGGTTTCCGTAAGCAATGTGAAGGAATTCGTCGCCAGTGGGTAAAAACATCAACAGAAGGGACTTTTAAGTCAAGAAACATTATCATTATGTACTTTGGCGTAAAATTTAATGAGTGAAAACTTGACTTTGTAAACAGGGTAAGATTTAGGGCTCCCGTTTACTACGGCTTCTATGCTGCAATCGAACTTTTACTGACAAAACTAAGTTGAAAAACCATCGAAATTACAAAAATAGATCATACCTTCATACGTCAGATATGACCATTGTCTTACCTCATCTACCCATGTATCCATGCTTTATTTTATTGATCTAGAATAAAGTAAATGGAAGAATATCGGGGCATATCTCATATCTTACATTCATTTTGTACACAGAGCCAATCGCGGTCAGCGCGCTTGCCCACAGCAGCAATGGCGTCGCCGATAGAGGGCCAAATACATAAACCGGCCGTGAAATTGGTCTATAACAAGATAAGCTGATCCCATTTCTTCACAATTACATTCTTTTGTTTTATGATTATTTAAAATTGATGCATCCTCAAAAGATTATTTGATGGCTACAAAAACCTCAATACATTGTGTATCCTGAGTTTCCACAGAAGATGCAAATAATGTTTTATTCTGTATGAGTGTGTTTGAGCATGGAATACCTGTCAGTTGATGTTGCTTGGCAGAGAAAGCATTTGCATAAAGTAGATGAGTTAATTATATTTATCCAACATACAATCAAACACACACAGTTCAATCCTTACAATGTAGTAAATGAGTGCAAATTTTTAGTTTTGTATTAACATACACATACACACACACACCCTCGCACACACAACGTTACCTTGTGTAACATTATGTGCAGGCCATTGCGGGCTAGTGGGAGTTGTTGGGATAAACAATAGGCCTAAATGTGTGTTTGTGTGTGTGCAGGGGGGGGGGGGTTCCACTTAGTTCTTTTTTTTGGGGGGGGGGGGAGAGGGGTTCCAACCAGTTTTTTCTTTTTTGTAATTTACAGGTGTATATGTATAGTGTTCCTGTTAAAAAATGATGGGTCCATGATTGGTTGAATGAAATAAGGTATAGGCCTATTGTAGGGGGGGGGGCAGTTGTGCCCCAAGGGTTTGAGGGGTGTCAGTCAGTAATTCCCAACCATCTATGGTGTCAGCTTCTGTATTTTTGTAATGTACACCATACTGCCATGTTGTGGCAAATTTTGGTCCATGGGCTCAGTGGGGTAAATTTTCCCGCATTAGGGGCGTTTTCGAGGGGCGTCAGCTGCCCCTTTCCGACCACCTGGGCTGTCAGCTTTTATATTTTTGTAATGTGCCCCTTGGGCACTTCCACTTTGACCAAGTTTCATCCATGGGCTCAATGGGTTGAATTTTCCCGCATTTGGGGCGTTTTCGAGGGGGCCTGGGGGTCGCCCCCGACCTATTGGTACCAGCTGACACCCATTTCCTGACTCACAGTCATGGGCTAAATACATTTCAGGGGTCAAACCTTCTGGGCTCGATGGGGTAAGTCAAGATGTCGCAGGCTCCTGGTCTATAACCCCAGGAGCAACATGCAGGTAAATTCTAACATTTGACCTCATTTGACCTTTGACCTACATATGTGACCTTTGAACCCAAATAACAATTAAGTCCCTATAGAGCATCTACCAGCCAAGTTTGGTTACAAACGGGCAAGTGGTTGCAAAGTTATTCAAGTTTTATAAGAGTCACGGATGGACGGACACCACTAAGAATCCTTTAGTCTCGCTCCACCTCAGTGGCTCGACAAAAATGAATTCATGACAATTTGAGAACATGAATGAGGATCATACTTACTCTGTGCCTTTGCCATGCCAACTGTATCACCGCCTTCACGTATGAAATTATCACCAGCAAATTTTAGACTGCAGGAAGAGATAACAAACATAAACTGATTTTTTCTTTAAAAATGCACTCTTGCCCCCCCCCCCCCAATTGATGCTTGAAAATTTTCAGTTGACCTGTGATGCACTTGGTCAGGAAAAAAATAAATTCCTTAGATTTTGAGAATATCACATCATCATTCTCAGACAGGTAAATGTATCAAAAAGTATGCCTCATTCAATGCAGTACAAGATCCATAGACATCTCCTATTTTCCAATGTTAGATCTCACATGCTCTATCTAGGAGTTAAAAGTAAAGATACTATACAAATCTGGCAAAATCTGCACTCATGAAATAGGATTTCAGAGTTCTCTTCAATCAAGGGCATTTAAAACGTACAATGAATAGATATGTCTTGTTTATTCAAATTTGTTTTTGATCAAGTTTAATATCTTCTGTTTTGTTCTCTTTTTTGGGGGTTAATTTACAGGGCCTTCTCGTAAAATAGTGTTTGAACCACTGATAAAGCCACCCTGGGTGAAAATAGACTAAATGAATAAAAAATAAATAAAACAACAATGGGTACATAATAAACTTGTAACAGAAAACATAATATCAATCTATGAATTGCAGTCAACTTGCTCTAAGTACGTGAGAGAAAATTGTAGCATGAGAGGTACCATAGATATCACTTACTCATCTGGATTTGCGCCTGACTCCTTGAATGGGTTGTCCCTCATAGATCTTGTTTTGGGATCATAGTAGGCTGAGTTGGGGTTCAGGTTGTAGAGGTACTGTGGATATCAAGAACGAATTCCTCAATTAAGCATACTCACTCATAAGAACCAAAAAGTTACGATTTTCTCTTACAGATCTTGCTTTTGGTGCATAGTGTGCTGAGTTTGCTCTCAGGTTTTACAGGAACAACCCTAAATTCTTATCTTACTCGCCAATAAATACAATAAATTAGCATTAATTTCTTGATTCAGATTGTCCTTAACAATTAACAAAATATTGACATGCACTGTCAATGAAGCTGTAAATAAATGCAAAAATACAACTATGAATAACATATAAAAAGGTGAAAGATTCTTTAAATGTAGCAGCCCACATTTGCACAATATTGTTTCAGAATTTGAAGAGAAATAAGCCAATTTAAATTTTAAATGACGGATATTAAAATAAAACTATCATGTTATCAAATTTACAATATTCCAAAGAATAAGTGAAAATGAATCGTTATACTCTTAAAGCATCAGGAAGACACCTTTACCTTTACAAAACAGAAAAAAAAAAAAATTTGTGTTGAATATTTCCTTCTCAATCCTAAACAGGAATGTACTGGAATCTAAAACTTTACGAGTGTTTTTCTGTGGATTAAAGTAATCTAAAATAAAACTTTTGTGCAGATTGGGTGCCACCTGCAAATGTGGACTACTACCTTTACATGCAGAGATGGGATGCTTGAAGTGTAAATGATTTCCTGAAGTTTCATTCAATATGAAGTTTGGTTCAAGACCACATATTTCTCTTACATACATCTAGTAATCATAAAGACTTAAAAAAAAAAAGATGAATCTCTACAATTTGTTCAATTTTACCTCAGAACCCCAAAAGGTATTATTAACAAAAGAAAACCCCTCAGTGACACTTACCTTGGCAGTGTCCTCACGAATGCGAAGATTTCTCACGGTAATTCGCCTAAGGAGAAACAAAGAAAGTAATCAAATTATGACAAAGGGGGTTGAGTTTGAATGTGAATATAGAATACATAAAAAATTAATCATAACCTTGAGTTCTTATGATGATGGAAAATATATTTCCACAGATGCAAATAAAATTTGAACTGCAGGAATATCTGCCAAATGAACTTGCAAAGAAGAATAAGAAAATTTTTTTAAATGTGTCTAGCCATAGAACAGGTGGTGTCACTGAATGAACATTTCCAGATAGTATTTATTACTTTGTTCAAATTTTGCTGATACAAATCAACTGTTATATGATACAGTATTCAGAAATAAAAAGAAAAAAGAAAGAATTACAATATATCCAGGTTAGATTTAAAGGCCTTGGATCCCTTTTTAGGTCAAACAATACATGGTTCATGAATACAAAGGCATATGGAGAGAATACTGTTTAAAGACTGAGAACATTTTGAATGGAATTTTAGGTGGGTTGCCAATTGCCAATTATTACTTGGATTACTAGGATGCCAATTGTAAAAACTGTGATATACATAGAAAAAAATCAATGCTCCTTCGACGAAATTAAATAAATTGATTTTGGCTTACAAAAATAGGTCCTAGGATTTATTTCTTCCAGGAAAACCATCAAAGAATCAGTGATTTTAACATGTTATTCCTGGCACTCTATATTCAATATCAGTGGCTTTAACTTTCATCAGAATGCCAAAGAATCTTGAAAAGTAGCATTTTATATGCATAACTGCATGGGATATTATGCTGATCCATGACAAAATTGATATTTAAAAAATTTGCAAATGGGAACAAACTCCCTTTACATGTAACATCGATAAGGCAAGAACCTTTCTGTGCATAACTTCTGCTCCAGTCTTTAAGTTTAGAGCATTTATTTTTTCAGTAAATGAAAATACATGTGCCAATTTCATTCAAATTTAGTACCTCAACATGGATCACCTGATTCTTTCTATCTTGGAGATTTTCATCTAAATGTAAATTCCTCTTTACAATGACTGGAGTCTAAACGGACAGGGACTTTCCCTCCCACACAAACACACACACACACACACCCTCACAAACACACAAATGTCTATCAAGCACACCACTTGGTCTACATCTTTGAAATCTGATTTTCTTCATTTCCAAAGGCTCACTCACACAATATACTGTGACAACCCTTAGTGGTTTTACAGTGGTGCTTTTTGGTGTGTACTCTTAAGTGGGAGGTTAGTGATGCAATATAGGTCCTACATGTATTTGTGTATTAGAAGGAATGCCAACCTTTTATTAAGTCTTGCAGTATTTTCATGTCCGAAAAGTATTATGAGTGGAAGAAAAGTTTATCCTACTTTACAGCCATAGAACTGTACAGTAATTAAAGTTTAGGAAAATCATTGTTTTGCTTGAAACCTGCAGTATTTTCCCTAAAAAAAAAAACGAAAAAAAAAAAAAAAATAGAAAAGGGAACAGTTGGCATCACCCTTAGAAGATATGTACAGTAAATGAGAAACACATTACACTAAACAACAAATAAGCAAATAAACAAAAAAACATGATAGGAATGACCAAAGGAATTGTATATCTTTCCCCACTATGATATAAGATACATGTAGATTACATAACAGGTCACATTCATAAGAGCTTCCATTGGTTCAAGGGACATGATCCAGTGAAAACTGTTCTGCCTTGTATTTCTTCCACTATGCAATTTCTCATTTTCAATCTGCACCAAGCAAGCACTTTACCCACTAGTCATCCTGACTCTACCCAAAAGCACAAATGCAACTGTAACCCTAAACGCTCATTCAGATATCTAGCAGCAAACCTCCATGCCAAACCCCTGCATTTTTATTGTGCAAAGAGGGGATGGCATGTACAAATATCCCCCGTCATTTTAAGGAAAACTGATATTGTAACTAATCAGTTCATGAAATTTTTCATGAAAATGTCATAAGCGACGGTCTCAGAGTGGAATTTTCATTTGAAATGCTCTTAAAAACAAAAAAAGAGGTTATTTTTCGCTCGCTCACTTTGCTCGCTCGCAAAAAAATGTGTGTGGGGGTCTGCTTGGGTGAGTAAGGGTGTGTGTGTGTGTGTGTGTATACTTAAGTAGGAGTTCACGCAAAAAATTTTTGGCAAAAGAAGTCAGTCATCCCCCCACTCCTCAAAACGGATTTACGCCGGTGTGTGTTATGCGCGTTCATTAACATAAGTGGAGGCACAATGTTGCACCATATCTGAACACTAAAAATCTTATGGCACCACAATGTCGCCTCATATCTGAACACCCCTTTAGTATGTGGTAAACCTCTTATAGAGGAATGTAGATACTGTTAGACCAAGGAAATGATGTTCTTAAAATTATACTTATGGGTGATTCCACGGTAACTGACATTACCAAGATAGAGTACTTGTGGTATTGTTTACATGTGTATATTGTAGTTTTGTGAATGACACTTGCTTCGGCTTTAAATTACTACAGATAAATAAGTTAATAGGGCAGAAACACATGGACAGTTTTTATCTCAAACTGCATTTCTTATCACACAGCAAATTTTTTGATCTTAAATGTTTATTTGTAACAACAATAAGACCCTGTATTAATTTTAAATTTTTATTTCGAAATAAAAGGGCACAGTGGGACTTCAAATTTTGAGCTCTGTTTCCCATATGTTGTGGATTTGCCCTTATATGAATCTGTTCTTAAGAATTAAAGTACATGTAAATATGATACCTCTTGCTATCAAAATTAGTTCCAGGCATGTCGAAAGAATCCGCATATTTGTCTTCATCTCCATCACTTTCATCGCTATCCTGTACGTTGTGAAGAAAACAGAAATAGGAGAACTCATCAATTCCTTCTGGCAAATTTTCTATGACTCTCTCTTTATATCTACTACTTTCATAAATATCCTGTACGTTGTGAAGAAAACAGAAATAGGAGAACTCATCAATTCCTTCAGGCAAATTTTCTATGACTCTCTCTTTATATCTACTACTTTCATAAATATCCTGTACGTTGTGAAGAAAACAGAAATAGGAGAACTCATCAATTCCTTCAGACAAATTTTCTATGACTCTCTCTTTATATGTAATACAGTGGAAACTCGGTATAAAGAGATCTGATTTAACAATATTCCTGATATAACAAGGTAATATTCCGGTCCCAGCTCTTTATATTTTATTGTTTTTTAACCCTGATATAACAAGATTCCTTCTATAACAAGGTACTTTTGATGGTCCCAAGGACCTCATTATACTGAGTTTCCACTGTACTTTCATAAATATCCTGTATCCCCCAAAACATGGAGAAATAGCATATTGTTGAGTTACCGGTTTTGGTAATATCTTAAAGAAGAGTATAAACCAACTGCTAAAACATTCAGACTTTGTAAACTATCCCCATGAAATATACTGAACAATCATTTTCAACTCTCCTTTTTACAATAATAATGATCAATTAACCAATCATTCAATCCATTCAATCAGCAAAGGTAATCTACATCTACCAGAAAACAAGTTGTTAACAACAATCTGTCATAATTCATACATACCTTTTCCTTCTCTATGTCACCAGTTATCATTTCATTCTGGAGTTTCTTTGCTTTTAGCTGTTTCTTGGCCTGAAAGGGGAAGGAGGAGGGGAGAAAAATTCAACACAGATAAAAATACAAAATATGGATTATAAATCAAAGAAATTAACTCTTCAAAATTATATTTGTAAAAATCAAGTAGAACTCTTTAGTGGCCCATAATATTCTTATATTTGCACTAACATCTTAAACCTTACATCATGCTGTACTGCAAAAACATAACAAAACGATAAATCCCAATGACTGAAGAACAAGGGATGATTACAGTAACTGATAGTGTTTTATGAAACTGTGGAAAGACTTAAGAGGCTTGATGCTATGCTCAGAACCTACCTCTTCCATTTTTGCATACTCTTCAATGACCGCCTCATGTTCCTCTGGGTTATATCCATTCCACCTATCTCTTTTACCATCGTAATCAAAGTGAAGGTTAGGCTGGATGTGCTCGTCAGGGGCCATAGCCTCCCCAGAATACTTCGCCCCGACCTTGCGTGGTCTCTACATGAAGGGATACAAGTAAAAAGTGAAGGTTAGGCTGGATGTGCTCATCGGGGGCCATAGACTCCCCAGAATACTTCGCCCCGACCTTGCGTGGTCTCTACATGAAGGGATACAAGTAAAAAGTGAAGGTTAGGCTGGATGTGCTCATCGGGGGCCATAGACTCCCCAGAATACTTCGCCCCGACCTTGCGTGGTCTCTACATGAAGGGATACAAGTAAAAAGTGAAGGTTAGGCTGGATGTGTTCATCGGGGGCCATAGACTCCCCAGAATACTTTGCCCCGACCTTGCGTGGTCTCTACATGAAGGGATACAAGTAAAAAGTGAAGGTTAGGCTGGATGTGCTCATCGGGGGCCATAGACTCCCCGGAATACTTCGCCCCGACCTTGCGTGGTCTCTACATGAAGAGATACAATTAAAAAGTGAAGGTTAGGCTGGATGTGCTCATCGGGGGCCCATAGACTCCCCAGAATACTTCGCCCCGACCTTGCGTGATCTCTACATGAAGGGATACAAGTAAAAATTGGAGGTTAGGCTGGATGTGCTCATCGGGGGCCATAGACTCCCCGGAATACTTTGCCCCGACCTTGCATGATCTCTGCATGTAAGGGTACAAGTAATATGTCTACATGTACAGCTGTGACAGGAATTATCAACTATTTACGGAGCAATGACATGAGAAACATTTTCTTTGCCAATATACATGTGTACCTTCTCCTGTCTTACCAAATACTAGATCGCACTGTTTATCTAATGTTGAATATTCAACTTTAAGCACTGTAGTACACTGCTACTCTTGTTTTAGCTGAGCTCCCTTGATAAGGCATTCCAAAGTTTCAAAAGAATTTTGTACCAGTCACAACTGAATTTCAACTGGGTTAAGATTGGCAAACAAATAATATTTTGACATAATTCATGTAGTGGTAAAAATTGAATTCATATCCTAAATACACTACAAATATAGAAAAAAATTCTAACCCAAACCCTGGACCAAACATTGTAACTAACATTAATAAAAGTATGACATGATTTTGATCAGGGTCTGCTCAGGACAGAAGGAACTTACCTCCACGCAATCCTTTTTCTTGTGAGTGGTAGAGCCACAGTTCTCACAAGCACCTTTCCGAAACTTTGTAGACACAGTTCCCTATGGAGGAAAAGAATGAAATTATTATCACATTACACAAACATTTAAAGTGTGTTTGGAAATTCAAAACAAGCTACACTGATAGGGTTTAAATAGGAGAAAACTAAGTGCACCCATCTATTCTTCTCTTTAAAAAATGTTTTCTTGCACAGAAATTGCTCCTATACACAGGAATACAAATATAAAAGGAATCAAAGCTTTTCTTGTTTCCCCCCCCCCCCCGAGCATCATTTACATGCATCATATTCATAACTATCACTTACTAAGTGTACCCAGCACCAAAAGACATTTTCTCTGCATGCTGTGACTACACTGCCACTATACCATTTTCAAAATATGAGCTTTAAATTTTCCTCCTCTATAAAGATATTGCAAGTTTGAATACACTCTAAATTAACATAAGGCAACTACGAGTAGACTAGATAATGTACAAACATGTACGTTTTGGTCTGAAGTTATTCCTTCATTTTCTTTAAACTCCTCAACTCTCCAGTGGCTATGGATCAAACCCAGGACTGAAACAGTGTTTAGAGTGCATGGTCCACACACGCACTGTATGTGTGTGCCAAAAGTCAAAAGGGGCAGCCGAGTGCTGCCGAATTAGTCGATTAAAGCTGCTAAAGGGATAACTATTGACTATTTGATGGTAATTTGATGAAATTACATTCAAATCATAGGTAAATCGACGGTATGGTGCTTTCATGGTTTTAAAGGTAATTTTGTCAAAAGTGGTTCACTTTTAACATGATTGGGTAATTTAGTATTGAACGGTTCTCCACAGCAATTTCTATGTCCAAAGCAACAGACTAAAGCATTTACTAGTACTCCTATCACTGGAATCAATAAACATCCTACACTTTTAATAACTTTGTTATTTGATTGTACATACCTCCTGTACACCTTTCTTGTACCAAGCATCGATTGCTGATACGTCTTTCTTCACTCTCTGAGGCCGTTGATGTTTAAGAGTTGGTTTGTTAAACCCAACATACCATGGCACTGTTGCAATGTACTGAGGGATATGAGGATTGATGTCCCTAAAAGAAATCATTTACACAGAATCTCAATTCTTAATCTTAAACTAAAACCATTTTCTCATGCTCCCATTTATTATAATCTGAAATAGAGCTTTCTTCTGTTATTAATTTTTTTTTTTACATGTACTTGTATTTAGCAGCTTCTTAGTACCAGTTTATATAATTTAGTTTTTGTCTTCTAAAAGTTGTTGGGAATAGAGACTGTTTTTTTTTTTTAAAACACAACTGTGTATGTGTGTAAATGTATTACAAGCAGTAAAACAAATTACAAAGGAGTAGAGAGAAATACAACACTCAAAATATGCTCACTTTTTTACTTGTACACTGTGTAAACACATTCAAATATCCCCATTGACAACAGGAAGGACTCTTAGAATATTTATGAAGATCTTACGAATAACAGAATATAGTTTGGAATTATGCTAGTGCTCTAGTTTGATTATTCAAATGACAGCTTTCTTTAAAACGAAGTCTCTTATATAATCGTAAGACAATAATCTGCACTTACTTTCCTTCTTCATCCACTAAGGCCGGAGCAGTACCCGCTTTACGAGCT
The DNA here is from genome assembly GCA_029962745.1 of Echinometra lucunter. NCBI lineage: Eukaryota > Metazoa > Echinodermata > Echinoidea > Camarodonta > Echinometridae > Echinometra > Echinometra lucunter. The sequence goes on from CM057159.1 coordinate 4,220,462, forward strand.
TCCTCCAGCTCTTTAGCCTTCCTCCAGTCCTCTCGTCTGCTGCCTTGGCTTGGAGCTTCCGTCTTCTGAGACATTGCTGCCACAGAGGGCAGCGTTGTCCCTTGGTAAGACATGGTGATGGTTTATGGCACTGCTATTCTTCCATGAAACTTTCAATCTGAAAGAAAAAAAAAATCAGGCTTAATGAGAGCTTGTTTTTATGATGAGTCAAAGAAGACCATTTGTAAAAAATAGGGTATACATGTATCTTCACAATAATCTTCAACTAGTTTATTTACATGTATTTAAAGTTTTAAAATTTATTCATTGTTCACAAATTGAATACAACACAGCAGAAACAATTACCGGTAGACAGAATCATAAAAGAGAAAAAAGCGGAAGCAATTCAAATGTGTGTCTGCGTGTGTGGTGTGGGGGGGGGGGGGTGTCAAAGAAATTGGAAATTTTCTGTCCATTCCAGCAGAGTGAGGCATCATAATGGGTTTGCGAACTTTGTGTACATTTCTGGATCAGCAAGATACAAGCTGACTTGATTAGAGTGTAGGTGACGCAGTTCTGGTGTGATCGTTTTGATAGCAGTGGTAAACTCAGAAAACTACCGGCTTAAAAATCCTCATCGTGTGGTAACAACGATGTCCCACGAAGTTAGGTCTCGTTATTTCTTTAAAACTTTTCCAGGTCCACTGCGTTGCGACACGACATCAAATTTTGCGATCATGATATCTTGGGAATTCTTCATAAATTAGTCTTCTTCTTGTGCCCATTTGTAGTCTAAGAGTAAAAACTTTGCTTTTTTTTTATGTCAATTAAATCAGAATAATTTTTGGTAAAATTTGAGAAATTATGGATTCATAATTCTTTAGAAAACTAAAATGTGCGCAAACTATCATGGTCCCCCATCATACAGTAGGGATGTCAACCTAAAAATTCTGGATTCAAAATTCTTTAGAAAACTTTAGAAAACAATGAGATGGCGCTATGTTGATTGGACGTTCAAGATTTTCTCTGAGATTTTTTATACTACAGAATCTGAACAAATCGAAACACAGTTGAAGTTTCTTCTGGAAAGTATGACAGAACTGATATCTGGTAAACTCCGTGATAAGTTTTCTGTAAGTGAACTGTTGTGAGACTGTTCTGAGAGTGATTGTATTTTCTTCTACTTCTCGTTGGCATTTTGCTCAAACTGATACTTCGGTCCCATAGGTTATATTCTTTGTAATGTTCACATTACACTTCCGGGTAACATGTCCGAAGAGAACTCAATTACTCTACGTTCAGCTACAAAATCAGAGGCCAAAGCAGACAAAAAGAATAAAGGAAAGGGAAGTAATGTTACTGAAATTCAATTGTAAAAGAAATCTTCAAGGACAAAGAATTTCAACAAATTCTCAGAAATAGTGTGGCAACGATTGTTGAGGAATGTACGAACCAACCTATCTGCAAAAATAAACAAAAATGAAGAAAGAGTAGATAAAATAGATGGAATCATGCATGATATACAGAATGAAATTGACAAATCACAAAAAAAACATGGTCCATACTGAAAAAATTCTTGAACAAACAACTGAAAAATTGCTACATATATGAATTTTTTATTTGTACATAACAAATGGGAAAAATTGCCTAATTAATATGTGAAAAATGTAATAACTTGAGTTGTGATTAGTCAATAATCTAAAAACTTGACACACATAATGAAATTGGTTCCTGTCATTATTGTATATTTCTCATAATTATTCTTGCAATTATATGCAAATAAGATACTAATTAGGTAGTGCAATTATGGCAAATATACCTAATTAATATGCAAAAATGTTATACATGTACCTTGAAATTGGATGGGCAAATAATCACCAAATTTCAGAGAGGTGCAGAGTTTGCAACTTTACTTCATATCTGTTATTCTCAAGAGTATAATTATAATAATATGCAAATTAGGTACTAAATGAATATTCATTTGTACATATTACGAATGGGAAAAAAATCATTAATTTAGATTTCAATGACAAATTTTTCAGTGTCTGCAGATAAGGAAGACATTTCCCTACCAACCCGTGTACTATTTTGGGTACTCATGTAATTTCCTAACTATTTCTTAAATCTTATTAAAAAAAACTGTTTTATATCACTCATTATGAACATTTATTTATAGTCTACTGCATACACTGTACATTCAATAACATTTCAAAACTACGAGGTGTAAATCCAATGTATAGTATAGATCGGCATATTTACAGAACTGTGCATGCACAGTAGAAAAATTTATAACATACAGCAGTGCAATGTACATCACATATACCCCTTGGAACATGAACTACTTTCCTCATATTAAATTAAATAAAATTAAAAAAAAAAATATGTCAACCAAAGTAAATGAAAGTCTAAATTATAAGAATATTGCGATGATGAACACACATGAATAGTCAAAGACTAAATTATAGGACAAATTCAACTCGAGACAACACTGCTCAACACTCGTAATTGTCGTATACAAAATCACTATAGCAACACACAGGCTCACACGTACACAGTGTACGGTACGCAAAGCAAACCACTGTCAACATGAAATCGCTCTATTTGCAAAAAGCAAGGTCAAATTCATCAGGAAATTTAATATTGCATTATTTTTTAACAAAACATGATTCGAGTCTAATCAGGAGTATCTAGATTATGTGTTTTCATGAAAAAAAAGTGGAAATGTTGCTTACGAACATTTACATGTACTTATCGGAGAGATCTTAAGGGTTAACAGCAGCCACACTTCTGCACTGCAGGAATTCCAGATGGTGGAATTTTTTTTCATTCATAAAAAAAGCAGGAATCATCCACTTTCCAAAACGGTATGATTCATTCATTTTAAGAAACGATGTGACATTGCGCCAGGTATTTATATGAAGGCTTGCATGTACAAACGAGAGCAATTTTAGTGCCGGTTTGGGGCCATCATCCCTTTCATATTAAATCGACGAGGCCTAAAGGAATCTTTGTAGAACAGATTTGTAGCGTTTTGGCTTATTTACAACAGATTGTTTGAAAAGATAAAAGAAGACTTGTACTTTTAAAATCATGGCAAAACAGGCATGACAGGCAAATGACAGGGTATTCAGGAATGAGAGTTATATTTTAATAATGGGAGAAAGATACCGTATTTTGAAATGCAGCGCTGGTAGAAAAATAATCGCGCACGGTTGACATCCCTACATATAGGAAAGCTGCTATGACTATGTGGCCCAGCAGCACGCGGTAGCGCCTAGCCCAGAGTAACACAAGACAATATCACCCAAATAAATTCCAGTTGATCACCACCCGGACTCAATTGTATCACAACTCCTTCTTCCCGCGAACAGTTGTGGCATGGAACATGCTCCCCCATGAAATCCTGGTTTCTACTACGGCAGGAACCTTCCAGGGAGCTTTGTCAAAAAAAAGCCACTGATGGCTGAGATGTTTTTACTTGCACGTTGTACATAAGCACCAACTGACTACACTGCACACAAGCACCTTGCCAGACAAGTTTCTCCCTTGACACAACATCCTGACTGATGGATCCTGTCAAGTACTGACGTAGAAGTAGAAGTAGCCCTAACTTAGTAGCGAACTATCTGCACGATTCCGCTGTGAAACATGTGAGTTTGAGAAACTTTGACATTTCTGGCCGAAAAAATCAAAATGATTTTCATTAAATAACCGAAAATCTGAAAGCTGAGAGGAAAATTTAATAAATATATTAGATCATACTTACCTGATTAAGATCAGAATGAAATATCAGACAGATTTCTTTTCTTCTAATTTTGCCCTGCAACACATCAAAATAAAGCAATGGGACCAGGCTAAATTGCCGGCACAGGGTAAATTTAGTGGAACGCCAACACTTCTCTAGCGTTAGTTCTGGACAGTACAGAATCATAACTCAGACAACGATACTGCATGAAAATTTTCAATAATACATGTATGATTCAAATTTATGGAAAACCCGTGCAGTGTTTATTAGAAACTTACATGTTACAAATGCAAATCCGTACGTAAACTGTACACCTTGCCGTAGTCAATATGACGTCATACGAACGAAATAAAAACATTGAAATCCTAAAAAGTAAAACAATATCAAATAACTATTCAAAACTTTATTGATTTAAACCATGAGTTTATTCATTTTCATTACTGTCTTTTGATTTTTATTCAAGTAGCTAATGAAAGGAATAATAATTTTCATACACATATATTGTTGTTTTCGAACATAAAATTCACAGGAATCTCTATAAGCCTTAAATTGGCTACAATCATACTATATAAAGTTAAAAAGCACCCTGCTACAGCATGGGCCGTGATCGTCTAGTGGTTAGGACATTGCGTTGTGGCCGCAATAACCCAGGTTCGAATCCTGGTCACGGCATTTTTTGGTCCAATATGGAAATATCTCTTAAAGATTTTTTTAATCTATTATTTTTTTTTTCATTTTCTTGATAAGAACAGGGAAACCATCAAACCAACGGATGAACACAACATACTCGTGGAAACCAAAGAAAACTAAAACCCAAGAAAAATGTCAGCAAAAATATTTATACTGACAAAATAGGGAAAAATGAAACGTCATTCCTAATTCTGTCCCTTTTAGAACAAAATTTTATTTATATCTAATAAGCTAAATAATTGAGGAAAAGTATTGAAGAATATTGATGATAATATATCTTGATCAGTGTTTTGACAGTAATAATCTGTGCAAAGATGACTATGCACTCAGTTAAACAAATTACAAAGATAGACCCTTTCTGACACTGGAAAAATAAAAATTGAAAAATTGTTTGCCCAAATAAAAAAAAAAACCAGATCATCGGTTGAATTACCTCCTTCCATCTAAAAAGGAAAACAAATATGTAATCAGAAATAGAAAACCATTTCCATTGCCTTTGTGTAAAACGAAAAGGTACAAGGAGAGTTTTGTCCCTTGGTGTCTGTACAACTTCAATAATTCAAAGTGGAATATAAAGTGCAATATTTTAGGAATATACGGTTCAGACTGTTTCCCGTTTAAATTTTGTATCATCTGTGGATTTTGAATAGATTTTATGATTGTTGTGTATTATTAGATATTCTTTGATTTATCATCTATATGCGTTCCTCTTTTTGTTTTCTGATTCCTCTTCCCTTCTTTTCTCCTCCCCCTTTTCTGTTTCTTTTGAATTAAAATGTACTATTTATATGTATGTAAATTTTATGTATTAGAATTTAAATGTACTATTTGTATGTGAATAATCCAACCTTTATGGTTGCAATAAATGAATAATAATAAGTAGTTTTTATTGAATGATATAAGAATAAGTTAATTTTAGACTGAAGCATTTATTAATAAAAGCAAATCTCTTTTAATGGAATCAGTGAATCCATCTAAAAATTGCCAGTTCTTTTTACTGCAATCACATTATAACAACCCACTAAATAGAATTGAAACATAATTACTACATCACAGCTGTCTGTATTTCACATATCGTATTTATTCTGATTCATTCATATACAAATAGTAATGATTAAAACAATAATTCTATATGCATTGTATAGTACCAAGGTATAAAATTATCATAATAGATAAAGAAATAAAGATATAGAAACAGATACTATAATTCATTTCAGAGTACACTATGCAAGTGTGATCACTGTTTGGTGACACTGCTATAAAACACTTTGATATAAATTTCTATTATACAACATAAGTATATGAACAACCATATTACATTAATCCATTTGTGACAGTGTCCACATTTTGTGGCTTGGAACCAATAACTGTCACTGCATGCATGCAGAGTCCTAAAAGCCTTACCACTTTCCATAAGCAGAAAATGACATACTGTGCTAATTTGGGTTGCATCTGTATTTTTCATTGTTTGATGCTGAATTTTCAATAAGCTGAAATTAAGCATTAAAAACCTTAGATTTGCAATGTGATGGAAAGTTAAAGATCACTCTTATCTGTTCAAATCAGCAACTTGTTAACTTTTCAAAATACTTCTGTTTGTTAATTTACATACATTTTAGACACATTTATGTAGCAAGAAAAGAAAAACACTGGTTGCCAATGTGAAGAAGTTACATAGATCAAATCGGACTTCAAATTCCAGTCATGAATGAAATTACATGAACCACCACAAGGAAATCATCAAAGCAAGGCATTGAAAAATCAATCAAGAAATTCACCTTCTTTTTTTTTTTTAATAAGGAATAGTAATTTTTAAAAATTATTTTATAAATCAAATATCAAAACTAAGCTGCATTGTTTAGAATTAAAAACCCCATTATTTAATGCATATTGTAGTGAGGTATTCAAAAAAATACAAAATACCTGATAAACAGGGTGCCTGTTATAACAAGAATCAAATAAAATTCCCATTCATATTATTAATTAATTCATGTATATCAAATATTTCAAAGCCTAGACACTAACGTTGCAGATTAAGTACTCTATATTTCTCTTTGAAACTTTATCCTCTCTATTGTTAAGAAATGCAAGAAATAAACTTTCATATCTTTAATAAATTTCAAAATGGTGTGCAAAGAACCAAGAAATAAACATATTTAACAATGGAAAAGGAATGATGTCACCTTTTCAATAAAAACAAAGAACAACTATACAGTAAAGATTTTTAAAAACAGAAACAAAATCTCAAAATCTCTACCTGTATACTCAAGGAAATTTTGGTTGTAGGCAAACAAATTCTTATGTGTATGATGGGAATAAAAAGAATCATTACATTGCAGTTAGTCCACATTTTTATTTTAAAATGCTATTAAGGCAATTCAAGGCAATTCAAAAGCTTCAATGCTCATTATCACTGGTTAGTGTTAGAAAATGAATATTTCCTCTTGTATATTTGGAATAATTCTGAACATATGTTTCCTTCTCTCAGTTCAGCTTCCTAGCAGACATGAGCCCACTAGTATTTGTTGAGATCATATTGGCATAAGATGACCCCATGTCTTTCCATAACTCAGAGAAACCGGGAGAGGGACCTGCAAAGAAACAATATTGTGAATGAGAAATATTATCAAGTTTTCTTATTTCCAGTAACTAATAATAAACTTTGGTTATGTCAAAATATAAACAAGAACACACTTCATCACTAATACAAAATTCCTTTTCTCAATTACAATAGTGATTGCATTTATTGTGAAAGTAAACCAATTGGTCAATTTGACAAAAGGTGGTAGCCAAGTTAGCAGGGAAATTCAATTTCTCCCCAATCATCGATCTGCCCCTGAAGCACATATTTGTGCGCCTTAATTGCTGGTGATTATTTAGCAATGTTGCTGACCGCTCAAATCTACATCTGAAAACACTAGTTGGTTTGCTAAACTCTTTGTGAAACTTCGGACAGAATATAATGTCTTCATTCAAAAAATTTTGTAAACAACTATTTTGTGAAATCCTTCAAGTTAAGGAAGCTCTAGGCAACATACAAATGACAAGTCTAAATAATTCTAAGAACTCTCACGTTCATTTGACACAGTGAGTCACCCAATTTCGGTGTAGATTCCATGACATTCTTCAACAGACCTGCAAAAATAAAGAGGGAAAAAAAAAAATACTTTTGCTATTATATTAATACATACATTAATATCAAATGGATGAATATATTTTCCTTTTTTGCCATTATCTCAAAGCTAATATATATAGAAAATTAATCAAGGAAATATTTTCAATTGTAAAATTGTGAGAATAATGGGGTATACCCTCATATATAACACCTTTTTTCTAAACTTTAGAATTTAGGATAAAGAATGTCTATTTGAATTGCTAAGATGTAGAATTATGTTTTTTAGTTTCCTTGACAAGCTTATATATTCACTATGAACATGACCGACAAAGAAATTGGACAAAATAAACAACCTCTCATTCTTCCATTCACAATGGTTCTGGTAGTCAAAAGAACATCCCTTCGCTGCTATTATGTTTAATCAGTAGTTCCAGGTGAATATGCATGTTACACCTGTTCCACATATTTTCTTTGTCCGTCATGTTCATAGTGATTGTAATTATGAGGGTCAGTTGGGATACAGGTGACATACCTTTGACTTCATTGATGTCTTCATCATGGACTTCAAAGAGGAGTTCATCATGGATCTGCACAAGCAGCCTGTTCATAAATAGATACAAAACAAATCAATTACATTATTTTTCACATGAACACATCTACCAAATGAAATACAAACAATTGTCATAATCTAGTGAAAACATGCTCTATGAATACTGTTATTGCCAAATAAAGCCTTTGCAACTTGCAAAGTCATAAACATGATTAAATAAAATGACAAAATATACACAAAGTCAACAACTAGTGTATAGTTTGGTAACACACACAACCTTTTTGATTGTGGGTCCTAAATGAAGATTATTCTCAGTATATTTGGAAACTTCCTTTTCTTGTCTTGTTGTCATTATAAAACATGCATCTCAGATGTCCTGGAATTCATGATTATTTTGAAAATTATGTCATCCCACTTATACTACTCCATTTAAATACCTGGCTCTTAGAGTGCTCTCAGATAACACTTTCATGATGCGGATCATAGCAAGCTTACAGACGTCAGCAGCTGAGCCTGTAGTATAATTTCAAGACAAATTAGATTTGGACTTATTCAGATATCCAGCGGCTAATCCCTGCCATACACCCTCACGTTTTTAATGTTCACATATGGTGCGGAAAACCATGCCACTTATGATAACGAGGCGGACACTAACACTTCAGTTCCAAATAAAAGAAAGTTTTGCAAAAAGCTGCGCAAACTTTTAACATCAAACTTTGTGCTTAAGAATTTTATTGGTCTACATCTTTTTGCCACCAGGGGTAAAAAAAAATATATGCCTCTTGCCTCAAAGATTTTTTTTTTTCATTGGTACCTCATTTCCCATTCATTTGTACATACACACAGACCAAAAAACCCAACAACAATAGGGTTTATCGCACAGGTTTTCGGCTTCATGACTGAACAAGCCTTAACCATGTCAAAGTGATATAGCATGACAAAAAGCTACTTATAATGTGTAATTGGCATAAAAATACCATTATGTGTATTAACAAATACTGTATCAATACTGTATCAACAGAGTACCAAAGATAGTCTTGAGTTCTAGCAAGTCTTCATTAGATGTGAAAATATCACTGAATTCTCTGCATAATGTCCATTTAATGTCTAATTTTAATGTGCAACTGGCATAGCATACCATTACTTGTATTATTAAATATCCATAGTGTAACAGTACCAAAGGTAGTCTCGAGTCTCAAGTTCCAGCAAGTCTTCATTAGGTGTGAAAATATCACTGAAATTCTCGGCATAATGTCCATAATGCTTTGCATGTTTTCATAGAGAGGGATCAGCCAATTTTTCCCTATCAGTGCTAAAAAATTTGATTCTCTGACACTTGCTACAGTGACAACTCCTCAAGGTTTTACTGTGTCAAAGTGAGAGGGTTAAGGCAAGTTTCCATTGTGACCCTCCACCACAAAACAACCAATAAGTTGCAATGGTAGCTTTAGAGTAAACATCTAAAATAGAGAGCTTGGGTTGAAAAGTCGATAATATGCTTTTTATATTTTCTGATAGTTTCATGATATAATATATACAACAAATTGTGGCAAGATATGAATCTCTAACCCTGTAATCCAAAGTCTGGTGATGTGATATTTGTTGGACCTCAGTATTAACACATATGAAATCTCTCCACCAAAGGCTCAACCCGGGACTCAACCTACCCTGGATTACAAAGTTAACAGCTTGTCTCTCTGCATGAGACCTGACATGGAAGTTCTGTGAGTTGATGCTTGAGATAAGCCGATGGCGATTGAAGATAGTCTTCACATGACCACGTCTCTGACACTCTGATATGCAGCGATGGGCAAAGGAATTCACTCCCTTGAACTTTCCTGTGAAAAGGACATGCAGGGAAAACCTTACAACTGCTTAAATGGTTCATATAAAAACTTGGTCTAATCTACTGAAGCCGATAAGGCAATCCAGAAAATAAGCGCCATTAAACTTATTCTACAACATAGAGATGTCTACAAGTTTCGGGTTTTTTAATCATTTGAAAAGTTTATCTAATATAAGAAAAGTAAAGCAATTTTTCTTCTAAAGTACACCGTAAAGAATGATAACATCTCTTTAAAATGTCAATACATTGCTTCCATAATTTCAGAAAACATATGTATGCAAGAACCCATGGTCTAGTGTTAAACAAGGCATCTGTCCAGTAATTATCAAAGCTCAACTCAAATCAATCACTCTTACCTAAGAAGCTTTTGGTGAATGCTTTTGCATTTTCCTTGGTGTCATGAAGTGTTTCTGCTAATCGCTCAGCCCCTGAAAAAACAACAACACTATTTGAGGTTAATCTGTGTGGCACAACATCTAGAGGCTGCTGCCGAACAGAGAGTACAAAGTATTCTGTAGTGTAAGTCTTATGTAAATAATGGTATGAAATATCACAGAATAAACTTGTAAAGCTTATCACTCCATATAAGCATTCTTTTGCAGGAACATTGTCTTTAACTGGAAAACTATTAATGAGTAAGAGTGGCATGACCATCAGGGGCGTCGCTAGAGGGGGGGTGTGGGGGGGTGTGACACCCCCCCATTAAAAATTCTTGTCGGCAAATTCGCGATCGCTGTCGGCAAAAAAGAGAGAGAGAGAGAGAAAGAGAGAGAAAGAAGAGGGAAGAGGAAGGAGGGAAAAAGAAAAAAGAAAGATGAGTAAGGTGCCCAAATAGAGTCATATTCGGCTTATTTGCTTGTGCATTTTGACGACGAAATAACACTGGTAACACGAAAGAGAGCCTATTTTTCCTCGCTCGCTGCGCTCGCTCGTATCATATTAAGATACAGGATGTTTTCGGAAAGCAAACACATTTGCCAAGTGAAATAAACAAATATATAATTCAGATATTTTGGGGCCCATCATGTATTTTGTTGAAGAATTATCACCTCTATACCATAAAAAAAAGTAAATATATTTTTCCTCGCTCGCTCGTATAATATTTAGATACAGGATGGTCTTTGAAAGCAAATAGATTAGGTAGGAGATGTGACCAAATATATCACAATAGGTATCTTAAAGGCTCATCGTGTATTTCGATGAAGAACTTTCACTTCTACCATGAAATGGAATATTTTTCCTCGCTCGCTACGCTCGCTTGTACAATATTCAGATACAAGATGGATTTGGGAAAGCAAACGAATTCGGCAAGCAAGGCCCATCATGTACTTTGATGAAGAGTTATCACCTACCATAAAAAGAGTATATATATTTTACCTCGCTCGCTGCGCTCGCTCGTATGATATTTAGATACAGGATGGTCTTTGAAAGCAAATAAATTAGGTAAGAGAGGTGATCAAAATATCAAAATAGATATCTTAAAGGCCCATCATGTATTTTGATGAAGCACTTTCACTTCTACCATGAAAAGGATTATATGATAAGGAGTATATGGATTTTTTCCTTGCTTGCTGTGCTCGCTCGTATAATATTACGATTTAGGATGGTCTTTGAAAGCGAATGAATCATGTGAGAGAGGTGACCAAATATATGATTTAGATATTATATTTACATAGAGAATGTTTTCGGAAAGCTAACACATTCAGCAAGTGAGGTGAACAAATCTAATTTAGAAGGAAAATATATAATAGAGGCACACAATTGAACATGCCTCGTGGGCTTTATACAGTTGAATATGTCGACGTTGGTCGTCGGCAATCGGAGGCATAATTTGTCGGCAATCTGGCCTCTACAACCCCCCATTAAAAAAAGTCTAGCGACGCCCCTGATGACCATTATACTGTAAATAAAAAAAAAAAAGTCTTACCAACGCCGTATATGACTGAATACACTATTCGCTTGGTTCTTTCTCTGTTGGATGTCTTCACATCTTCTGGATTCAAACCAAGCCTGCAGTTAAAGGTAATGACAACAGACTAGTTCTTCTGAGGCACAACTCAAAGAGGAATTGAATTGAATTGAATTTACTTGTTCCACTTTTTACATCATTCACATTTGACAGAAATATAATGCATTTCAAAATCATATGGTAAGAAAAATATTTCCGAATGGACTATACAGCACAAAATAGAAAATGTAAAAAAAAAAGTGGGGAGCCTAAATAAAAAGCATAGCTTGTATAGATTAGGAATGATTAGATTTGAAAGTGAATTAAATCTCCTTGTATTATGGAGACTTCCTTAATTTAACATCATACTGAACTTGTGCGCTCATATCAGAAATATTTGAGAGCGGACAATGCAGAGCATCATTTGAATTGGACAGTGCTTTGCCCCACTAATACATTGTCCACTCTCAACTTCAAATGTTCCTCAAAGCCCAACTTTACACCCAATCCTAATTTGTACTAAATCCTTATTGCAACACTAACCCTAAACCTGACACTGTGCCTTTGATGAAATAAAGCATGGAGTAATTGTAGTTGGAACAATGATGGCTCATTCTGGAGCAATCTCAATTGCACTGTTTTCAATTCACCATGAACATACTGTAAACAATCTGAAGAAAGAGATCTGTCGAAATGAACAAAATTATCTTACCATTCACAGGTAAGCTGAACAAAGATATCTGTACTGCCTGCATCATTAAAAACCTTCAAGAGCACAGCATCCTGGGATAGGTGAGCCAAGATTCTCAACTCAATCGACTGGAAATCTAGAGCACACAAAAACAGTATCAAAACAGACTTTTCAAGTGGGTAAATACTAAGTCAGCATGTCTACAGTAAGATGACATAGCTACACGGGACATTTTTCCTTTTTTTGTTTGCAAATCCTCGAAATTTTTGCGCTAATTTTGTTGTATAATTTGGGAAACTATCTTTAGAATGTGCATTGTTTCTTCGTACTTCCCTTTTCACTTACGAATATTTCTCTTTTACCACATTTTGTAGAAAGGTTTTTTTTAAATAGAACTCTTTCTCAGTAAATATTTTTTTTTACAGAACTGAATTTTCCTTCATCTCCAATATTGAGTCATCATTCTGTGATTCTCACTCAACTATATTTTAAAAAAACCCGTAATCGAATATTCCTTTGTCTCACTTATATACATTTAGTTTTCATAAATGAATGAATGTTTCCCGGGCCTTATAATTTTGATGATAATTCATAACCCAATCATGTCTCTCATTTTCTTCTGAATCTCGATAAATGAGCATTATGCTTACATATATGAAACTCTGTTCTATATGAAGCTTTTAAGACATTTTACCTGCTTATTGTAATTTTTAATGTATATTTCTGTAACTTTATTCTTAATATGTATTATATATAATGATTGTTATGATTGCATTTATTTGTAAACTGATTGTAATTCAGCCTTCGGGCTGCCATTTCAGTTCTTTTTAATAAACCATTCTACTACTACTACTACTACTATTACTACTACTACTAAATATTGCAAGACTCTGCTTTCCTGGCAACAAACTCTTCAAGCACATTTTTGCCTGACACTCTCATCCCCTTCAAATTTCAGACAATGCCTCTGCATGAAGACAGAAATGTACAAAGCAATTAGGAAAATTGTTTCATACTGTGTGATTTGTCACCAATCTTTACCTACCAGCAGCAACGAATGACCATCCATCATGTGAAACGAATGGTTCTCTCATCCATAATGTTGTGGCTGGGCCAGTAGTGGACGCACGGCTTTCTACGATCAACAAGAGAACATACTATCAAAATTTAATCTCGCTAGATTTCACAAAGAGACACAAATATATTATGAAGATTTTGGATAACTACAACCATGTAGTGCTTTCAGCATATAGTTTCAGCAAAAAAAAAAATTAAATTAAAACAAAAATTCATATCTCAAAAAAAAAAAAAAAAAGATTACAGGTACATTTTAAAAATGTGTGACTGTGTGACTGAATCTGCAACTGTAATATATACTGCTGTTTCACCTACCTCTATATCACACATTCTTCTGTTTTCTTTTCTTTACTTTCCTTTTTCTTTCTTGAGGAATCCACGTCACTACAAGCATTGCTTTTTTGTGGATTTCTCTTTTCCAATATCTTTTTTTTTTCTTTTAATACACTATGTCAAGCAGACATTTAATTTGTTTTGATGTTAATTAGAGGAAAAAATGTATGTTTGTTTATTTACAATATTTCTGCTTAAAAGAAGAAAAAAATTATGTCTTGTGTTATATTGGAAATAAAACCTGAACTTGAAACTTGAAACTTGAACTTGAAAAAATCCTTCTCACCATCAGCCTCGGAACCTTTAGTATCCTCATGGAGATGAAATGGTTGCTTTGGAATATTTTGGATGTTCTAGGATAATAGAAGATTACACAGATGGAAGGAAAATATATTAGTATGCTCTGATGACAAAGACAGTCACACAGTATCATAATGAATTTCTTATGCAAGAGGGCACAGGTCAAAGAAACAAGTAAAAAACTAAAGGTGATCACTAAGGTAGCTTAGTAAATTGGAGTGGTACGAAAAATGCATATTGCGGTCTGTATTGTGTGCATTCTGGATGAGCTTTTAGCACCGCTCAGTTTTGCTAAACTAGCTAAAGCATCTTGGCCGTATGTAGAATGTATTACAAAATTACAAATCCATTAAAGTTAAAACTTAGTTGATTAAATGAAGTTTCTGAGCAGGTTAAGATCTACTGTAGATGGTAACATACTGGGGGCATTTCATCAAGTGTCATGTCAGTGATTTTATACTGACCACAAATTAGCTCTCAGCCAATCAGATGCAAGGATTTCAGTAGCTTGTAACAGTTGTCAGTAAAAAATCACAGACAAGACACTTGATGAAACGCTTCCCAGGTAAACAATCTCTGCTCAGTCTGCCTACATAACATCTCTATGAACTATAAAGTTATCAAATGCACAAATACTTCGTGATCATTGCATCTTAAAGAATCTATCAATGACAGTGAACATCTACTCCCTTGTAAAATGTACCATGGGTACCATGGTAATTTGATGGTACTTGCATGGTACCATCAAATTGATGGTAATTTGTCAAAATACCAAATTGATGGTAATTTGTCAAAATACCAAATTAATGGTAATTTGTCAAAATACCATGGTACCCATGGTACTTTTTATGCAGGGCTGCAGCAGCATTGGACAGGTATGGATAGTTAGTCATATATCAATAATGTGTAACGATAACAACTACAAATCACTCTTTTATACCGAGAAAGTATTCGATCCAAGAAAATCAGAGCCGAAGTTTCATTGGCAGTATTTGCTGAGGCATATCGTATATTTTCTACACAGACCATTTAAACTGTTACTAGTTTTGAGCAGCACACTTTCAATAACTGTGGAAAGCCCGCACATGTAACTTACTGGGTTCGCTGATTGGAGTCTACCAGATGCAGCCGAGGTTTGTTCCCAACTGGTGTGGATATAGCCCTATTTAGAAATAGTCAATAGCAAGAGAAGCGCTTTTACTGCCGAGTAAACTTTAAGAGGACTCCTTGATTTTTTGCACTCTTTCTACGTCATTCTCTACCCCTCTCTCTTTCTATCTCACTCTCCTTCACTCTCCCTCTCTCCGACTCTCATTCCCACTCCCTCACTCGCCCAATCTCTTTCATTCAAGTTCAAGTTCAAGTTCAAGTTCAGGTTTTATTTCCAATATAACACAAGACATAATTTTTTTCTTCTTTTAAGCAGAAATATCGTAAATAAACAAACATACAACATTTTTCCCTCTAATTAACATCAAAACAAATTAAATGTCTGCTTGACAAAGTGTATTAAAAGAAAAAAAAAAGATATTGGAAAAGAGAAATCCACAAAAAAGCAATGCTTGTAGTGATGTGGATTCCTCAACAAAGAAAAAGGAAAGTAAAGAAAAGAAAACAGAAGAATGTATGATACAGAGGTAGGTGAAACAGCAGTATATATTACAATTGCAGATTCAGTCACACAGTGAGGACTCCGCCAGATGAACGATGCGTTGCGCATTTGAGACAATTAAAGAAGAGAAAGGACAATAGGTAAAGGGAGAAATAAGACAAGATAACATAAGACAAGACAAGATGAAAGAAGGACAAGACAAGAAAAGACAAGACAAGAAAAGACAAGACAAGCGGACAGGAAACACAAGGGGGAAAAGAGGAGAAAATAGCAAGAAATTAAAAAGAGGACATGGGATTCACTCTGTCACTCTCATTCCCCTCCACCTCTCTCTCTTTCATACATTTTCTTGTACTCACATTCAAAATGCTCAACATTCTTGTTATACTTCATATTTAATAGATTTCCGATTTTTGTTTTTGTAATGAAATGCCCTGTTAGTATACCATCAATATGCTTGCCTTTAATGACGAATATGCCCTTTTGAAGCATGCTTTGTGAGGCACTATGATTTATGTATATTTCTTTACAATAAATCCCTATCCATCCCAGATGCTACCTTGTGTGCCATTAGATATCAGCCGAGTACTGTTAAACATGAAATTCAGAAAATAATATTGTCAGAGAAAGGGGAGATAGAAGTGTTTACTTACTCCAGACACATAATCAGACAGACCATCAATGTAGGTAGATTTCAGCTTCACAAGCTTGATCAAATACAAGAAATACACATCATATATTATCATGTATGATGAAATATATGCACCGTTTTCTCGACTTCAACAGATCATATACATGTAGGGTGGCAAAAGATAAAGGGTCAACTTGTGGTTTCACGCTAACAATACTTTCATATGAACACCTGTATATTCCACCGTTAAATGAACAGTAATGCATTCATTTTAAGAAACAGACTTTTTGGTAGGCGGATTAAACATTATGTATTCGGTATTAACCTTGTGCTGTTCTATTTGTTGCAACTGACTTTCTATGTTCATGTTATTGTTAGAGATGCTAAGTATATATATATATATATATATATATATATATGTGTATATATATATATATATATATATATATATATATATGTATATATATATATATATTTTTTTTTTTTTTGAACAGTAATGCATTCATTTTAAGAAACAGACTTTTTGGTAGGCGGATTAAACATTATGTATTCGGTATTAACCTTGTGCTGTTCTATTTGTTGCAACTGACTTCCTATGTTCATGTTATTGTTAGAGATGCTAAGTATATATATATATATATATATATATATATGGGTATATATATATATATATATATATATATATATACATATATATATATATATGTATATATATATATATATTTTTTTTTTTTTTTTTTTACAAGAAGCTCATTCAGTTTTGAATCAATGCAAGATAATTCGTTTTGAAAAAAAACCCCCCAAAAAACTAGCTTACCTGTCTGTGGTTCAGGACTAGTTCTGGTAAAGGATGCAACCCTTTAAGTTTTTGCAACTGTCAGAACAAGCATGGAAATATTGATTACAGCATGTACAGTTTATTAGTCACTAGCAAGAATGTAACTAAGCAATGTTTTTCATGACCCTAGGCTATTAACGGCTAAATCTTCTTACAACAATAGTGACACTTATCATAGAATAAATCAGATCTATGCTGGAATAATACTGGTAATCAAGACATGTAAGCAATGTTTCTGAAGAAATTTTTTTTTTTTCAAAACAGACATAATCACTAAAATGCATGATTCGTATATGCCAACCTTCCACTAAAAAGGGGAGATTTTCCTAGGCAAAATGATGAATAAGATCTATTCTGAATGCTTTTTCCAGGTTTTTTTTTCTTCTTTTTTTTTAAGGAAAAGAGAAGAATATACTGAAATTCTTTATTTTACCACTGTTTCAGATGTGGACTTGAGGTTGTGAACATTAGTTCTTGCAAGCTTCTGACCAGGACACTGGTCATCCAACTTCAACTCATCAAACAAAACCTGAAAGAACGGAAAAAAATATTGATTTAGAAAAATATAATTGACATTTGATTGGCCACAGACATGTAGTGACTTGATTTTATCTACACAAAATTTGATACGACTCTAAGTTACAGGCACAAGTGCATTAGTCCAATATGTGATGATATCTGGGTATGACATTTTTTTCTCTCTGTTACAAGAATTTATACACTGGTTTTTTTTTTTTCTTCATAGTTATGTATTTCTAATTACCTTAGTAGCCTTTCGAGTTTGGAATAATTTTAATGATTTCATTCACCTTTCTGCTTGTATATGCGAGTACCTATAATCAAAGTCCATAACCATGAGTTTTTCAATTTACTGCAGCATGTCACTCTCAGATACTGCTACTGAATTATGAATAATGTTTCTTCAAATCAGACATATGATTAAATGTATGGGTATTACACTTAGTGTACATATTATTTTGTAGAATGACTTTGTGTTATATTTCAAATTATGTAAACGTATCCTGCAATTGTACAAAAAATTATGAATACTTATGTATGTTTGATTTTTTCAAAATTTGTTTTGTTTCTTTTTTTTTAAAGAAAAATAAACTCTTGAACTCTTGAACTTATTTCAAAAGAAATGACCTGTCTGAGCTGAACATGACTGGTGATCTGGAAAGGATGCCCTGCCTCTTTGTAGCATTGCCTCTCTATCTTCTTGATCTCATCCTAAAATAAATAAAGAATATCAACAACTGCAGAAATAACCAAATGTGCAGTACCATCGGGGACAATAATAATCAATTATAACTTTTCATTTCAGCTCAAAATATTAACATTTTAATTTGTTATTGTGCTGAGAACTGTCTAGCATGGCAGTCATTCAGGGGAGCATTTCATCAGCATTTGTTGTCTGACAAGTTGTCAGATCTGACATCTTCACTTGATTTTGATTGGCTGAGAAGCATCGTTACTATGGCAACTGTCGGATAAAACAGACTTTGTCAGATGAAACATCCGACAAGTCCTTTCATGAAACGCTCCCCAGGTGGCTTTAATAAATTACCCCCAGTTTTGGGGGCATATGCTTATACTAAAATATACTTCATTCCTGTAACAATATAGTTTCCCTTGTCCATGAAAAGGGATCACATTACGGTTTTATACAAATAAAATTGAGCCTTCAGTTATCATGGGTTTATATTGAAATTCTCTTTGTTGCTGTTGAGGCACATACTTAATTGATATCATTTTCAGGTTACACAACATACAATTTTAAAGGCAATCATATTTACATATCATGGGTATATGCAAATTATTTTTATTTTTTTTTGTTGCTTGTACAAGTATGTTGTATGCTATCCTCTACTAGTACAAGGGATGTAAAAATTATTCAAACCTTCACGATATTACTGTAGGAAATGAGCATCTTTTGGTTGACTTGTATTCCTTGGACTTCCATACCTGAAATGATTTAAAACAATCATTTTTCAGAACTGTGCAGGAAAAAATAAATCATGAACAATTTACTGAAAATATAAGCCAACATTTAGATGAATAAAAACAAAAGTACATATAAAACTTGCATGATTACACGAGGAGATATCAATTTAATATGATTTGGTTCAGGGTGTAAAGAATATATTTCAATGACAAGAAATATGTTTAAATATTATCCTTTGACAGTTGCCTATAAAATCTGGATGATTTCTCTCCATTGGGCTCAAAATGAAGGACAGGAAAAAAGAAAACCCACCAAAGTATGTGAAGAGTAATTTTCAGTACTTTGAATTCTTGCAAGGGGCTGCTGGTGTGCAATGGGTAAATACATTTTTGTCACTATACCAGTCAGTACTGGGCCCCATTTCATAAAACTTACCAGTAACAACTACCACATTTCTAAGAAAAATTGCTCTCAGGCAATCAGATGCAAGGATTTTAGTAGCATTTAACAGTTATGAAAGGCATTGGTATGAAACGTATTTCAGACACAGGGTAGAAGAGGAAGAGATGAAGGAGACGTGGGGTATATAAAGAGGGAAGCAAGATGAAAAATTACCAGCCAGAATAGGGATGAGGGGAACTTCCAAGTTGATGAACAGCTCCAACAGACCATTTGTCTTGAGTATGTTGGTCAAGTCCCTCATCACTGGTCCAAGTGATTCCAAATCTTTCTGATGGCGCAATGAAAATTGAGGTAAGTAAAATTAATTACACTGAAGTGTATAAAAATAATGATGCTCACAGATACATTTCACACATAACTCTTGACACTTTTTGGTATTCTCGTTTTCCTTTCTTTTTAAAAATCCATTTCATGTGTTCAATTTTTATGAGTTTAAAAACTCCTTGGTGCAAAGAAAAATGGGATCAGTAAAGGAGATTATTCATCAAGTGTTAGAAATAATAATGCTCGCATATTCTGTCAACACTGTGCTTTTAGGGGGTGCAGGGTTGGGGCATGGCAGATGTACCCCTCCCCAATGATTCTTCATACTCAATTGACATACTAAGATCTACTCTTTGAGTTTGCATAAACTGTGGTAATGCTCACCAATTGACTCTTTGGAGTTAGGTGATACTTTCCAGGTAGAAACTTTTTCAGGATTTCAGAGAATGTGACTGGAGGGCTGTCAGGGTCTAAAAGCCAGCAAGCAACCTTAGGATCCATGACGATCCACTTGTTGCATCCTGCAGTATTGAGAATGTACAGTAAAAACATAATACATGAACCAAACTTGTATGAATGAATACTCAAATGAGTGTTGTAGAGCTTTGTTTTAACTTAATTGTGATATCCGAGGTCATGCATGCATGGATTCTAGCATGAGCATGCCATTTTAAATTGTCTTTAGGTATGTCACTCTACCTCCAGAGCTTCTCTCTACAAAGGTATTAAAGAGGTATTCATAAGGATGTGAATGTCATTGTGGATTAGTAACTCTTTTCCTGTAGAATGAAAGGTTTGCTGGCCACTTCTGGCTCCTTTGGTGATTGGAGAGATGCAGCCATGGCAACAATATCCTCTTCAAAACAAGTCAATGCCATTAGCACAGACAGGTCTTCATACAGTAGGGGGATGATTAACCCATTCGTACATATTTTTATACACACTATGACTCCACCTCAAAGTGGGGGGGGGGATGCATCCCCCCCCCCCTCCATCCTCCCCGCTTCTAAGCCCCTGGTCAATGCCACTTTATCAAGGTATGCTGTGCCTGAGAAATTCTGCTCATGATCAACAGCAGTGTGTAGTCCTAGTCCCAGGGACTTTCAAGTTCTAAGTCATCAAATGATTGACACATCACTTAAGATTTTTCTTCTTTGACATCATACCTGTTTGAGGATCCAGCCTGTAGTTGATAATGATGGTATGCATCATTTCCTGAGCATCAAAGCAAACTTTCCTGGTACTGGACTCTAGAATCTCAAGTAGTACATTCCTGGAAACAAAAATTATCACAATGTTTACTGCTATCTTACTGCTGAACATGCATAGCTATATTTTTTTTTAGCCCGAGTTTCAAATCAAATAGCATATTATGCAAGTTCTAAAACATAGATATACAGGAGTTTATTGCCATACAGAATCCATCATGGTAGCGATCTTTAGTGAATGACAAAATGTCAATTCAGGTCATGATTCAACCTAAATAATAGTGATATGTTTGTGACAAGTTTTGAAATGCATGTCGGGCTCAATTCCTAGTGAATGTAGGAAACATACACAATATTTCAATGTAATATGCAGACAATTCAGGACATAAACTAGAAAGATGTGCAAATATTCACAATAGGGGAAGAAGTACCTTGTTTCCTCTGATGTGTTTTCTTTGCCCACGTCCACGAGAGGAAAAGACACAAAGGTGTATTCCTTGGCCTTGTGATGGATGGCAACTGATACAGAGTTGGCTACACCTTCCTCATGTGAAGGGGCAGAAGCTCTTTTCTTGGGCTTTATTCAAAGGGTTGTGCAAGACAGATATGATGGTGAAAATCAATTGGACCTTGTCACATTTTCACACAGTGTGCAACAATTCATCAAAAATATCCAAACAGTGTGGACTCACATGTTAACCCATTCGTGACAGAGGGTCCACATTTTGTGGTTTGGTCTAATAACTTTTGATGCAGAGCTCTAAAAATCATACCAGATACATGAGCAGAAAGAGCAAAAAATCCTACACTTACTGTGCCCATTTTTGTTGCATCAATATTTGTTGTTTGATGCTGAAATTTTTTAAAAGGAAAATAAGCATTAAAATCCTTAAATTGGCAATGCGATGAAAATGTTAAAATTACTGTTTTTCCCTGCAAATTGGCAACTTAATGACTTCTCATCATACATTCCGTCAATTTATATTTATTTTAGATACATGTTTTATAAGAAAAATGTAGCAATAAAAGAAAAATGTTGGTGTTGCCAATTTGAAGAATAAAAGCTGATCAAATTAGGCTTTAAATAATTCTTGTCACGAAAGGGTTAACTCTGTTAACCCGTTGTCTACTGAATTCTCACACTGCATAGACTTACACAGAGGCCATCTGCTTCGAATTTCCAATGGGTTAAAAAGGTTGACTAATCACTCCAATCTTGTCACTATCAAGACCATTTACTGCATTTACTGCATTTTATGTTAAAGCATACAACATAGGGAAGGTGTGGGCAGGTGGTGCTAAAAAAAGTGAATATACTAGCTCTCACATTTCTGCAATGTTTTCTTTTTACATTATTCTTTTTGGTACATATAATCTTCCAGAAGTCACCTCATCCAATTCTCTGAGCTGTGTAGAACCATCTGTATACATCAGCATCATGAGTATTTCTTCTGCTTCTGAAATGACCTCTCGTAAGTTCTTTAGCTCTGAGAGTGACATAGATGCAATAGACTTCACTGCCTGAGGAGGTCCCCTACTTATGTTGGTGCCCATCACCTGGTGTGGAAAATGTCAACATCAGTATTAGACATAAATCTTAGTTTTCATGGAAGTGTGTAGACTCATCACTCACTGGAATACATTATGTATCTTTATGAAGAAAAAGCAAACAAAAACAAACAAACAAAAACAAAAATGCAAAAAATTATCTCTACGTACATGGACTAAGTTTTGTTTAATTAAAAAAATGTGGTGACGAAAGAAAGTATCAAACTTCTTTCCATTCCTACTTTCCTAGTCATTTCTTACAGTCAAATAAATTTCTGACATCTGTATCCCCTGATTAAAAACGTTAGTAGATGTCCCTGAAATCTTGAACATTTTAATTTCATTGGCGTGTATTCCCAACAGTGTACGTAGCTACTAACTATGGGTAGCCAAATGTATCACCAATCTCTCACAGCAGATGTTCAATTTATCAGCATTTCTGGTACTCAAACCATTAATAACTGCCTGGGAGTGATAAATTGATTCCCAGGCTCTCCCCCTTCAAAAACAGTTAAAATAATTAATTTTACAATCATACATCTAATTCTTTCTTCTTTTTCTTTTCTCTTACATAGCCGCTATTTAGCTTGAAATGTCTGACATGTGGAACCCTCTCTTCACATCTATGTCTTTTCTCTTCTCCTTTCTTCCTTTTATGTTCCTTCTCTCTTCCTTCTTTCACATTTATCTTTCTCTTTTTATAGCCTTTTTTTTCCTCTAATTTGATGTTTTTATTTTCATTTTTTCTACAGGGCAATGTGTAATGCTCCATAATTTGGTATATACAAATTCATTCTGACTTTATCACTTGCAAATTGTATTTGATCACCGAGGAACTAATGTTTTACAAGCTTTGCTTTTTTTAATTCCTCATTTCTCATGTTTTCTATTTCCTGTATAATCATGCTATAGATTTTGTATATGTATCTATTGCCAACTTGCTTCAATTTTTGTATATCATTTTTCTTATATTGTAATTTCTGTTTGTTTGTTTGATATGTATATATGATACATGAGAAATAAACACGCCTGAATTAAACACGCTTGAATTGTAGTATAATAGCTTTCTTGACCATTAAAGCATGAGACCAGAAGTCTACTAAACATAAGGAACATAACAGCATAGACAGAGTTATCACCCATAATTAAGTCACAGATTTAAACCACGGTTTAGTACACCTTTGTGAATAAAGGCCTTTGAATGTTCTTCTTTACCTGTTCTATGGACATCTGTGCAAGTGTGTCTTGTTTGTTCTTTGATTTTACCTTCAAATCTAAAGGGAAGATAAGTGCGGTAGATGTTTCAAGTTATTCCATGTGCTATGCACACATTGTCAGGAGAAAAACATGAACAAAGAAGTCATTTTCAAACAGTTATTTTGCAATCAAAGACAATAATATTTCTAAAATAGAATAGTTTGGACAGAAATATTAAAGCTGAAAGCTTTCAAGTTGATTCCTTCAAGAAAACATTTGAGAATATGAGATTAAATAAATCTGCAATCTTCTGTGCCAAATTCATATCTACTCTGTGCTAAAAAAACAGACAAAAACAAAATCTTGAGAAAAAACGAGAGGGAAAAGGGGAAGAGACCAAACATAGCTGACAACATCTCTTTGTCTTATTCCATTTTGTCATATTTAGGTATGAGCATTTCAAAACTGTAATGGTTCCAGCTATTTTGATTTATCAAAATAACAGAAAAAAATTTAAAAAAATAAATAACAAATAAGCATGCTTCATGGCTGAGTGCATTACCTGACCCTCTGGAGTTGAAGGTAGGTATAGTCCTCTTCTTGAGTGCTGATGGTGTATCACTGCGGAAAGGAAATAAATGGCACATGGAAATTACACTTTTAGAAACTGATGGATTGTATTTAAGGTGAACAGCTATCATAATGAAAGTAAGCTTTAGCATCTAAAGCTCTTAATGGAAGAAAAAATATTCATTCAAAAGTATCAAAATATCAAAATATTGCTTAACTAAATGCCAATTCAAGTCTATTCATAAACGCACTGGCATTAGGATTTCTGGGTCACGTTAAATGAGATTTATCTTTATCGTTACTTTCTTTCAAATTTCCATTAATTTGAATTAGGTTCTTTTGCAATTATCAAATCAAGCAACAGAATGTGAGACTAGTACTGCATAATAAAATGATACTGAAAGTATAGATTCAAGTTACCTATTCTTGTTACTGATGGAGACAAATTTCCTCTTTGAGGTCTTGGAGTTCTTGAGATCTTGATGACTGCCCAGTGTGCCAGCCTTACATGACAGTTGTTCTACATCTACTGCAGATGAATCAGATGAGACACTGCTGTGAGTCTCTGGTAGTGATTTCTCTGTCTGAGCAGCTTGAAGGTCATTAGTGTCTCCTGGACACACATTAACTGTGCTGCTGGTATCCTTTCTACAGGTAACAGGGAGGTTTCCTGGTCTGTCATGCAATGTTCTGCGGTCACCCAATCCTTCAACATCTTCACCTGATGGCAAATGTCTGGTGCCAGTAAGAGGACATGCCCTAGAAAAGGTACTTGATCCCTGACTAACATCCCTACGAGGAGTACTAGCAGTATCTGTCATATGCTGTAGAGATGGAGGTATGGGGTGATCATAGGGTTCTTCCACATCTTCTGCTGATAACAAGCATCTTGTTTGTGGAACCTGAAGACGATTTTCACTTGAAATGAATTCTGATCCATTGCCAGTATTACAAATCATGTTTTGCAGAGTTGGGACAGTTCTAAGTGTTGACAACGTTCCATGTTCTTCCCATTTTTCAACTACACCTGCTGATGTAGGTATGGAGACCTGTGGGGCATTGGCTCTCAATGAAGTTCTTGATCCTTGACTTGCATCACCAATTACATTTTGCAAGGTGGCGAAGATCTGGATATTAATGGTAAGTAAGGTGAAGCATGGACATGCGGTTTAGAACTTGAGGTACCACTGTCACTTGGTCTCAGTCTGAAATGACGGTGTGCATCTACTTGTATCTCCCGCTTTTGAACTTCAATGATTTCATGTTTTCTTTGCACTTTGTTAGGTAACTTTGGTATTTGAAACCCAAGTTCATTACTCTGTTGACTAGAATCTGTGAAGTTGTGAATTTTGTTGAATGGCAAACTCTCTTCTTCTGGCTCTGTCTTCACTGTAGAGATCAACTCAAAGGGCATGGCAGGATTTGTCCCGGTGCTTTCAGAATCACCATGAAAATCTGTAGGTTTCCCACGTGCCTGGGATGTATCCCTTTGGACTCCTCTTGGTCCTGGAGGCACCCGTGTGCTGACAACACTCGATCCATCTTCAGTTGCAGTATCAAGCTTTTCTGTCCTAAAACTCTGAGCATATATTTGAGTGTAGTAGCTCCTAGCATCTGTTGGTGAAGAAAATAAAACAAAACAAAGAACAATGAGGATGCATCTCCTATCTTCTTTTTTTTCCCCTCAACTTAGTTTTCCAAGTACAAGCTTTTACATCTTGCTAACCAAAAACAGATAATTTCATTAACAAAGCTGATGAAACTTTTAAAATTTTCTTTGTTTTCTGTACTTGGTTCAACTTCATAAGATGAAGTGCCCCCCCCCAAAAAAAAGTATCAAAAAAATTCACTTTATCAGAAATATTTCACTTGAATACCCTTTGCTGGGTGTCTTGTTTTCTTCTGTTAATTCTTTTTTATTATTATGTTGTGCTGCTGACAGAAATTAGTTACCGGGTATTCACCTGCTGACTTTTGACATTTCCTCTGCTGATTTTCCATTTTCTTCCAATGAGCCTCTCTGAGAGCAGCCAAAACTAGGAGGGCATCATCTGACATAATATGAACTACTCCAGGATGAGGTGGTTCCTTGAGAGGTGTCCACACCTGCTTCCTTAAAGTTAAAGGCTTCAAAGATAATACATTAGACATGGTCTTGATTACATACACAGGGCATATCAGCTTATCCCAAGTCTCGGATCTCAGTCTTGAATGATGATTAGTTCTTCTAGCCCAGGCTATACATTCAGGTACAGTCAAATATAGATGTTGCGGCTACGGTTCTTCACAAGCTGTACTGACATAAACCGAGTCAGACTCAGGTTGATCTGATAATTTCACTGCCAACAGAAAAAAGAGTAAAGATTATATAAATTATAATCTATGAATGTAAACTGTAGTCTAACAGTTGTTATATCTAACTTTTTTAAAGTTGGGTGAATTTCAATTTTACTCAAGACTCTAGAGTAGATCAGGTCTAAATTTAGTTACAGTTGGATGAATTTTACTAGAGTCATAGACCATAAGGCCCCAAACATCAAAAATGAATTTTGTAAAACCTTCTTTATTGCAAAATCTGGTTTCAAAACATGAGGCAAAAAGTGATGTCCAGCTTGATTTTTGACAAGTGTCCGCCAAAACCATCCGAGGACGATGGGGTCCACAAATGGTACAGAGCCTGAGGAAATTAAAATTTTGTTTGAAATTCAACAAAGCATGAAATTAAGATCTAAGATCTGAACTCTGATGTGGAAAAACACTCTTAAATTTTGAAACCTTTTGCCGGATGTAGATCTACACCCAGATTGCTGTGACTGGACAGGTTGTGTATCCGGGGTCCGCCCACTTGACCGAAGGCCCACGAGACCGAAGGCCCGCGAGGCCGACTTTTCTCGTATTGTATCGCTATCGGTATATAAAATAATTATGTCTCCTTTTTAACTGTTAGTCCTCGTTTCCGGATGTCACACACCTTCAATGAAAAACTTTCCGCTGCCCTATAATACTTGTTAAACTTAGACTAATTCTGGCACAGGAATTGGTCAGAGATAGATTGATAGATCACAATTTGCTATTTTCGGCCTCGCGGGCCTTCGGTCAAGTGGGTGTCACCGTGTATCCAGACAGGTGATTTAATAATATTATTAATAAAACAGCCATAAAAATCAAAACAAAACTTAAAAAGATCTGATTACAGATTAGGCTAAATTCCAATTCCAAGCAATAATAGACCCCTATTTCTTAAATTTTCTAACACTTGTGAAGTTGTGTTAAACAATATTAGACCCGATAGAGAACAAATATTGATGAATAGATCTATGTTAGTGCTATTAAATGAATAGTTTTTGTTGAATCTAAAGCCTAAGAGAAGGCCTCATTTTGTTATGCGTCCGGCCGGACACACGACCCCCCCCCCCCCCCCCCCCCCCCCGTGGAAGCGTCGTGGTCTGGTGGTTCTGACTCTCGTCTTTCAATCAGAGGGTCGTGGGTTCGAATCCCAGCCATGGCGTTAATTTCCTTCAGCAAGAAATTCATCCACATCGTGCT
Organism: Echinometra lucunter; assembly: GCA_029962745.1. Classification (NCBI taxonomy): domain Eukaryota; kingdom Metazoa; phylum Echinodermata; class Echinoidea; order Camarodonta; family Echinometridae; genus Echinometra; species Echinometra lucunter. The sequence goes on from CM057159.1 coordinate 4,248,557, forward strand.
GCACTCAACCCAGGTGAGGTGAATGGGTACCTGGCAGGAATTTATTCCTTGAAATGCTTGCGCGCTGGCGGCTGCCGGGCTAAAGCCAGGGTAATAATATCCAAAGTCCTTTGGAAGCGCATAGAGACGTTATATCATAATGTGATATGCGCTATACAAGAACTGTATATTATTATTATTATTATTATTATTATCCTACCACCAGAATTATCGCCTCAGGCTCAGTAGCAGAAACATGGCCCGACTTCAATTCCAATTCAAGACTCAAGTAAGCGAGCTGTTCGCGTGGACTAGGCGTGGACGTGGCTGTGGATGTCTGAACCGAGGGAGTAGAGGGAGAACTGTGTGAATCAGATCAACACTTTATAGAAAGAGTTAGAGAGTCAAATGTTAAAATTCGCCTTCCGGTATTATTTTACCTGCAGCTAGCTGCATGCGTACCGTACCCGTACTACATATAGGACCGGCCGTGCATATCGATTAAAACATCGATCTCACGATAGTATCGCGACCTACTTTATGCATGCATTGCATTTGACACCCTTACTTAGTATCCCCCATTTTTGGGGAGGGGGGGGGGGGGGGGGGGGGGGGGAGGGGGTGGCAAGTAGGGCACGTTAAGGTTCAGGAAGAGGGTAACGGGGCAATATCGTGTAATGGTATAATTCTTGTGGCGTAATAGCGGCGTAATAGTGACCTTGACCAATTTGTCTTTAAGGCTTGAAATTCTTTGTTGTAACTCTTAGGCTATGAAAGCCAGCCCGGGGGAAGCCAGCATGGGCATAAAATCTTAACTACATAACTGCGATCCCAAATTGCAGGGCAAAGATGAAAGGGTGCTCCTTGAGGTGAAAAAGAGCTATGTACTTTGGGAAAGGCACTTAATAATAATTTCAAAATTCATAAAACGCTTTTTCAAAAAGGACTATTCAAGGAGCTCTCTCTTCGTTGATGAAAGGAAAGAAAGGAAAGAAAGGAAAGAAAGGAAAGGAAAGGAAAGGAAAGGAAAGGAAAGGAAAGGAAAGGAATGGAAAGGAAAGGAAAGGAAGGAAAGGAGAGGAAAGGAAAAAGGAAAGGAAGGGAAAGGAAAGGAAAGGAATTAAGGAAAGGAAAGGAAAAGAAAAGAAAGGAAACTTTAAAGGATTCGAAGGAAAGGAAAGGAAACTGGGAAGGTATTAAGGTAAGGAAAGGAAACGAAGCGGAAGGGAAGGGAAAGGAAAGGAAATTAAAGGAAAGGAAAGGAATTAAGGAAATGAAAGAAAAGAGAAGGAAAGGAAAGGAAAAGTAAGGAAATGAAAGGAAGACGAAAAGGAAAGGAAAGGAAAGAAAAGGAATTTTAAAGGAAAGGAAAGGAAAGGAAATAAAAGGAAAGGAATTAGGGAAAGGAAAGTAAAGGAAAGTAAAGGAAAGGAAAGTAGAGCCTTATAAAAGGAAGTGAGGAAAAGGTGAACATTTTGCCTTGTTTGTTTGTTTTTTTTCGTTTTTTTTTCCCTTTGGTTTTTGCTTTTCAGAAATTATAAAAAAAAAAAGAGGTTATAATGATGAGCAAAGAAATAGCAAGTCACGCACATGTGGGTTTTCTGAACTTTGAACATAATTATGCAGGTGAACTATCATTTCAATATCAGCCTTTTTTACAATTAGGCTTCATGTTTGATGACTTGACTCCAGGCCTTTTGAATCAGTCAGAGCCGTGTATTGATTGCGACTTGCGATTTTGCGGGGCTCGTGGGCTCAGGACCAAATGGGCAATTATCCTTCAGAAGCAATAGGCCTATGCATCTGTTTTGTCTAGAAAAAAAAAAAAGAGGAAAAAAATAAGAGAGAGATAAGACGAGACAAGAAAAGAACATGAAATAAAAAGAAAAAATGAAAGAAAAAAAAAGAAAAGAGAAGAAATGAAAATAAAGGGAAATAAAAAAATGAAAGGAAAACGGAATAGAGAAGAAAATGAAGAATAACAGAATAAAAAGGGTAAAAATCAGCTAGATATGTAAGAAAATGTGATGCAATGACAATGTTGAAGATATACACACATTAACTGAAAAAAAGAAAAACTTTGGTCGTGATCCCCCCCCCCCCCAGTACGTCATTGTATCTAACTCTAAGGACTTGTTCTTGTTGTTGGTGTTGTAGTTGAGTGGAGTTTTTAGAGACGTGTTTCAATCATCAATCAGTTTATTTACGTCTGAGACCAACCTTTTACGTCAACTTTAATGATCCCCCCCCCCCCCCCCCCCCCCCCCCCTTCATTTGCCGGCCTTCAAAGGGAAAGGGCTCAGAGTGCACTGGATCTATAAATCCACTATGAAAGGGCTGATTTGCTGCCCTCAACGTCAAAGAAATATCGCGGTTGTTTTCAAATTAATGAGGACGGTACGACCGACGAAGTAGAAGCTGCCTTGGAAATTTAAGTTTTCAACCAAGAAATTTGTTACTTTAAACGTGAGTAAAGTGTATTCTGATTCGGATTTTTGTAATTTAAGAACCCTTACTTTTGAGATATTCTTTACACAGAATTTTGAGATGTTTATTTGTAGAGCTGTTGTCGAGCTACGCTGTCTGTTCCGGGGACGGGTCTGTTCAGTTCTCCCGACTCTGCAGGGCCTGCAGGCGCAGGCTGCCCAACGGCTTGCGGCAACGCACGGCAACGGCTCCCGAACTGGAAGGCGTGCCGTGCTAGCTGGTGGCGTGAATCAGGCGCGAGCTCTAAGTTAGCTCTGGCAAATTACCATGTATTATAGGGAAAGTCCACCCCAGAATTTTTACTGGGCAAACCCAGAGAATAGGGGACCGGGACGCGCCCACATATTCATTTGTGTGCAAACAAATGCAGCCGGTGCGACGTGGCAGCGGCGCACAGTCATGACAGTCAGTGGGCCAGGATAGCTTGAAAGTGCGCCAAAATTCATATTCACTCAGTTTTACTCTAATATTATGGTTAAATGATGGGTTTAAGGGTAATCGGACACGTAGAATCCATTGAAAACAATTTCAAACACATGTGACGTCATTAAAACACTGATTTCTGATTGGCTGCCGAAATCAGTGAGGGCTTATTTCTAGTATGAGCCATTCGAAGTTCTTCTCAATAAACTTTGCACATTATGTTATTGCTTTTTCCCCTCTACATATCTCAGTATAATGTACAGAAAGTCTTTTATAGGTATGAATGTATAAAGTAATTCCTCAGGTATCATGGAGTTAACGAACACATGATATTGACTGATGAAGTCCAGATAGACAGATAGACAGATAAAAAGATATAAATGTGTGTAAATCACAGGAGTAAATAGATTGATGAATACGAGACAGATGACGGATAAACAGAAAGATACCTATAGATATGTGGATGCAGAGGATATAGATAGATAGAGGAGTACTACGGATATGAATGGATGGATAGATTGACAGAGGGTTACGCGTAGATAGGCGGATGGATAGAAGGATGGATAGAGATAGGGATCGAGATAGACAGATCATGGATAGACAGATAATTTATGTAGATGATGTAGATGGATGGATGGATCGATGGATAGATAGATAAAGTGGGATACTTGTAGATAGATAGGTAGATGAAAAGATAAATCAATCGAATCGATCAGTCATGAGCTCAACACCTTGAACTATGTGTTTTCTTTTAAATACTACTGGAATAACTAAAATATCAAGTCCTATAATAATATTCATAAATCTTGTTTACTTCTTATTGTGTTTATGGGACCTTGCTGTGTAAACAGTACTACTATAGAGAGCGTCTGGCCAACTCGGTTTCATTAGGTTACATCATCATCATCATCATCATCTGATATATGGGAGTGAGGTAGTCCTGTAGTCTCCCGGTCGTTGCGAAAAAGAAAAAAATAGTTCGTACTATAGTTATTCACAACTTTAGCGGCTTGCAGTATGCGTGGATGTCAGGTAATATTGAAATGTCTATTGCACCAAAGGTTATCAAGGCCCGTCTTAAAGGTTTCAATACTGGAAACTGTAACAAGAGATGCTGGCAATTTATTCCATGACTCAATGACCCGTTTACTGAAGAAACAACTTCTGACATTTAGCTTGCAGTGGGTATTGAAAAGTTTCAGTGAATGTCCACGTGTAGATTGGTACTTTGATTTTTCAAAAAAGTGCTCCGGGTGTATTCTGTCAATACCATGTAGAATTTTGTACACCTGAATCATGTCACCCCTCTCACGTCGATAGCGAAGAGAAAATAAGTTCAGTCTCTTAAGCCTTTCAGCATATGGTAACAGGCACATGCCAGGTACCATTCTAGTAGCTCTTCGCTGTACAGCCTCAATTTTGCGATCATCTGTTACAGCATTTGGCGCAATTTCTTTTGCATATTGTGCTTGCCTAACGCACAACCAAAATGCGCCATGTTGTTACCTATACGGCATCGCGTGTAGAGAGTCATGCGCGCCCCCATGCACCGCTGTATAATGACGGAGAATCCTTCAGCAGCCACGCGGCCCAAAATAACCTAATTTTCCGGGTAATGTGCCAAGGAAAATCGGCTATAACATAAAAAGTGGCAGAAGTTGGCAGCCAAATTTGGTATCAACTTAAAGCTGAGACATCAAGGAAAACGCTGGTGATGAAATTGATTTGGAAATCCGTGGAAATCTAAACGTTTCTTATGGATTTATAAAAAACACGGAAAATCAGTCTATTTCGTTCGATAATTACCCTATTATATTCACGAAGTTTGTTTTTTTTTCCATTTTAAACCCATTCATATAGTCAAATGAACTATCAGGAATATGTGCGAGCAATTTTAGATCGATAAGTTAAAAACTTCATGTTGAAATAACGTATTTATTAAATTGGTCACTGTTTGCACTGAAACGCACAATGTGTCGAATTTTGCGGTTTGAAGTAGGAAATTCACACCCTTAATGTACATACCGGAGTTAAATATTTTACTGAAGTATTCTTCAAAGTATTGTCTTTCAACAGGGCATGACAAAAATTGAAAAAATTAAACTGCCCAAAATGACTTTTGGCGCACTTTGGTTTCGCCCTGGCCCACTGTGCGGCGGAGTCGGCGGCGAGGGGGACGATCTGCACAAGATTCATGGATGAAACATTTGTGAGTTTGAGAACATTTCTGGCAAAAATCAAAATGATTTTCACCACATAATCACACATTTGAAAGCCAAGAGGACAATGTAATATATTAGAACATAATTACCTGATTAAAACATATTTTAAAGTCATTTTGAACTTGATTATGGACTTGTCACATACCCTGACTTTCGGCTGTCTCTGCCGATCTCTGCACATTACAAATGGCATGCGCACGTGTTCCGGTCCCCTATTCTCCGGGTTTGCCTTTTACTGTTTCAATAAAAGGAAATGAATTTGAACAGCATTTTAAAATAGAAATGAGCAAAATCGGTCAAAGATTCAAAGAATAACTTATTATGAGAAAATTACACTTATTTACATTTTCAAGATCTAGTATTTACTCTCGGCTCTGCAAATTGGCAACACCAATGACATCATATGCCAGCAGCTCTCCATTCACTTTGTACATGAAATTTCACATTTTCTCAATTTTCTTGACAGTTACACATTTTGTCACCCCATAGTCAAAGTATGTTATGTAAGAAGCAATTCTTCTGAACATACATTGACTATGGCACTAGTAGCATGGGGGTTGTAATTCTACAATATTGGCTTTATGACATCATTGAAAATGGAAGATGGCCCCGCATTTGCTTTTTGAGCTTTTACACCAAGCGCTGGCTGCGGCCAAAGGCTTGGTGTAAAAGGGGTCAGAGTATCATATCATGATTCTATTGAGCTGAAAAATACTTTGATGCAAAATATATAACTCCAGTATATTTCTCTCTGTTTTATCTCCTTTACAGATTCTATTTACTTCAATGAATTGTTTATTTTAAAAAGCTTTTATCGATGAAATTGTTAAAGTATAAGCTAGAAAATGTAGAATTATTCTTCTTCTTTAATTTGGAATTAAAATCGTCAAAATCCAGCTAGATAGCTACAAAAGTGACATTTTCTTAAAATTGAATAATTGATAATTTTTTACTTCTGTATTTATTTTGACAACTTACAACTTACTTGTACTAAAAACCATGATTTATTGCTTCATGCGCACCCTGAAATTCTGTTCTCTCCGCTGAGGTCAACCAGAAGTTGACCTCTCGTACATAAAGTTCTATGTATGTGCGATTACCTTCCAGGATACCAAACGGGTTCGCAAAGATTTTGTGTGTGTGTGTGTGTGTCCTTGTTCGATGCCATGCTCCACACGACGTTGGGTCTGACTAAACAGTAATCAGCAAAATACGAGAGAAATATACCAGTATTAACATGTTTTTTCATTTTGTACTGTAGTGTAGGATGATGAAATATATTCTTTCCAGTTTCCAGAGTCACCCAAACACCTGCAAAATTGGTCTCCTAAATGGGAGACTGTCTCCCAAAACAGGCTATAAAAAATGTTGACATAAGTCCCTGATAATAGAGATGGTCTCCCAAATAGTAAACAGTCTCCAATATCGACCGTGCGCCTGTACTGACGTACAATGATACAGTCAGTCAGAAATCCGAAAGAGTAGAGTAATTTAGTTCAGCTCAGACTCTGACTGACTCTTAAAATAGTTGAAGAAAACGAAGAAGCAGAAGGAGAAAGTGGATGAGAAGTACCGGTAGGAGAGGGAGAAAGTGGATAAGAAGTAGACGGGGAAGGAGAGAAAATGATACATGATTCACTGATGCTGACATTTTTGTCAATCACTTTCCAGGTTCGTGCTAGACGTTTACGAAGTAAATAGTAAGGAATGGCCCCAAAGCGTGAGTACACCATGAAAGAGGTCTTTGAAGAATGTCAGCAAGGTTTGCATACGCACAACAAGCTGATGACAGCACTACTAAAGAATTACCAGCAGGTGAGCAACCCTGGGCCCTGTTTCATAAAACTTGTTATCTATAACAAGTTGCAATAACCGTTATAAGCTATTGAAATTTTCGCATCTGATTGGCTGAGAGCAAATCTGTCATTGAAATGTGGCAGTTGCTGCTGTTAACAAGGTTTATGAAACGGGGCCCAGGTCCACTTTACAAGGGCTCAATGTTTAGTCCAGTGCATTTGGGTGCATCTAAATGTTAATTCTGGATCCCCTAATTTTCAAAATGCAAGCAGAGTACTAATGCATAAAAGCTGAAATATCTCTTCTTTCAGACCCTCTTTGAAATGATGGTGGAGCTCTGGATGTTAAGATGTCTGATAGGTCTGCATTCTTTTATTTTAATACATGTAGTTTTTGAGCTGAAATTCTTAACATGTATGTACAGTACGGTAGCTCTTCTGTGTCAGTTTTTGTTTTGGTCTTTATATTTTGTGATTTCAGTGGTAAAGATCTAATTTATTTGTATTCTTATATACTAATTCATGAGGAAAAAAAGCTTCTTCAGTTAAAATGATTTCAAACAAGGTGAATGAAGTCTGCCCGTGTGAAACAATAATTTAAATTAATTTCTTTCTTGTTTTCCAGGCGGAGGATAAGGCAGCATTCAATGATGAGTTTGTTGGATATCTCAAGTATTCCATGGTCATCTTCAAGAGGGAATCAGCAGTTGAAAGAACTCTGGACTTTGTTGCCAAGTTTGCCGCATCGTTTGCTGTTGAGGATGGGGAAGGAAAGGAGAACAAACCTGATGCAGACAACAATTTTCTGACTTTCCTCTTTGATTTCCTTCTAAAGGTAAAACTTGATCTTGTGATTATGGGCTTTCTTGCGAAGGGAGAGGCATTTGTACCTCTGCATGTTTATGCCTGACTGCAAGCTTTGTAGGGAAGTTAAAACAGTACTGGGGAATATTTCATGAAGTGTCTTGTCAGTGATTTTTACCGACAAATTTGCACTCAGCCAATCGGATGCAAGGATTTCAGTAGCTTATAACAGTTGTTGGTAAAATATCACTGACAAGACACTTCATGAAATGCTCCCCTGATGACAAGGAACTGTTTTTCATGGGAAACTTGTTTATGAACTGACATGAGGTATAGCAACAATGCCTTGTTGATTTCGAGCAGAAGATGTGTAGTGAAACAGTTAGATACATTCTGAAATCAGCAATTTTGCACTGTGAGTGTATTATAGTATTAATCCATGTAATCAGAACAAATTGTCATTAACATATAAATAATTTACTTACCTTACTTTACTTTAGAGAAAACCTTGTAGTTACTCGTGATATGATTGACCTGTACTTCCCATCCAGCAATTGCTTTCCCTTAGTCCTGCATACTCTCTTAGCACATCTATGAATGTTTTTTGCTGGTCGTCCATAACAATAGTTGAAAGACCAGTAATAATAAGACAAATAATAATGTGTATTATACAACTCACTCCTGGATCCTAATCAAATGATTGGTTGAGCGCAGTCACGTGTGATTCAGTTTTCGAGCCTAATCTTTTTGTGTTGTTTTATATGGCAAGGACATTGATGCGCGTACTCTATGTGTGCGTACTACTTGGAAGCGCATTACACCTAACTATCCTGGCTTGGCTGCGCTTATTGTACGTGATGCGATAATACATCACACAAGAAAGCAAATGGCAGCTTCCATGACTGTGCGAATCTTTGGGGTAAGTGGAGAAAAAAAAAGTTTGTAGGATAGATCTATTTTTGTTTTTATTTTATCAAATAACAGGATCTAGAAGAGTTGTTGCATAAAACAAATGATGCATGTCTTCATTCGTCCATTATACGATCTATCCAGTCTCCTTAATCACCTTCATTTTCTCGTTCACATTCTCCTCTCGATCAGTCTCACAATGGACGTGACCGTGCAGTGCGCTTCCGTGCCTGCCAGTTAATCAACAAGCTGCTGTCCAACCTTGGTGAGGAAGCTCAAATAGATGATGACCTCTACGATCACATCTATCGCTGTATGCTAACCAGAGTCCAAGACAAGTTCCCTGCAGTGCGTGTTCAAGCTGTCTTGGCTCTGGCTCGTCTGCAGGATCCTACCGATGCAGACTGTCCAGTGATCAAAGGTACCTTTACCCAATAAATAGGGTAATGAGGTTTATCCTAAGAACATACCCCAAGATTTTCAATATTTATTTCAGCTGTTGAAATTGAATGATACAGCAGTCATGAATTAAATCAGTGTTACTATTTTTTCTGTAATTCTAGAGTTAATGAATTTAAGTTGATGATATTCAATCTAGGAATTCTAGAGAACTGAATTCATATCTCTTGTTTCAAAGACCTGGGGTGGTATTCTGAGCATCATTTTACCTCTAAATTTTTTTATTTTATATTTAAAATGAAATTGGTATTCTGAGACCACTTTAAAATCTCAGATTTTATCTTCATTTTATCTCAGTTCCTCATCTCCAGCGCATGTACCTATACTGCTAAAGACAAATGTGCAGCTTTTGCGCTTGTGCCCATCTTACCCATGATCTTACCTTGAAGGAAAAAATAAAATGAAACTTAAAATAGGGTAGGGGCTATTTTATCTCTTGGACTTCCAGTATGTACACTATTTCTGGATAAATTCACTATTAGTCTTCAGATAAAGATAAAGAAAAATGCAATAATCATCGACTGCATTACTCAAGCAACATTCCCGTATGATGATTGAATTGAATTTAAAGATTCTTATGCCTCCGCCCACCGTAGGTGGTTGCCAGAGGCATTAGGTTTTCGGGTCGTCCGTCCGTCCGTCCGTATGATGATTCAGGGTTGGCGATTTTTTTGATTTTTTTTATTTAAATCGGATTTTTTTGATTTTTTTGATTTTTTTAAAGTTCATTCGAAAAAAAAAGTTTAATTACCAAAAGACCTCACCCTACAATGACATCAATTTTAATGTTATCATACATTTCACTCGTAATATTTTTCTTAACCATAATGATTTGTAATTAAATCTAGTCAAAATGGGCAAATAAAAATCATTTTGAGGAATCGTGTATATGAACTTAATTCTATCATACATAATACATGTAGGGCTATGAAGGAAACTTCCATAGGGAATTCCCAGTGAGTAGAGAATATTCCCCTCTGTGAATTTCCACTCAGTATTTAAAAAAAAATCCCACAGGAAAATCTCCAGACACTCCTCAGTGAAAATTGTATCTAAATGTGCACTCAACAGCTTTGTGACAGTTATACAAATTGGTATTAAAGCTCATCTACTGCTACAGACAGAGATGCAAAACTGTCAGTGTTGGAGACCAATATAAGAGACAGCTTAGTCAAAGGGTGACTACACTTCATTATGTTACTGTGATTTTTACATTAATCTACAATTCTTATTCACATGTTCTCCAAAAAATCTGTTTGATACACAAAGTAGGAAAAAAAAAACAACTTTTGACCCTATACAACTGCAAATTTGACTTAAAGGATAAAACCAGCAAAACTGCTGATATTACAACATACGTATTACAAAAAGAAGTATTGTATTTTAATCAGACACTGTAGTTGATTGTAACTTACATGTAAGTACCTAAATCTTAAGATTTAAATGTAGTTTTAAAAGTTTATTTTGAGTTTTGCAAATTGTTTTTATAGATCCTCTTTCCATTGCTACATGCCAATACACAGCTTCCATAGCACTGAACATAAAATGAGCTAGTGACTTAAAAGGTATATGAGAAAGCTTTTTTCAACAGTCAAATTGTGACTGTACTACATTATGTTAATTGTATGATAAATGTAACAAGAAGAAATAAGCATGTGGAATCTGTTGATTACATGTAGATGATTTTTTTTTTAAATTTCACATGACAGAAGTGTAACTGTGAAGGATCAAAACTGGAAAACTGCCAACAAATCTTTTGTCATTGACTTTTACATATATTTTTTTACACTACTGCTCTCTGAATAGTCTTGGATTGTGTGATAAATGATAAGAAATAAATAAGAAACTTATTTCACTATTAATAGCTGACAAAGAATTTAAAATTTCAGAAGAAAAACTTGACATTTACAAAAAATGGAGTAACTGTTGACGACACAAATCTCTAATTTTTAAGAAATCAGCTGATTTTATTGACTTGATTTCAATTTGTTTCAAGTAGATAGAAGGATATGTTGATTTTTTGTTGATATAAAGTTAATTCAAAGTTTTTCAATTGATATAAAGCTAATTCAAAGTTTTTCAGTTGATTTGAAGAATTAAAACTGCCTTGAACAAACAATTTGTCAATGATTTGTACATGTTTCAATGGAAGTGATTTAAATCAATGATTTTTAAAAAAAAATCATGGTGATTTAAATCGCGATTTAAATCATGATTTAAATCAACGTGATTTAAATCCGCCAACCCTGTGATGATTGAATTGAATTTAAAGATTCTTATGCCTCCGCCCACCGTAGGTGGTTGCCAGAGGCATTAGGTTTTCGGGTCGTCCGTCCGTCCGTCCGTCCCGTTTTCGTTCTCGCGATAACTTAAGAACCGTTTGACAGATCAACTTCAAACTTGGCTCTTGTTTGCATATGGGAGGGACAATGATCTAATTAGATTTTTTTGGAGTCTCAAGGTCAAAGGTCAAGGTCATAGAGGTAATAATACACATAAAAATGGCTTGTTCTCGCGATAACTTAAGAACCATTTGACAGATTGGCTTCAAACTAATACTGAATTATTTCTGACCAAAATACCAGTCAAAATGTGTTAGTGTTTGAATGCAAGCGCAGGCAGCGTATTGAAATTTGTACAAATAATGCATCCGCACTCTTTTGCTCCACCTACTGGCGGAAAGCAATTTCATTGGCTGAGCAAGATGAGAATGCGATTTAACAACATTTCTTATTGGTTACTGCATCATAAATGGGCGTGTCTTAGATGAGATAAAATCAAGATAAAATGGTTCTCAGAATACCGATTTAAAAAGATTTTAAGGGTATTTTATCTCACTGATTTTAACTGAGATAAATTGTTTTATTTTATCTGAGATAAAATGGATCTCAGAATACCACCCTTGTTACCCTTTATTACAATGCATGATTCATTTGGGACAGATTTAGGAGGAGCTGGAAGTTATGCTGTTTTGAATAGGTGAAAGCTGAATTTGTTTTTGAAGTGAGAGGCACATTTACAGAGTAAAAAGTGCCGAGGCAGACTGTTTAGCAGATGTGGTGATTAGGCAAGAATGTTCTGTGGCCCAAATGCAACAGGAAATATTGTTTTTAGCTTACTGTTGTTACAGTGACATTATCATTTTACACCTTATTCAAACCTTCTCTCAGTACCAGTTCAGAGGTAGTGTTGAATGGCTACATGCTTGTCTGTTACTTCATTGATCAGATCACAGTGGGCATTGACATAACTTCTGAATCTCTCTTATTACCAGTGTTTGAATTTAGCCAATCATGGTTTTGTTGTTCCTTTTTGTCTCGCCCACCGGAGGTGAAGGCGAGACTAAGGGATCCAAATGTCGTCCGTCCGTCGTCCGTCCGTCGTCCGTCCGTCGTCCGTCCGTCGTCCGTCCGTCGTCCGTCCGTCGTCCGTCCGTCGTCCGTCCGTCCGTCCGTCCGTCACAAACGTTATGAAAGATAACTTGGCAACCGTGACTCACTTTTCAACCAAACTTGGGTTGTAGATGCACTAAGGGGACCTGCATGTTATGGTCCAGTCAGAGGTCACATGGTAAGGTCAAAGGTCATTTCAGGTCAAACGTTAAAGTTTACGTGCAAGACTCTCTTATGACACAAAACTCTGCAACCGTGACTCACTTTTCAACCAAACTTGGGTTGTAGATGCCCTAAGCGGACCTGCGTGTTATGCTCTAGTCAGAGGTCACATGGTAAGGTCAAAGGTCATTTTAGGTCAAACGTTAAAATTTACGTGCAAGACTCTCTTATGACACAAAACTCTGCAACTGTGTGACACTGTTCAATCAAACTTGGGTTGTAGATGCACTAAGGGGACCTGCATCTTATTGTCCAGTCAGAGGTCACATGGTAAGGTCAAAGGTCATTTCAGGTCAAATGTTAAAGTTGACTTGCAAGACTCTCTTATCACACATAACTTTGCAACCGTGACTCACTTTTCAACCAAACTTGGGTTGTAGATGCACTGAGGGGACCTGCATGTTATGGTCCAGTCAGAGGTCACATGGTAAGGTCAAAGGTCATTTCAGGTCAAACGTTGAAGTTTACGTGCAAGACTCTCTTATGACTCAAAACTCTGCAACCGTGTGACACTTATCTATCAAACTTGGGTTGTCAATGCACTAAGGGGACCTGCATGTTATGGTCCAGTCATAGGTCACATGGTAAGGTCAAAGGTCATTTCAGGTCAAACATTAAAGTTTACGTGCAAGACTCTCTTATGACACAAAACTCTGCAACCGTGTGACACTTATCTATCAAACTTGGGTTGTAGATGCACTAAGGGGACCTGCATGTTATGGTCCAGTCAGAGGTCACATGGTCAGGTCAAAGGTCATTACAGGTCAAACGTTGAACGGTTAAAGTTTACGTGCAAGACTCTCTTATGACACAAAACTTTGCAACCGTGTCACACTTTTGAGTCAAACTTGGGTTGCAGATCACTAAGGGGAAGTGCATGTTATCATTCTGTTGGACTTCACATGATAAGGTGAAAGGGTTCTTTGGGGACCTTCATGTTATAGTGGTATCAGAGGTCACATGGTAAGGTCAAAGGTCATTTTATATCAAACGTGAAAGTTTACTTGCAAGACTCTCTTATGATAAGTAACTTTGCAACGTCTGCTCCCTTTTTAACTAAACTTGGGTCATGGATGCACTTGGGAGACCTTCATGTTATAGTGGCATCGGATGTCACGTGGTAAGGTCAAAGGTTATTTTATTTCAAACATTACAGTTTACATGCACGACTCTCTTATGACACATAACTTGACAACTGATGGTCAAATGGCAACCAAACTTGGGTCATAGATGCACTAGGGGTAACATCATGTTGTGGTGCTGTCGGAGTTCACATGGTGAGGTCAAAGGTCATTTGAGGTCAAACATTAAAGTTTACCTGCAAGACTTTGCGATATCAAACTTGGTTAGGGATGTACTTGGGGAAACCTTCGTGTTATTTAGTCACGGGTGGGCGAGACACAATCTTGCTATTGGCTTGTTTTTTTTCATGGTTTGTAGCTTACCTGTACCTGATGGAGAAGGATGTTAACTTTGAGGTGAGGAGGACAGTCCTTTCTTGCATTGCTCCTGCCTCCCAAACCTTACCAGCCATCCTTGAACGCACCAGGGACATCAAAGATACTGTTCGCAAGATGGCCTATCAGGTATGTCCTTCAGAGGCCATTTCACTCTTTAAGTGTCCTCTCTGTATAGGCTTATACTTAAAACAAGGTTTCTGATTGGTCAGATTCGCTCTTCTTGCCATTGTGTAATTCTTTATATGGCCACGACCGTGCTATGTAACGCGTTATATTGCATGCTTATTTGTGTACAAAATCACATAGGCATAGGTATCCATGATTTACGAATTATCGATAATAGGGAGTTTGTTGCACTTTATCAATGGATGCTGCAATGTTCATTTTTGGTGAGCTCTGATCCCAAAAGCAGTTTCCCATCTTATATAATGCATAGTACATGCTCATTGTCATCAAATATACTATAAAATGTGCATCCATAGATAAAGAATTTCTCTCGTGCACTCTATCTCACCTCAGCCTATGGCCTCGGTGACATATAATGCACTTGAGAAATTCTAAAGCTATGGATGCACATATTACGATATATTTAACTCCAGAGCATGCACTACATGTATAATATCCTATTTTAAGGTAGAAATAATTATATTGTATTTCTGTAAGTGTTTCATAAGCATTTTGTCAGGTGGCCATATAAGATCTATCTCATTCATTTATTTAGGTAATTATGTAGGTAATTTGCATATTAGAATACAAGCTCTGTGTGGAAAATATTAATATTAATCATTGAAACAATGTCGACGTGCACATCTATTGAAGTAGACAGGATCTTGTGCATTCAAATCTTTGCATGCTTCAGTTTGGCCCTAGACAATGTTTTTGTAATGCAAGTATGAGGTATGAGTAATTCAGTTTGTTACTGGTAATCAACTTTCTTGCATCAAGAAATTCTGCTTCTTCTGTTATATATTCTGCATGACCATACAAGATTTGTAATGGGCCAAATCTACTTGATGATCAAGTGCTCAAGGCACAATGCAAAAGATGAAATCACTTGACAAATAGACAAAAGTGCAATAGGAGAGTTAAGGACATAAGAGGTAATGATAATCAATTATGGGCCAAATTAAACAGATACTTTTTAAGATTATTTTTGAACACTTCAGCAGAACTGCTATTTCTAATCACTTGAGGGAGAGTATTCCATATTGACCGCACAGCATGAGCAAAGGTTCCCCCCCCCCCACTTTGTATTAAGCCTAGGAATAGCAAGCAAACCAAGAACGTAGCAATCTAGAGGGAAGGTAATGGTTGATCAAGCTAATGTTGTACTGTGGAGCAGAGCTATGTATACAGTGAAATAATAGCAAAAGAATCTTAAAGATGCTATTCATAGGTTTTTAATATGCTCGAATATCATATCAAAATAAAGTTTATCGTGCAAAAATCACTATGAAACCGATTGAAACTTTTGAAAAGTAAATGGAAAACAAATATCGCTTGTCACAAATTGATGAAACAGACCCCCAATGTTGCCTTTGCATACGTCGCCCAGCTCTATGCGAGATCCGTGACGTCATCTCATGGACAATAGCCTGTGGTGTGTTGTGAATGTGGTGAATGTGAAGTGTCGTGTCTGAGTGAGTGAGATTAAAAGCGATGTTTCTGCATTGTTTGGATGAATTCCTCATTATTTGAATGTTTTCAAATTATTTTTCAATCATTCTATTTAACGTTATTCATATCATAATGTCGGAGAAATTCTACAAATTAACAGTGATTTTTTTTGCCAATTAGAAAGGTAAAAACACCCCATAATATAATGGAACAGTCTCCCTTGTACATGGTCAGTTACGGATGTTTGCAATATCACTTTAGGGGTGTTATTATTCACGAAAGATGGAGGGATAATGGAATACTTTATTTTTTTTAATTTTAAAATTGTTTTCTTGGTGAACTTGTCCAAAAAAAAAAAGAAAATATGTAGAAACAGTAATTACCTTACTGCTAATTTGTTTTTCTTTTCTGTTAATGTGCTTAAGCTCATGTTATCAAATTAACTTTTGTTAACTACTTGAGTAGAGCGACACCCTGCAACAAACAAAACACAGGAATGCTGATTTTTGGGGTCATTTCCTCCCTCAAGAATATTGTCTGACAACTATAGAATAATTAAAAAGGTTATCACTACAACGAGGGGGAGGGGGAGAGGCTCCATTTTTAAAAAGGGGTGAAACGTATATTTTCCATCATGAAGAGAAGGGCCATGGACCGGAAATGCCCCCCCCCCCCAAAAAAAAAAAAAAAAAAAAACAACCTGCCATTGAACTTAACTATAATTCTGTTAACTATTTAAAAATACTAAAAACTTTCATGAGTAGGCTATACTGTTCATAGGCCTAACAATAATAATAAAAAAAAAAAATTATTGGTCAACAGCAACATTATTTCAGGAAAAAAATTATATAAAAGGGAAAGGTAATTAGAAAAAGAAGCATTAATTCAAGTTATTGACCTTAGATTAAAAAATTCTCAAATGTTTGATATACTTTCTTAGGGGATCCACGCTCTACAAGCAATGCTTTTTAGTGGATCCCCTCATTTCCATATCAGATTCTGTTAAAACTATTTTACAAATATTTTGTAACTTGTAATTGATTTGTAATCATTGTTATCACATTTCATTTGTTTCTGTCTATATTTATAATGTATGTTTGATTTGTATTTGCTTGTAATGTTGATAATGGAAATGGAAAAATAAACTTGAACTTGAACTTGAACTTGAACTTGAACTTGAAATTGCCAAATTTGTGAATGATAAATCAAAAATATAAGTGTATATTTCTTTATCCCACCCCGTGTATTTTCCAAGGGTCCCGCTTTTATTCATTAAAATAGCCCCCACCCCCTCCCTTCTCCCTAAAAGAGGCACATTATAATCAGCATTCATTCATCATCTGTATTCAGTAGATCATAAGCCTAATATGTCCCAAAATTTTGTCCTGGAACCTCAACTGCGAGGGACCCAAACACGTATGGAGTAAAGTATAAAGTATGGATGGCACATTAAAACACAACAAAAAATACTTCAAATTCAACATGCGTAAAATGTTATTAATTACAGGTGATATTTTTCTCTTTTTTTTTTTCAATTTAAAAAATGGCTTTGGCAGCTTCAAAAATAGCTCTCTGAAATTGAAAAATGGCTTTCATGAATTTGTGACCAATTAGAAAAATGGCTCCCCCCAAAAAAAAGAAGAAAAAAATTAAGTGGACCAGACAGTGATGTTGATGCCAGTGAATTAGGGGAATTTGAAACGGACAATGACCAAGCTGCAGCTGACGAAGAATTGGATAGAGCGTATACCTGCATGAGCCAGAGCCAGTGGCAAGAGACGGTGATGATGCATGGAGCTCGAGATTGAAAATAAAGATTCAAGAAATGTTTTTTTGATTATCCATCCTTCCACTCGTGCAAAAATCAGGCTTCAAAAGCAAAGTTTTAGATATGAAATATCAAGAAAAAATGAGACATCTTTTCACACGTTATACCAATGGCGGACGCATTTTTTGGAGTCCGTTTTTAACACAGCATTTACTCTTGCCAAAACATACTACGGAAGTAGAAGAGAGTAATTTGTCTTGTAATTCAATTAGGTCTTTGGTGATAGCCTTAGCTCAGGTATAATTTCTTATCTGGGTTATTTTCACTTTTTAATTGCTTGAAATTCATCATAACCTCCACTAAAAAAATAAGTTCTGTGAAAAATATTTTTCAAATGAAATCCCTTATCGAAATCACATTTAATCAGAGCATTACAGGAAAAAAATCCCTTGATAAGACTTGAAACTACGCTATAATGCAATACATGTGTGACGTCCCTGTACGCTAGTTAGCCATTCCTATCATAATAAATACGAGGTTTTAGTAAAGAGGAATTTTGTAGATCAAGATAGTTTCTACAAGGAGCATCAGTTTTCCTCAGACAATATTATCTTGCTAACTTCTACATACAATCATGATTTGTCAAGCACGTCTCTTAATCAGTTCTGTCCCTGAGAATTTGATGCAGCTTTGTTTCGGGACGTAGTTTGACGTTTGCGTCCTGGCGGGCTTGTTTTTCTCCTGGGGTTTTCATTGTCATTTTCATGTCAACTTTCTACGTAAAATTCTGCTTTGACCAAAAAAAGAAAGGAAAATCAACTCGTCAATGAGGTAATGTAAATATTAAGCCAGTGCAGTTTTGCCTCCTCTCTTTATAACAGTATCTAAAATCCATCAAAATTTCATGCGATCCTCTCAATGCACAATGTTTTATTACGTGCAAGTGCACTGAACATCTTTCTAGTTCTGTGGCAAGCGCTAGCTCGCCGCAGATCGTCCATTTGCATACGTCATCATTTGGGACCCGTTTCGCTCCCTGCCACTTCCGGGTTCTGAGAATCAGAGGGGCGTTTTGGGAAAATGTGTTTTTAGATCATTTCTTGGAATCTAGATGATCAATAATGAACACCATTGTCTTCTACATACTTCCCTGTTTCCATTCATATATAATTAACCATATTCCATGATTTTCTTTGAATTTCACCTTTAAATGATTTAATGTCATTGTGTTTGCATTAGGTTCTTTCTGAGAAGGTTCATATTAGGGCACTAACCATCTCACAGAGGATCAAGGTATTGCAGGCTGGACTCACTGATCATTCAGGTATTCACTCATAAAAAAAAACCAACATAAACCTGTGTTTGCATTTTGCTTGTTTTACATCAACCTGTAGTTGCAATTTGTCTTTTCTGCATAAAAGTGGAAAATGTAATGACTGAATGACATGTTCTGTGCCCTAGTCAGTAGTGAATGACAGATTAATTCCCCCCCCCCCCCCTGTTCAGACAACAAATAATTGCTTGCTGTAAGTCAATCAGATTACAAGTGTTGTTTCATCCTGTAAAAAATAAAAATTTTTATCCAACACTCGTGGCTGCCTTTGAAATATAATGGATTGTTGATGAAATGATATGTAGTATGTATACATTCCTTTAGCCCTTATTCAGAGAGATTTGAAGAGTTTGTTGCTACCATTTTTTCTTGCAGTCATTAATTTTTTTTGTAGTGGAGTATATTCGATGAACTTGTATTTATACATTGCAATCTACAAATACATCACATGATAGTCACACTGAAGAAAATTCATGACAATTTTCTATCATTAGACATGGTGAAGGATGTGTGCACTGGCAAGCTGCTTCAGAGCTGGTTGAGAGCCTTTGATGGTAACGCTATTGACCTCCTCAAGCGGTTGGACGTGGAAAACTCCTGCGCCACAGCAGAACTTGCACTTAAAACCATCTTTGAGAAGGTTCCCACTCCAGGATTGGTGGAAGATTTTGATCTCCTCAATGAAGAGTAATGCGAAGATTTTTGTTTGCTTGTTTTGTTTGTTTGTTTTTGTGACTAGGAAGGAAGGTTATTTCGAATGCCCATTCCGAGTCTTTAATTCCTATTCAGAAATGACATGACCAGCTGCCTTTTAAAAAAAAAATATTAAAAAAATCAGCAAAGTTCTGTGTGTCAAGGACACTAAGAGGCAATAATTCTTGTGTAAAAAGTATTGGGCAAAGTGTTCATATAGCTTTCAAGAGATTTTATGGTGTTATTATTCTGTTTAAAAAATAAAAAATAAAATGAGGAATTTATTATCACACCTGTTCTTGAACAAAAAAGAATTTAAGAAATAAGAAACTTTTGCTACTTTCAGATATTGCAAAAATGCGGTATAGTTTTGCATTAGTTATTAATTCATTACTTCACAAATCTTGAGGAAATTTCATGCATGCCAAAAAGTTCTTATTTCACACGTTTGATAGGAACAGTGTTGTTGTACGACCTGGACATAAAGTGCATCTGCATTTGAAGCACGTCAATACATACTATAAAATATAAACCGTTCTAACAAACTTTGAATTATCGTCGCAGCTCTACTTTCATAACCATTTTGAATGCATATCTCTCTTTCTCTCCCTCTCTTCTCCCTATAGTCTTGTGATACCAACTGAAGAGCTGTCTTGTGAGAATGTTTTGTATTGGCGATGTCTTGTTGAACATGTACGATCCAAGGGGGATGAAGCTCTGATGGACAAGCTCATGCCTACAGCCTCGGCCTTCTGCGATTATGTCCATAAGTAAGAATCAAAATATCATCTCTGTCATTTTCTATGCATGTTATTGTAGGAAAATGGTTGTTATGATTTGTTCTGGTTTAATTTAAATATCTTATCTTTTGCTGTAAATAGCATGGCTGCTTGTTTCCTAAAAACAATCTTTTATTCAAATAAAAGATATTTTTTAGCAAGTACATTTATCCTTTTGCATTATGTTTATTTGTCCCATAGGATTTAGAGCATGATCGGTTTTGATATGTTACAGAATATGGAAAAAGCTGAATAAGTTTTTTAAATCATAAGAAGGTAAAAAAAAGTGTATCGTTGGCCTTGGACACTGTCTTTTGACCTAACCTTCTGAAAACCAAGATGAAATTAAGGAATTAGAATAGACCATGCATGTTACTCTTGTGCCCCTAAACGAATAATTCACTGTTATATTTTCCAAATTTTGTTTTAATGCTAAGGATTATTATGTGAAAAAGTAAAGAAAAAACACCTGCATAATGCATTTGATCTTCAGTACTGTAGTAATTGATCAAGCAAGTGCTTAGGACCTCTCTTTTCCAGGTCGTGCTGAAGGGCACCAGAGCTCACGCTACGATCATTGGTCCTATGGGAACTCCTTCGTGGATATGCAAGAAGGGGGAGATCTAGGAGGATATGTCAATTCATTAAAGATGGACACTGGTCTCCAGAGATGCGAGACATTGCTCAGATCATGATTAACAAAGGCTGCCGGGAAGAACTTATCTGTGGATCTCGGGAATTCTACCCAACTTGATTAATTGAATTCTCTTCTTTCTTGGTTACTCTAGGAATTGTGACAAACTGGAGGCCAGTGCCCACAATGTGACAGCTGTGGAGAATTCCCTCAGCCAAGAGTTTGTAGCTGAGCATTTACTCAAGATGACAGCCAGTCTGGACCAATCTGATGAAGTAGGAAGGTATGCTATCAGTGTTTTCTTACTTAGCTGTGAAATTTTGCAACTTTTGTTAGATATTACTTGTATTTTTATTTTGAAACACATCCAGATGACTTGAAGATTTCGAGACAAGTGATTAAAAAAAGAAAGAAGCTATTTCGTGGAGAAATTTTTAGTATCATTTTATGGTGTGTGGTCCTAGGCATTATTCTATGTGCTAAACAGACCAAATGTCATTATGTTTAACACATGGCTGCCAAGTTTTGTCAACCATTCCAGTTGTTGGGGAATGATTCCACTCTTTTGGCTTTAACTTTATTTTGAATACCCTTTCTTCAATTCTCCAAAATGTTTGTGTAAAAACATCCAGCAAAACACTTCAAGACATATAGTAGTCAGTTTCCATGCGTATTACATGTACATGTAGGTCATGATTTGCTGACTGCAGACTTAGTGAAAGCTTTTGAAATTACCGTAATAGCTATACAAGTCTCGAACACCGCAAACAAGCTCTCCCTCTTCATACATGCTTTGGCCTGGGTCGGGGGAGGGAATGTGAGATAGTGATTTTACCATATGGGGCAATGGGTGGAAAATACAGAGCATTACATAAGGCCTGTTGATCATAAAAATAAATTCCAGTCAGGGTGGTAGACAGCACCTGTTACTGACTTAACACCCAGTGGTGTCAAATTCTCAGTGAAAGCTCGCTCCTGTGCCCGGAGCGTTTCATGAAAGGACTTGTTGGATGTTTTATCCGACAGTTGCCATAGTATCGATGCTTCTCAGCCAATCAAAATCAAGGAAGGATGTCAGATCTGACAACTTGTCAGACAACAAATGTTGATGGAATGCCCCCCTGTTCTTGTAGGATAGAAAGAAATAAGCCTGCATCAAACTGAAAAAAAAAAAAAACTTACTTTTTAGCTGATTCTTGAATATCTCCGATGACAGGAAGAAGCTTGATACTCTGGTCCAAGATCTCCTGATAGCCCCTCACGTACCACCCTCCCTCGTTGCCATCCTCATCATCCGTCTCAAGGAATTCCATGGAGAGGATGATGAACGCATCGAGCTGATGGCTCAGATCATCTCAGACATCAGGGAGCCCATCACGGTGGTGGAGAAACCCATAGCACCAGAATTGATTCGGCAGAGAGAATTGAAGGTAAGCTGTCAAATCCGCAGGCCCTTCTAGATTTGTGAATTTGTGTTGAATTAATTTAGATTTGTTATAATTTTTATCGCACCACTGGGGTGAAGCGAGAGTAAGTAAGTACAGTGACCTCATGTTATTTAGGGTTAAAGGTCACATATTTAAGTCAAAGGTCAATTTTTAATAATTTACCTGCAAGAATTATTCCACATGAATGTGGTGAGACATGTTATGGCTATTGCCCTGTTGTTTTGTTGTTTAGTTTCTTGTTCTTTGGTTTTGTTGTGAATGTCCATGATTTCAATAAAAATCAACCCTTTTAAATTCAAATGTATAAGGCATTTCATATCCTGTTCCTTTAGATGTTTACAATGTCTCAGGGTTCTCACTAGAAAATATTCCACACACGGTTCCCCCTCTACGCAAAGTGTGAAACTTTAAAGTTAGGTTTGTGGGATAAAAAAGAAGAAGAGAAAAAGAGACAGAGAGAGATATGGAATATTAAAAGAAGAAGAAGAAAATCATTCAAGTTTCTCTCCTGGGGGTGTCTCACGAAGATTTACATTTGACTTACAGTCAGGGTTCTCACTAGAAAATATTCCACACACGGTTCCCCCTCTACGCAAAGTGTGAAACTTTAAAGTTAGGTTTGGCTGGTGAGCAGGAGTTGTCTACTTAATGGCATTATAGTAAAAATACATTGCCCAAAAGCAAAACAATCTGTGACATTTATCATTATTGTTAGGAATATATACTCCAATTTTTTTTTACCCTTGTTGCCACGCATGGTGCAGCAATGTCACACATGGTTCTTCCTTGTCTGAAATCCTTTACGCATGGTATTAGAACCATGGGTGTTATGTACTGGCGAGAACCATGCAATGTCTTTTCGTCAGATATTCTTCATTTGCAAATATATTGTCGATTTTGTTTTAATGAATACCAGACAATGATTACGAGTCACGAAGTATTGTCTATTTACCATGCCAGCTTGCTAGTGTCCGAATGGACCTGACTCAGGCTAGAGATGCCCTGGATGAGTCTGTTGCTAACCAGGACTTCTCCCAGGCAGCTGAGATGAAAAGGAGGGTTGAGGAGCTGGAATGCACTAAGAACTCTCTCTTGGAGGAGTCACTAGTCATGAATACTACCCAGGAGATACGCACTGAGAAGGTAGGTAACATTAGGTTTACCATCTATTCTGTGGATGCTACAAGCAAAAGTTAGATATACAGTCAAACAGAAAGTGAGGCCCCGCTAGCATTTCTTCATATCTCAAAAAGTATATTACTGATTTTGATCATTCAAACTGTAATGAATATGGAATTTTCTTATGCATAAAATGAATGGTATGTGTCTTCCATTTGTTGGTGTGAAATCATGCATTTTATGACAAAAGGTGTGGATAAAAGTTGCACTTTTGTGATTTGTGTCAGCGTCTACACGAATATAACAAGAGAATCATGTCAAATCAATTCTCATTCCAAGAGGGTATGAGTGCAGCTCAGTGAGGACAAAAAGAGAGAGAGTTCAGAATGAAAAGATGTATAAAGGGGAGCAAAATTCAACATATGAATAGAGCACAGGCAGGAAAGGAGTGGTGTTATACATCTTCTTTCACAATATTATTAATAACCCATAGAGGTACAGTGTCACCTTTAGGAGACGTTTTTGCAGTATCTGTTGGTCCAGAATGTTGGGCAGTACATATCATACATGAGCAGGAAGAGAAAAAATTCACTGAAAAATTTGAGCCCATTCCCAACGCTGTATGTTGTGGCATTCTTGAATTAGAGCAGTTTAATTGTAACTAATCATTAAACTCTTTAAATTGGCAATGCAGTAGATAATACATAATCACTATTTCTTTGTTCAAATTGGCAATTTTTGATTAAATTTGACAATTATAATTCATTTTGGTTCATGTTATATCCATATTTATTTTTTTGAAGCTATGTAAGCATGGGAAAAAAAAACAAACTTGGTTGCCAATTTGAGGGTTTAAGATGATTTAGACCTCAAGAAAGTTCTGTACTGCTATGGGTTAAGTAATTACTTCTTCTTTCTGACAAAAACAGAGTGATCCGGACACCTTGTTGAAGTGCCTGACCATAGCTGCAGAGCTCATGCAACACTTGGCCATGAAGGACCTCAACCCCACTCTACAGACTCTCTTCTCTGTCCTGGTAAGAGCTACAACAAAACCCACTCATATTTCGCTGTTTAATGTTGCCATGCCATAGTAGCCAGAATTGCAGACTATTCCTATGTCAAAGAAATGGTTTTTACGTTTACTTTTAATAAATTGATGGTATGAACTCCAGATACTTCTATTTTGATGGAAACTTCTGTGTGAAAACATGCAAAATTTATCTGTATTCTTCATTGCTCCTTAAGAAGTTCTCAATTCTTACAGTGGAAATTTGGCAGTTATGAGTATCCAATGTGAGACTAAGTATTGTATCACTGATTTGCAGAGCGTTGTATTCTGTCTTGACTGTCTTTCTGTATAGACAGGTTTTATGTTTTTGGATAAGGGGTTTGAATCTCGGGTGCAGCACTAATGTCCTTGACAAGACGTTAAAGGGTAAGTCCACCCTAGAAGTATCACTCTTTCAATAAAAGGACATAAATTTGAACAGCATTTTAAAAAAGAAATGAGCAAAATCGGTCAAAGAATAAGGAAATTACACTCATTTACATCTTCTAGTAAATTGCTCTCGGCTTTGCAAATTGGCAACACTAATGACATCATATGCGAGCAGGTCTCCATTCACTTTGTACATGAAATTTCACATTTTCTCAATTTTCTTGGAAGTTACACATTTTCTCACCTCATAGTCAAAGTATGTTATGTAAAATGCAATTCTTCTGAACATACATTGACCATGGGGGTTAGACAATGTTTAACTTCCAAGAAAATTGAGAAAATGTGAAATTTCATGGACAAAGTGAATGGAGACTCATATATGATGTCATCAGTGTTGCCAATTTGCAGAGCCAAGTGTAATTTACTAGAAAATGTGAATGAGTGTAATTTCCTTATTCTTTGACTGATTTTGCTCATTTCTTTTTTTAAAATGCTGTTCAAATTTATCTCCTTTTATTGAAATAGTGAAACTTCAAGGGTGGACTTTCTCTTTAACTCACATTTGCCACAATTGACAAGGCAAGGTAAATAGGTACCTGGCAGCCTGGCAGGAATTCCTTCAATTGATTTTGAATGCTGTGATGGCAGCTCTGAAAATGATATCCAAACGTCCTTTGGAAGGGCTTAGAGATGTTTGATCCTAAATATGATACGTGATATATACATGTATGAGAATGGAATGTTATTAGTATTAAAGGCATTGGCTAACTTTGTGAGTAGCTGATTTAAAAAATTCTCAAACTAAGATGAAACATGTGTATGAGTTCTTGTATTTGTACTCAAAAACCCTGAAACCAACCAAAATTTGGAATGAAAAAGTGTAAGTTAGACGCAAACGGCGATTTTATTATCCTTCGTCTCACGAGACAATCATTAAGGGGACCACTTTGCTTGAATTTGAAAATGCCGTTATGTGCCTCCCGCCGCGTGATACGCCAATACACACAGTACGGTAAGGTGAGTCATACGCTCATGTGTACTCATTATTTGTATTCTGTGCAACCAACCCTCGTATATTTTTCAAACATTGGTTCACATTTTTTATATTTAAAAATACTTCCTGTGGATATTATACTTTGAAACTTTCAGACTGGTATTTTTACACTATAACCCTTATGTTTATCCCATTTTCAAGTAACAAAACAAGATTTTTTAAAATCATAACAATGTTAACCAATGTCTTTAAGGCTTGTTCAGATGTGAGGCAACAAATCCCACAACAAATCTCTGCAACATTTTTAGTGTACAAGTCTATGGGATATGAGGCGGCAAAAAAATTGTCACCAGGGCAGGAGACTTTTTTTTGTCGCCTGGCTGCAAAAAGCTGTGGACCAATCAAATTCTTAAAAATTTAGCACAAAATATGTTGTCATGAGTTTCTCTGTGCAACTTTTAACAAAACTCTCTATTATTTTAGAGTTGACATGTTAATTGCATGTTCATTGGGATAGTTTGTCACACCATATCTGAACAAATGTTGCGGGGATTTGTTGTGGGGATTTATCGCCTCATATCAGAACAAACCTTTGTATCGTCGGCTTCCCGGAAAAAGGCCGTTAGCGACCTTTTCTTAATTTTCCCGCCATTTTTTTTCGTTGCAGAAATGGAAAAAGCATGTCATAAGCTTTCTTCTTGTACCATTCTCGAACCTCAATTTGACGTCATTATGACGTAATAAGCCAAAAAACAAAATTACACGAGTACGTGAATTCGTCCTCACTCAACGTGCTTACGCGCATAGACCGATTCGCAATAGTGTCCTTTTTCTTGGAACTATTGCGCATTTTTTGTTCCCGGAAGAAAGACACTATTCTTCGCTCAACGTGCTTACGTGCATAGACCGATTCGCATTAGCGGCCTTTTTGCGGGAACTGGATTTACGTACTCGCGCATTTTTGGTCCGGGAAGAAAGCCGTTAAGGATAAAATGCTAATGATTAGAAAACCTTTAGAGTGTTTTAAATAAAAGTACAAAATATCACTGAAGAAAAAATCTTGCTCTGTCAGAAAGTTTGAGAGTTAGGACAGAAAAATAATACACTAGCTGCTAAAAGCTCAAAATAAGGTCAAAATTTCATTCGCGTTTTTCTCGAAAACGTACATTTCGCGCACGTGCGCTTTAGTGGCCTTTTTCCGGGAAGGCGACAATATATCAAGTAGCCTTTTGTTTGTGTGCATATTTGATGACCAAAGGTTTATGGTCACTGAGCATTGTGCTTCCTTGAAAAGATATTTCTATGCTGAAATTTCATACTTGCAGTTTCAGCCTGATCTTGTTTCCTCTCTATATATATAGGTTCTTCCTGGTATCACCAATGAGGATGCGTCTGTACGTAACATGGCTGTCAAGTGTCTTGGTCTTGGTGCCCAGATCAGCAGGGTCTTTGCCATGCAACAGCTTCTGCTGCTCATGCAGGTATGTATTTGACATTTGATACTTAATATGAGAAGGCTCATATAGTTTAAATATACACTTCATACTATATACAGTCAACTCTGCCAAAGTCGAATTTCTTGGCACTGAAGAAAATGCTTCGACTTAGAGAAAATTCTACTTACGAGGGTTCAAAAACAATAGAAAATAAAGGAATGGGACCCAGTACAGACCTTCGACTTAGGTGATTATTCCACTTATGCGACTTCAACTCATGCAGAGTTGACTGTATTATATTGACAACTTTTTGAAAAAATTATATACCAGGGCTGGTATTCAATTCGAAACACGGATTGAATAAGCTACTTAGCATTTTGCTTAGCTAAAGAAAATGCCTTAATTCATATTCAGATCACTTCTAAGTGTTTTACTTTAGCAAGCTGACTTTGAGACAAAATTCTTACTAACAACCATGTTGGTACATGTATCATAAAGTCTATACCAAATAACCAAATTCTAGTTCATTGTGTATCAACAGTTCAAGCTTTCCCCACAGATGCTTCACAATCTTCACAATCCTAACTGGTAATTGCCTTTCTTGCCTTTCTGAAATGATAATTCCTTTTTGATTGTGTTTCTGTAATCTCCAGATATCCCAAGTGGATCAGGAGACTGTCCAGGTGACTGCTCTTCAAGCCATCTTCGACATCGCCCAGACCTATGGCCTGGACATCTTCAAGGTGCCAGAGACAAGCTCCGAGAAACCTGATGAGGATGGAGAGAAGGAAGAAGAAAAAGAAGATGAGGAAGAAGAAGCAAAGGACAAGGAGCAGTCAGCACAGAGTGCAGCCAACAGCGCCCTCTCGATTCTCACTAAATTGCTGGATTCTGAGGTATGCTAGCAGTCAGATTTGCCTGCCCATTACAACCGTTAACTTAAGTAGCCTTGTCTGGAAGTTTGCAAGCACTACTTTCTGCAAGTTTTTGTACCTATTTTACTGTTTGCTCGTAAGTGAATCCTCACGATTGGCACCCATTGACAAAATAATATGAAAATGAATCAGCATCTGACCAAGATAATCATGTACATTTTTGTGTACATGATTATAAGCTTTTGCTTCAGGAATCTTTTTTAACCCATTTGTGACAGAGGTCCACATTTTGTGGTTTGGCCTAATATCTTTTGATGCAAAGCCCTAAAAATCATACCAAATACATGAGCAGAAAGAGCAAAAAAAAATCTACACAAACTGTGCCCATTCTGGTTGCGTCAATATTTGCTGTTTGATGCTGAAAATTTTTTAAAGTAAAATAAGCATTAAAATCCTTAAATTGTTAAAAAGTTTAAAATCACCGTTTTCCCCTGCAAATTGACAACTTTTTGACTTATCGTAATTTCTGTCAATTTATATTAATTTCAGATACATGACGTTTTATAAGAAAAATGTAGCAATAAAATAAAAATGTTGGTGTTGCCAATTTGAAGAATAAAAGCTGATCAAATTAGGCTTTAAATAATTCCTGTCACGAATGGGTTAAAAAGTTGATTGGGTGAACTGTACACCAGCAGTGACTACACATGATGTGTTGACATTTGCAATATGCATTTGAGGGAATTACTATCTTCATAATATAATCCACATTTTTAAAAGTACAATTTGTGAAGTAGCATTCTTGTTGCAGATTAGCATATAACCTTGAATGTTTGTTTACTATGTCCTCGCTATTCTTGTAGCAGATTAGCATATAACCTTGAATCTTTGTTTACTATGTCCTCGCTATTCTTGCTGTATGACATTTTTCTTGCTGTGTGACATTGTTCTGAATAGAGCAACGAGCTGCGCACAGTGTCTGCAGAGGGCCTGGCCAAGCTTCTCCTCTCGGGCCGCATCACAAGCCCCAAGCTCCTGTCCCGTCTTCTTCTGCTGTGGTACAACCCTACCAGCGAGGAGGACCAGCATCTCAGATCATGTCTGGGAGCTTTCTTTCCCGTCTACTCGTTTGCTGGAAGGTAATGGATCAGTGTTATAGCTACAGTGGTCGGCGGTGGACGGGCCCGACCAGCACGGATGATTTCCGTCCGTCACTCCTGGTGGAAAGCACTGCTTCCGACCGGCACTAATTTCAGATAAGAAACTGCATTAAACGTAACTTTTTGTGAAGAAAAGTAGACTTACATTCATATTTCCATCTCTAATCTTGTTTTATTAGCCAGACCTCCCAACCATCCCGCTTTTGGCGGAAAATTTCTGCTTTTTCATTATTTTTCTGCCATTCCGATTTTTTACCCCATATATCCCACTTAATTGATGTTTCCATCATCATCCATGTGTATGTGTACATTGGGCAATCTTTCTTCAATATTTCCCTGTACCGGGGGAACCCAGAAAAAGAAAATATCATGTCATTCAGGTATCGCATACTCTCCATATCACTCTTTATGATTGCCCAACACTCTATAATAAAGTACCCAGCAGCATTTTAGGGAACAGCACCCCCGTACTGTGGTGCAACTGTGCATGCAAGTAAGCTGCAGCAGACTAACAAGATGCTGAATGATCCCTGATTTTCAAGTATAAGGTTACTACTGAATGCGGATGTGTGAATAAGACAATGATAGAATTACATTTTGAAGCTTATTTGCTAAAAAATTCCACCATATTTTTCGTGAAGAGTGTTTAAATATTGTCGTTTTTTCTTGCTGAGCGCGGCGCCGATGTACTGTCAGCTGCTGTAGCTACAGGCCATCCCTAATAGGCATTGCCCCCAGAACTCAAGGGTAGAGACTCGGTAGAAACTGCCTCAGTGGGCTGCTGATTGTTGTAATAATGGCAGTGCATATTGTTTATTTCTAAGAGACTAGATATAAAGCAAAAGTTATCTATGTGCCATGTCAGGATAGATTCCCTGATTACTAACCTTGTAAATATTACCAAATTGCCTCCAGACAGCTACCTTAAAGGGTACTTTTCTGTTGGGTAGTTTTCAAGGGTTATTGTTGGAGGGTAGTAGTTGATGGAGGTAATTATCCATAAGTGTATTTTAGGGTAAGTCTATATTTTGTGATAGTTGTTCTAGAATTTATGTACCTGTTCCTGTTGCCTATGGCTGGATTATGTGATAAGGAAAAATTTCCAGTGTAACTCTTCATGGGAACTCGGTAATGATATTAGTGCCCTTTTCACAAACTTTTCCCAGTCTCCATGGAATTAGTACTGTCTTCATTATAAGAAGTTGTTTTTATTTCTGTCAGGGTTCATCAAGAATGTTGGGAGGAGGCATTCTTGCCAACCTTGAAGACACTCTTCAATGCTCCCACCACCTCCCCTCTGGCTGAGGTCAACCCTGGTAATGTGGCGGAGTTTATGGTCCACCTCACAGATCACACCATGCTTAATAACAAACAGGGCTCAGATATACAGGTAAACTTATCAGCTAGGATCGTGATAGATGATTGATTGGAGATGAAAGGATACTGGATGGGGTGAAAGGAGTTATAGTCCACTTCTCAGATCACTTCATGCTCAACAACAAACAGGCTTCTGATATACATTTAAACTCAAAGTTAAACTTATGATTGTGTGGCTCAAACTATTGAAGGGCTCTGACATCATGGGGGGGGGGGGGGGGGGGGAGGGCGGCACTGGCTGTACTTCGTGAATAAAATGCAAATTCATGTTTGCATGTAGTTGAAGGTTGAAGCGGAAGGGTGTGGGATGAGGTTCTGTCTGCATCTTTTCAATTTTCTCTCAATTTTCTCTTCAATCCCTCTTTCTCTCTCTCTCTCTCTCTCTCTCTCTCTCTCTCTCTCTCTCTCTCTCTCTCTGTCATGGGGGGGGGGGATGTGCCTCCATTCTTCACCCTTATCATTCAAGGGTATTACAGATGATTGATTTCAAGATTGGTGAATGTATCTTCTTATTTTTCAGGAGACTACTGTCCATGACAATCTGGCCCTGAAGCTCTGCAACACCATCCTGGAGGACCCATCAGCTCCAGGAACCCGTGTCCTAGCCAAGACCCTGACCATGCTCACCATCAATCCGCATAACCAGACCCACCTAGCAGATATCAAAGTCCTGGCTGATCTCTTGGTAGAGGTAAGAAAGAAACAACTCATTTACTGAGTGCTAGAGAAATGTCACTGATAGTACATAGATTCCCAACCTTTTCTGTTTTGGAGGACCTAGTCCTTTTCTCAGTTTTTAAACTCTTGTTTTCAACTCTACATCTCCTTTTCTGAAATTTTTGAGTGAAGTACACATAAAATACACTGAATTCCATATTTTGCCTTGAGAGCTTTCCAAAAAAATTTGCAAGTGTAAAGTTTGTAAGGTTTGGTAATATCCTTTCAGAAGTGATCTTAATTCTCTCGTGAGTGGAAAGGCTATGAGAATATGTCAGGTGATATTGTTTTTTGTTGTGAAACAACCACATTCAAGCTTCTTTTTTACTGAAGGAAGCAATCTGTGTGGGTTTATGATGAAAGTTCTGCCGACATAATTCATGATATCAGGAGATTTTTGTAGAATTGTAGGCAACACCTGTACTGAAACACACTTGTGGTATAATCTACTGATGTATGATATACTTGGACTTGAACTGCAGTATTTATATTATATTGACTGGCCTTAAAGGGGAACATCGAATATGATTCTTTTAAGGGCAACATTTTTGATGTTCCCCCGAAAGTAGAGCCAGTCAATATTATCATTATTTCCTACAGCTGTTTATAATGTACAATTGATGCCCATCATTTGTCAAGCAGGTAATCCTAGCTAAGTAATTGTGGCGTAAATTATTACTGCACGTATCCATTGTTTAATCCTCGATCATGTACACAATACTAGCAGAATGTTGCCCTCAAATTTAGTACAGTGGTCTACGGGGAAAACCCGGAAGAGGGCAACGTGGCAAATGTTGCCCGCTTCAGTTTGGGATTCGAGGTAGTGTGCAAAATATGGCTTTTTCTTTTGCAGCTAAAATGCCTTGTATAGGTATTTATACTATTTATATACCATTTATATCAAAGTTTTCTAGTAACATACAATGTCTCAAAATTCATGTGACTTTAAACATGATACTCTGAGTCTGCCAATGACATTGACAAGGTCAGTTAAGGCTTGTTCAGATATGAGGCGACAAATCTCCGCAACATTTTTAGTGTTCAGATATGGCATGACAAACCACGCCACTTACGTTAATGAGCGCGCACGACACGTCAACTCTCGACTAAAAGAGTTTTGTCAAAAGTTGCGCAGATTAACTCATGACAACATTTTTTTCTAAAGAATTTGATTGGTCAACAGCTTTTTGCAGCCATGTGCCAAAAAAAATGTCTCCTGCCTCGGCGACATTTTTTTATGTTGCCGTATAACCCATTGACTTGTACGCTAAATATTTTGTGGGGATTTGTCTCCTCATATCTGAACAAGCCTTTATGCTATGTGCTATCTTTATTACAACTAGCCAAGCTGATGTGAATAAATCGTTTCAATTTGATATTTCCTGAAAATGATTTTGTTTTTGGTACATTCTGTGTAATCTCCATGATCATTTCCCTGTCCAGCATGTTAATGAGAAAGTTGCCCTACGTCAAGTGGAGAAGTTCTCTGACAGCATCAATACCATGCTGGGTGTGGAGGATCAAGAAGAGGATGGAAAGACAGAGGATGGAACTACAGCAAAAGAGGCAGACATGTTGGACGCAGAGAAAGAAAATGGAGAGAAAACAGATGAAACTGTAAGTAGTACTTGTCAACTATATCTTGTTTTGGTGTTTTTACCAACATAAGGCCGCTTAACAAAAGTCTTGTCCTGCGTCTTTGATCGTCTTCTCCCCGACTGTTTTTTACACCGAATTTCCAGATCTCCCGTTGTTTTGTCTGCAAAGAAACAAGAGGATTGGAGGGAAAAGACGCTGAGCAGGAAAGACGCTAAAGGCTGCGTTCCAAATTGGCTCTGACTTTTGATAATGTAGTGACGTTGACGTCATATGAATTGAATTTCAGAGAGAATAACTGCTGACAGAATTGACGACGTGAACAACAGTACCCTTGGATGGTACCAGCGAATGCGGTTCAACCTTTGATAAAGGAAAGAACAAATAAAACCATAATCAGCATGGCTGACATTCACATTCCTCAGGCATAAAAAAGAGGAAATGTTACGTTTGATGTGTCAAACTACCTATCAGAATGGCACACATAAGTCAACTGAAATACAAATAAGCATATGTATATATGGCGTTAATGCCAGCTTCCTGCAATACATATTCATGTTTGTCCAAATCTATTCATTTTTATGCCTCCGCCCACCGTAGGTGGTTGCCGGAGGCGTTATGTTTTCGGGTTGTCCGTCCGTCCGTCCCGTTTTCGTTCTCGCGATAACTTAAGAACCGTTTGACGGATCAACTTCAAACTTGGCTCGAGTATGCATATGGGAGGGACAATGATCTGATTAGATTTTTGGGGTCTCAAGGTCAAAGGTCAAAGGTCACAAAGGTCATTATGTACATAGAGTGCTTATGACGTAATACTATTAACATGGGACAAAACTGGTATCTACAGATAAGGTGCCTAATACACTGTACCTCTAGCTGAATAATCTCCAGTTTACAATGATCAATTAAAAATATCTAACAAAATGCCAACAGAACAGTTCTTATGATGATGTGATCAACTACAAATGCCATGTGTTTAAATTTAGGTTAGGGTTGTATCATATACAAATAGCGAATAGACATGAGTGCGATGGTACGAGATTTCGCATGAGGTGAAAGAGCGTCGCGATCTTTCACCGAATGCGAAATCTCGTACCATTGCACGAATTAGAATATTCGCTATTTGTATTGTACAACGCGTCAGAAGTGTGAGAAATTGATGAAAATAAAAAAAAAACAGTCACATTTTGGTTAAGAAATCAAGGTTTATAAAGCAAGGAAAGAAGTTCCGACTGCAAAATGCAGCTGGTGCCGGCATAGTCAGTGCGCGTGCGCGTATCTATAGCAGTGCGCGAACGCGACTTGCTGGCATACCCAGCTGAGCATGCAAAAATCAATATGCGTATAGGGTCTACAACACAAGCTACTTGTGACATCACAAAAGAAATAAAAGAAGTAATTTGTGGGAATCTACTGTGATGTCACGCTAACCGTGCAATGGTACATTTTGGATGGTACGAGTGCAATGGTACGAATATCGCGTGTTCAGCTCCCATAGACTTGCGTACAACAAGCTGAGTAGGCGTTGTACAATATGAACTGATAACCGTTTCTATAGAATTTCTTCTATTTACAGGAAAATTATAGTTATGTGCCTTGCAGAAGAGTGAAGGCACAGATTTTTGTCAAATTTTCTAAGAAACTTATTAGTTTAGACTGCTGAAGTAGTGAGGTAATTATTGTTGAAAATTGTGACCATTTACAAGTTACAACCATTTTGTGTAGAGGTAGTAGAAGAATGGTCAAATCGTTGAAATCTGTTCCTTTTTTGCATAAAATCTTTTGTTTCCAATTGTATCCTGCTTAGCACGTAATAATTTATTTCTGTCAGATGAGTTTTTAAATCTTCTCACTAATACTACCACATGTGCCGTATAGATTTCATCATTATCGAAGCCTTTGTTTCCTATGAACTCTAGATGGCCGAAGCAGCATGCAATGTTGCAGCAGCCGA
The DNA here is from genome assembly GCA_029962745.1 of Echinometra lucunter. Lineage (NCBI taxonomy): Eukaryota > Metazoa > Echinodermata > Echinoidea > Camarodonta > Echinometridae > Echinometra > Echinometra lucunter. The sequence continues at coordinate 4,283,651 of CM057159.1, forward strand.
GGAGCTATCTGAAGAATGTAAGAAGGAGCTCACTGCAGGAGAAACAACTGGCAGGAAGACTAGAGGTAGAGGTAAGTACTTTGGAGTGGGACCTAATGAAACACACTGTGACAACAAAGTCCCTTAATTACAAGGTCATTTGGGCCTTCCCTGTTCATAGTAATTTATCATTACTTTCTAACGTTGCTGTACTTACATTACTTTTCTTTACAAACATTTTTATTGCAAAGTATATTTTTTGCCACAATTTAATTGAGATTATGGGAAATGCAGTCACACTTTGTTGAAACATCAGGAAAAACTTTGGGCATCCCATTTGGCACTTCATATTCAAGTTGTTCGTAAAGTCATGCATAACTCTACGAACAGCTTTATGAAACACCCCCCTGAATGTAGTATTGAATCCTATAAAGCAAAAGGGAAAAAGGGGAATTTAGGAAGACCTTTTAACCCATCTCTAGCTAAGCTCTAAAACCATGTACAGTCAGTACACATGATATTTCTTTACATTTCTTTTTTTTTTAAGAGCAAAAGATATTTTTCTTATGATATGGTGCATTTGTGCCCCATAATTTTTTTAACTTAAAGGCTTGTTCAGATATGGCATGACAAATCCCCGCAACATTTTTAGTGTTCAGATATGACGCGATAAACCGTCCCACTTGTTAATGAACACGCATTAACGCGTCAGCTATCAAGTATAAGAGAGTTGTCAAAAGTTGCGAAGAAAAAATCATGACAACATATTTTGAGCTAACCTTTTAAGAATTTGTTTCGTCCACAGCTTTTTGCAGCCAGGCCACAAAAAAAAAAATGTTTCCTGCCTCGGCGACATTTTTTTTTTATATGTATCTCATATCCCATGTATAGACTTGTACACTAAAAATGTTGTGGGGATTTGTGGCACCATATCTGGACAAGCCTTAATTGTTCATGATTTTGATTTGTCTTCAATTCTGATAACTCTGCAGGTAAATCTACCAAGACTCCCGCTCAGAAGACAGCTAAGACACCCAGCACCAGAGGCAGGAGAAAGGCTGTCAAGGAAGAAAACAAAAGGTAAAGCAGCTGATTGTGTCAAAATATAGTAAAACTAATAGCCAGAACTTTTTGCGGGAATCTGCCAGGGATGCTAATTTACAGACCTTGCCTGATTTAAGGCCCTTCAACCTTTCACTTTTCAGGCTATTTAAGGCTTCATATTGTGAAGTATTCTGTGGGAGTCCAATATGCTTGGATCTCTTTCAGGCCGAGTATAGCATGCTCGTGTTCGTGTCTTGCAGAACTTATATGTAAGTGGCAACAACTTGGTCCCTGCTAGTGAATGCTGTTCCAAACTAGACATTAGGGAGCTTTAGATACGCGACGCAGCTCAGACGATGCAGTATCTTGCCAAAAATGTTTTGTGCGCATATGCGAGACAGCTCTTTTCCAATCCATCCTGCGTCGTCTGTTTTACACGACAGTTCTGGGGCCAGTTTACCGTCCTCCCCATACGCGACGCGAGACCTTTGTTGACCCTTTTTTATGACGTAACAATGGTTCATATTTGAGCACGCACGCTTTGTTTGATTAACTGCGTCCTCCCCAAATCTAAAGCCTCTTTGCAACGTGACGCGAGGAAAGAGGAGAACGTAAGTCAACTCAGCAAGATTCCGCGTCGTCTGAGCTGCGTCGCGTATCTAAAACTCCCTATTGTTTCATGAAAAGGAAAACTCAAACTTCTGTCATCAAGTGTTTCCCTCATTTTTCAAAAGAAGATACAAAGGTTTCATGAATTAGAGAAAATCAACATTTTATTCATAGATCTGTGATTGCAATCTCTGTCATTGTAAATCTGTTAGAAAGGTGACACTCCTCTACATTTAAAGAAAAAATTTTGATTAGCCATAATATTTTTTTTTTTTTAGTCAAAATCAGTGTGGACCCACTCTAAAAGAATCTCAAAATAGAATAAAGAAAAAATCATTCACAGGTCATAAACCCTGCATAAGTAGCATGGTACCATGGTATTTTGATGAAATTACCATCAAAACCATGAAAGTACCGTGCAAGTATCATCAAATTACATGTTTGATGCTCGTTTGGTCAAATTGCCATGGTACCCATGGTACTTTGTTACAAGTGAGGTCATGATTTCTCATGAAGATATCTTTCCAATATTTTTCTAAATCCCGATCCAGTGACCATGAGAACGAGAGTGACCTAACAAGGTCAAAGGTGAAGGGTCGGGTCAAGACCATGTCTAAACTGGCTGAGCTGGTGATGTCCAGTGATGATAGTGATGCTGAGTTCCACAGTAAAACAAGGTCAATCTCAACTTCCTTTTTGTTTAATTTGTTCTTTTATAAAGATTTTATATCCAATTTTTAATTGTTCCTTTATGAAGATTATATCTAAATAATTTTTTATAGAGGAACAGTTAAAAATGGCTAAAAAGTCTTTATATGTCTAGAAAAATAAACCATTTTATTTCATTTTAATACCTTCATTTAATTAATTTCACTCTTTAAAAGCATCAAAATATTTACATCATATACAGTAGTTGCAAAAAATTGCACTTAAAAAGGAGTGGGGAAATCATATAAGGCCATTGGCTTGTCACGGATAATTCCCTAAAATGACACATTGAAATACAAGAAACTGCCTCAAAGATGATTGATTTCCTGTTTTATGTGAAAGAAAAATGTTTAACCATATTCGAATTTTATGGGGGGGGGCAACTGCCCATCCCCCCCCCCCCCATCAGTACACCAGGGCCGGTATTCTGAAAATCGTGTTATCTTTTGTCTTATTTTCACTGTGTTAATTGTTGTAACAAATTTAAAACATGTACTTATGGTTGGTATAAACTGCGCAAATGACCAGCACACAAGACAAAAGTGCGCGATGTGAGCCAATGGCGTACGCTATTTCTGATTGCAAAGATAACACGATTTTCAGAATACCGGCCCAGTGCTTACAGTGAAAATTCACTCACAAATCACTCACAAATCTCTCAAATTACCACAAAATCTTGCCTCTATTCTGGCCTTCTTGCCTGTTACTGCACTGTGCTCCCCAAATTGTCATATTACATGAATATGCTTAATATTATCAAAATTTGTAACAGACACCGTTTACTCTAAAATTCGTCTTAAGGTATATAAATTTTTTTTTTTTTTTTTTTTTTTTCACTTACAGAAATGGCAAGAGAGATCAAGTCCTGAAGGTTCTCAACTTTGCTGATGACGACAGCTCTTAAACTATCTTACAATATTCCTTCAATGCTTCCACTGGGGAACAGCAAAAGCTGTCCAGAGTACTTATTGAATTAAAAATGCATTGTATATCTCGTTTATCAGTAATGTTTTGCTGCTTCAAAGATTTAGTTCCGTGCGTATTACAATGTTCTGTACATCAAGTTGCTTTCTAAATACTGTACATACTACAAAGGAGGGCTATGCTGTGATGGTAAAGTCCACCATGGGTTCACCATTGGGTGTAATGTTGTACTATATTTTACAGGTCTGGTGTGGTGTATGTATAACAGCCACAAAAAGGTAACCTTTTTTTTTTCACGAGAACTCTTTTTTGTTATTTAACAAAGTAAATCGCTTTCGTAATTTTTTAGAGGAGAGCTTTTTACCAGAGCTACTTTTTCAGTGCATATCTCTATCGTTACTGTAGTTTAGTCCATACTTAGAGAGGCCTACGAGAGCGATTTTTTCTGTACATATTCCAAAATTTTCGCTCTGTTTGTGTTACCAGAGCTATTGGATAGCTCACGAGAGCAAAATCACTCTCAGCTCCCGTGTATTTTTTTCGCTGTTGTACAGTGCCATTTAAAAAGATTTCTACATACTGGTAGTACTACGTGCAGCTAAAAATCAGTGATTGACTACTAGTACTTTTGTTTCAAAAAAGCCATTAAGACCAATATTTTAGTATTTTGCTGCTCTTTCCTCATGTAATACAAAACCCCGAAAGCCCCGTCAGTGTTCAGATGTTTCCGATGGTCTGGAGTGAAATTTTGGATCAGTTCTACACTGCACATGTATATACTAGAAAATAGTCTTAGTACTTAGTCCTGCAAAAAATGTGTATGAAAGTTTCGCTCTGTACAGTCACATCGATGATATTCGTATGGAACCTTGCTGTAACACACTCTTTGGCCATATTCTGAACTCCAGTTTAACTTAATCTCCAATCTGAATTTCTGTACAAGGTTAAACCACACTAGACTGCAGTTGAAGTTAAACTGGTGATCAGAATACAGGCCTTTAGACCAAGAAATTAACCTCTCTGTATTGAAACCTTGGTTTTAAAAAAAAGGAAAAAGAAAAAAGACCTGATAAAACCCTCCGGGCCCAAAATAAAACAACAATAGAATACAAAAAGAAGCTGCATGGGCAAATTAATTTTTCATAACAGATGTGTTACAAGTAACTTAACAACAGTGTTCTTTACAGTGAGGTTTGACTACAGTTGTACATGTGCATGTGCTAATTAATATTTTTGCCTTTTTTATACGATGCTGTATGTGGTAATAAATCATGTCAGATAAAATCTTGGTGTCTTTGTAAAAATCCATCCTTGCTGTTTAAATTTGTAGAATATTGTGGAAACAAGAAGAAAAAATGTACAGGAGAGAGAATACAAAAAAAAGGGAGTTTCTGAGTAACTCCTCAGAGTGTAAATATTTGGGATACCTGTTTTGGGGAGTAGTCGTCCACTCATCATGAGTTAGCTTGTAGAAATCATTTCACCACTCCTATTAGTAATGTCCACAAAAAAGCTGGGGGTTGTCTCACCATTTCTAGTAGGGTCCATGGTTTCACAAAGCTGTGCACAGATTTATGCATGAATTTATGAATGACCTGATAATGAAAAGCTGAATTGGATTCTCAATCTTTTTAATCACAGAAGCTATAGTTGACATATCTATGTAGATTATGAGAAAAAATGATGTGAAGTATATTTTCATAATTTAAAAAAAAAAAAGTATAGTTTTTTACAACAATTTGATTGAGGTTATAGGAAATGCAGTCACACTTTGTTAAGCAAGAAAAATACATGTGGGCATTTTTAAGTCGTTGTTGCAGTCTTGCGTAACTTTAAGCAAAGCCTAGTGAATCACTCCCTGGTCTGATTCATACATGTATTTTTGTTAAGGGCTGTTTAAGTTACTGGGATGGGATGTGGGTGGTGCCTGTTTGTGCAAGCACCAGCCACGTCCAAGGGATGTCAAATACAACCCATACTGTATGCTCCTACTGTGGCAGTGCTGCATTTGGGGGACACATGACATGTGTCTCCTCCCCCCCCCCCCCCCCGACAAAAGAGAGAGAGAGAGAGAGAGAGAGAGAGAGAGAAACAGACCCAGAGCATTAGAGAGAGGGAAAGAGAGACAGAAAGGAAGAACTTTGTGCAAGCACCATCTACATCCAAGCGATGGCAAATACAACCCCTACTGTATATGCTCGTGTCTGTGGCAGAGCTGCAGTTTGGAGGCACATGGTATGTGTCTCCCCCCCCCCCCCCCCCCGACAAATTTTAAAAAGTGGAAGAGAGAAAGAGATAGAAAGAGAGAGAGAGAGAGAAGGGGCGGAGAGGGGAAAGAAGAAAGCTTTTACCCTTTTCTGGGTTTGCAAGGTATTGAAAATTGTTAATACATGTAATGGTGAGACCTCTGGTAAAACCTTTGACCCAGCCCCATCTATGCCAATGCCCCCTGCCCCAATTTCATTGGCTATTTCATTTAATGCAGTGCTCCCTTGAACATGATAAGCACTGATGATCCCATTGCTCTGCCGACACACTTTCTCCTGCCCTTTTCATGGAAGGGGAGCCCCCATTTCTCGTTTATTGACGACATCATCCCTGCCCATCATCTTCGATTTCGTTCTCGTTTAAGGCTAGGTCTTCCAATTCATCTGGAAGTTATTGGCCAATAGGACGCGGGGGCATACCGGCTGGTAACATGAGCGAACACATGAAAGCCTGCAATTGATTCAGCTGCCCAGAACACCTTCCGAAAATAAATTGCTTAGGAGATGTTCGAGTTACATTCATACTCTGACCCAGGAGCCCAGTAGTATTCTTTAAAGGCCGTGTCAGCGATTTGAATTAAAACACCTAAATACAAAATTTATAACGATTTTCTGTTTTTTATAATCCTTCCGAATGACTCACAAAATCGTTTATCAAATTTCGTTTAATAGAATTATCTCTGGAATACAGAGAAACAGATTGACTTGAACGGCTAAACCAGGCCTGAGCTAAGTTATCCTAGTCAAAGTTATGATGTATCATATTTTGCTAGGCTATTTTAAAGCACAGTGTATACGTTTTGCAAGTTATGTGTTTAAAAGGACAGTTCATAATGTCAATCATGCATACTATATTGCTTACATATTGTAAACGATTTGACTATTCGCTTTTACCTTTGTATATTGCAGAAGGTTTTTCTTTCCAACTCTTAAGAGGAAGTGTTGGGGGAGAGGCGGGGGGGGGGGGGGGGGGGTCACCTCTATTATCTAAGTCGGGGTCGGAAAATCATTGATTAGACCCATCGAAATACAATTTAATTTCATGGTTTTCTAACACTCCCTCTAAACTCAAAAATTCTCCCGCCGCCCCTGTCTACATGTTTGATTGCTTAGCATGTCCTAAATTTTCCGAAGGGCGTAGGCGATGTTTGAGGTGGAAAGAACATCGATGATATTAGGCCGCACATCTATTTAATTTATCGAGTTAGGTTAAAGGGAAGTCCGAAGACTTAATATCTAGAAGCTCGAAAGAACATGAGACCTACAAATGAAATAGACTAATATTTGGTTGACCTTGGATCTTTGCTATTTATTGGTGAAAATCTGTTGGGGTGTATCCAGTCATTTGCCTTCAAGAGGGTTAAAACATCAATAGTTCTTTGAACATGTTTCAAGGGCGAAAAATAGACGAGGGCTCTTGTAATTTTTTGAGAACTAATAGTGTTTGGTGAATTTCAAAGGGAAATCTTACAATAAGTACATGTATAAGTACTCTCTCTAAAAAAAAAAAAAAAAAGAGTGAACGCGTTTTGTTTGGGGTGAATTTCAGAAGAGAGTGCATTTAGAGTGAATTAAGAGTGAATTAAGAGTAAAAATTGTGATATTCACTCTTTATTCACTCTTTGAGGGGGGACCTCAGGGATCACTCAAATCCTTGAGTGATCACTGAGGTCACCCCTCAATGAGAATAAAGAGTGAATATCACAATTTTTTTTTTTTTTTTTTTTTTTAGAGAGAGAGTAATATATTGTCCATATTAGAAAATTAACTTTCCATTGATTGTCCCAAGAAATAATAGAGTGTAAACAATCATACAATATAAACATATACAAAAATGTATAAATACATGTACATCCAGGAGACATGATGAGCGAGAGAGAAAAAATACATAGGATTTCATTTCATTACATAAAATAACTGAGTTATAGCAATATAATTCCGCAAGAATTAGATTTTCAGGTAATACAACTTCTAAATTTCATTATCATCATCATTATTATTACTATTATTATTCTTATTGTTGCTATTATTATTATTATTGTTATTATTATTATTATTATCATTATTATTATTCTACCTGTCATTACTATTATTGTTATAATCAATATTAGGATTATGAGTAGTATCATTATCATCATTAAAAGCAACTCACAAATATATGTTTGAGATTGCGGTTGCATTTTTGTCGTGTTCGGAAATGCATCGGCATGATCGGGAGGGGCAGACTGCACCCTTTCCCTCCTTGGAATAAGCTAGTGATTCTTGTCTCTGTCAAGTGGTAAAAAAAGGGATGTCTGCAGAACACAAACAAGTAATGAAGGAACATCTAATTGGAATAGACAAGGGACCTTTCTGACTAAAGAAACGATGTCTTGCCACCAGTCTTATGTAGGGTTTGCTGGTCGTCATGTTAAAGGGGGTACCCAATGCTGAAACAATGTTAGCTCATTTAAAAGAGCATGATTTTATTAGCAGAAAATCATCTGCCTAAAGTTTTTTTAAAAGTCGTGTTGCCAAGGAAACCCACAAATGTGGTAAGATTTCAGGATATTTTTGACCCCTCAGCTGTGGCCCGGTTTCAAATGGGTACCCACTTTGACGTCAAAATGACGTCAAAGTGGGTACCTTGTCGCGCACTTCTAGCAAAATGCGCGCAAGGTATAATACATATTGTACAGTCTAGCGCGTGGCACAACTGCATTGCGCGAAGCTGGGTACCCAATTTTACGTCATACCTTATACTTAAATTTGTTGGTCAACTCTTGACTTTTTTATGAGAAAATTAGCTAAAATGTATTGATTTCGATTGAAAATCATCACATTTTTAATGTCATTCTTCTTAGAATTCTATTCTCGATCATATATCAAAACTTTTGTTACCATTGTGTAATCACTTTAAGAATAAAATGAAAATTTAGTTACAAGTGAGTATCCAATGGACGAATAACTTAGGATAAAAATATAAGGAAGAGAATTAAGAGAAGAAGGAGGAAAAGAGGGAAAAGGAACAAAGCAGATAAAAGGCAAATTCATCGAGGTATTGCAATTCTGTGAAAATGAAACTAATAGAGAAGTTGTCAGGGTTTAATGATGAATGAAAATAGAACAAAAGAGAGAGAGAGGGGGGGGGGAATAAACTATGAAGATACCTTAATCGCGCTGCTGCTGCTGATGATGATCAGGGGCAGAGGAGGCGGCCGCCCTATTATTTTGCAAGTGTAAAAGAAGAAGAAGAAGCAGAAGAAGAAGAAGAAGAAGAAGAAGAAGAAGAAGAAGAAGAAGAAGAAGAAGAAGAAGAAGAAGAAGAAGAAGAAGAAGAAGAAGAAGAAGAAGAAGAAGAAGAAGAAGAAGAAGAAGAAGGGGGCAAGAGGGCAGGGTCATCATGACACTATATAACATCCTCATTTGTTCATTTAAAAAGTAAATAGTGCGGGCCAAGGTTAGAAACACGATGTGTGACGATGCCATTATAAACGCGTCATCTTGCCCTCTATCAAAATACCCTGGAGCCTTACCTGAATCGACGACGACGAAGACGACGATACGATGATGATGATGATGATTAGCATGGTCATGAGATGTTTACGGCATGTTCAAGGTGAGGACCGGAAAAAAAGATAAGAAATAAAAGTAGGAAAAGTACGTGTGTAATCATGGTAAAAGAAGGACGAATAGGAGACAGAAGAAAAAAAGTGTCAGAAGATCAAAAATATCCCGTGAAATTCAATAAGAAAATTAAAATAGAACAAAAAGTGACTTACACTAAACATTTGTAGTTTCTGCCTTCTCCAGATTTTATGGATACCACATGGTCATAATCTTGGTAATGACTATCTATCATTCCCCATGCGAAAAGAATGGTGTGGGACTCTCAGTAATATTTGGTCAATTAGAACCTATCTGTCTTTTCCCAAACAGTGCATCTATCAGTGACAACACTGAATAATTTGCGGAGAAAATTTTATGACTTCCATCATCAATGAGACTTGAGAGCCAGCCAGCTAATGTTGCGAGGCTATTGTCATGGGGAAAACCCCGCACTTTTTCAGAGTTGATTCAGTTGACAGTACCAAAAAAAGGTGCTCAAGGAGCTCCACTATCGTGTGTTATTGGGTTTTTACAGACGTGTATCAATCAGATATGATTATTTTAGTTTGAGACCGACCTTTAACGTCACCATCCAAAAGTCGAATCCGGGTCCGATGAGAGTCAGTTTGTAGGTGAAGACAGAGCGCTTACTGCGGACGTATACCGCTAGACCAACTCCTGCCCCCGGAGCACACTATCGGTATCGGCACTCACAGCATTCAAGGAATTCCTCCATGCCGGTACCCATTCATACCTGGGTGGAGAGTGGCAAATGAAGATTCGTAACGTTGCCAGAGGACATTTAATGCCGGGGCAGGACTCGAACTCGATCGGACCACTGGATTCAGAGTCCGGTGACGAATCCATTAGACAACGACACCTCTCCTATCCCCCTCCTCCTCTTTGCCCGTATACGCTAATGCTGTCTCATGTTGCCTGAAGTCCCGAGATCAGGGGCGGCGCCACATATTTTGATAGAGGGGAGGAGGGGGGGGGGGGGGGGGGGAGATGACCCAAAGGTGAGTTTATTTAGTTTTAAATGAAAAAATATGGGTATTATATAGTTTCATGACCAAACCCTCTCTTTTCCCTTACTGTTCCTTCTTCTTTTTCCGCTTTTTTCTTCTTTTTTCTCCTCTTTTTTTTCTTTTTTGGTCACCTGAAAAATCATAGGGGGTGGTCGCCCCCTGCCCCTCCCCCTGTAGTGCCGCCCCTGCCCGAGATTGACACGTATACTGATTGTTGATCTCAAATGTCCAGTTTGACATGGTGTCGTAGATTGATATCGGAGGGGAGATAATTTTAGAAACCGTGAACCCATGTTCACCTCGACCCCCTTTCCGTTTGTCTCGTATTGAGAATTTAATGTGTCGTGCGTGTTAGCGGATAAATATTATAGCGTACTTTACTTTTCAAGGGGTCGCAATCTAAGAAAACAAATCTAAAAAGATAAATCAAAAGCAATGGTTGGCTTCCATTTTACGACAGAATGAAGGGTTAGACATTCAGAAAAAAAAAACATTATATGAATATCTCTTCCTCTCTCACTCTCTCGCCGCTCGCTCTCTCTTTTTTTCTCTCTCAAATCAGTTGCGTAATAAAATATTAATAAATGTGTACAGAAGCAGTTTCTGAAGCGTTTTTCTAATATACTTTTTAATTGATTAGTTCATTCTCGACACTGATCTTGATGATTCGATGATCTAAAGTACGTAAATGTAGAACTAGATCAATGTATTGTCAATATACATATATGGATTTCTGTTTAATATAGTTGTACATTTTAAAACATTTCTTCACCTGTTCAAGGAAAGGATAATTGACCCAGATTTCATATTTCACAGAAATCATTTCGTATTCTAAGTGCGAATGAAACGTCATGATAAGTCAATGTTTGTGTCTCTCAGAATTTTCCGCAACCTAGTTTGGTTGTACGTGCTTTAATTTCTAATCTTAGATAGAGAATTGCCCGTCGCAGTTCGAATGGAGTTTCCACTAACCTGAATGAAACTCTTTAGTGGGTCCGAAGTCGTTTCATACTATCAAATTAGAGATTGAAGATCGGTCTTCTTAATTTCATAAAATGGCATTTCATGGTAGCGTCTAAATTAAAGTATACAACTGGTTAATGTAAACAAAATCAGGACGCAGTTCAAAAACGTAAACCAAAAGTTTACAGTTGGAAATATTCTCGCCTTTTGAGCATTTTCATAATATTTTCAGGAAATGTTCATACCTTTGGATAACCCAGTGTCTTTTCTCTTCTCTCAAATCCCAGCCAAAAATTTCAAAATATTTTACGCTTGAATGAGCAAAATTAACTTTTGTGAAAAGGTACGACATTTGAGCTTGACAAGAATTGGTATTTTGTTCTGATTGGTTTCAGCGAAGCTGAGAGTAGTGTAAACTCTGGAGGCTTACAAATGTTCATATTCTGATGGCTTTAAAACAATTTATAAATGAATATCCCTGCTGTGTATGTATGTTCTGACATATCTCATCATCATGTCATGCTTGAGTGAGGATTTGAATATTTGTTACATTAATTTTGAGCACTCTAGAATACTACTTTAAACCAATACTTTGCAATGGCTTTAAAGGAGGGGATTCTGGGGGAGGCATGAAAGCTTAGTGGTTTGAAACCAGGTGATGTACTGGTGCCTTTAACAAGGCATTAATCTTCAAGTATTAAGCCCCTCGGAAAGGACTTGAAGCTCTTGGTCCATGCACTGGTTACTTACTTCTGAACATCAACTTGCTAATAGCAGTCAGTTTAATTAAATCATCATCATCGTCGTCATCATTATCGTCATCATTCTTATTATCATCATCATTATCACCATCATCGTCATCAACAACATCATCAACCACATCATCATCATCATCATCATCATTATCCTCCTCCTCCTCCTCATCATCATCCTAATATGACTTATTTCAAAGGGTGGACTTCCATTCCTCTGCATTTATAAGAGAATGTGGAAGGTTTGACGAGGACTTTAAAAGAACGGCGTACGTCTGTCAGCACGCTTTGTCACACTCAATTTAGCAACCCAGATTCCTTCACGTAAAAATCATTCCAATCAAAATTATTATCAACATTCAACATCCGTCTATCCGTCTATCACTACTGATTGAACCTTTTAGTTTTTTGTATTCTGATATTCTGTCCTGTCTTCATTCAAGGGGAAAATTTGCGTCAAGCAATACGTTGTGAACGTTTGGACTTGACAGGACCCATTTTCGCGGTTCATTGCTCTCGGTTAATTGGCGGATAGTGACATCTTTCATCGCTGCCGGACACGCGAAGTCTAAAGTGCGTTCATAGCTCACTTGCAAAGCTAGAATCTGCTTTTCGATACACAAATTTGGAACACAGTTTTAAAAAGTTGTTTCACATTGACAACACTTTCCTCATATGTTTTGAAATGCACTTCTCCTGCGGGCTGTGTAACTGTGTTTCAAAACCTGGTTTCTGCCAAACGAGAAGGTCTGGTCACAACCTTACACACTAAAAAAAAAAAAAAGGTTCAATTTTGCACCCTTTAAATGCAACACCAGGAGCTCTTTTATGAGTGCAACTTTGCACCCAAAGAAGCATTATGCACCGTTAAGGGTGCAGTGAGCTACATTTTGCACCTTTAAGGGTGCAGAGTTATACCCTTTAGGGAAGGTGCAAATTTGCACCCTTTTGGATGCATTTTTGTGTGTGCATAATTGCACATTTAAGGGTGCAGACGGGCATTTCCGGCTGCAAACGAGTACCTTTGCACTTTTTTCATATGGGGTGCAAGATTGCACCCCAAAAGGTGCTGCTATTGTAGCATTTGGGGTACAACATTGCACCTTTTTTTTTCTTAAGAGGGATAGTTATTTTTAACCAAACGAGTACAAAAACGCTGATTCTGGTCTGTTGATGAAGCTATAATGGGCACTCTTAAGTGATGTCATCCACGTTTAATGAATCTAGGTGAAAAAAGGTCATGGGGTATAGCTAGTCCCAGATATGCGTTCAAGATCGCTGAAGATGAAAATAAACTCGCCACGAGCGCGCCATGTGAGATGCATTTGAGATAAGAGTGTAAGGGTGTGCGGGTAGTGGCGTATCTGGGAAGAGCACGGGGGAGGGGTGTCTAGGGGAAAGGAGGGCGACGTGAAATTTTTTAGGAACTCTAAATGGAAGAAAACAAGACCATAAAGACTCATGGGAGAGTGTGTGTCAAGGGGTCATATTTTCGACGTCACCGTTCCCAGTCATTCTCTCTCTTTCTGCGGGAGGGGCTACCACTCCTTGAAGGGGCACGTATCCCCCTCCCCCCCCCCCCGGGGGGCATATCTTTGCTTGCAGACCGGTATAATGAATGTTTGGATTTAAAACAATAAATTTTGAATTTGAATTTGAATTAGAATTTGAATTTGAATTTTGAGTGGAAACAGGCTAGGGAGTGCAGGGTATAAATTATGACCTCTCTCCCCCATTCTCTCTCTCTCTCTCTCTCCCTCTCTATATATATCGCGATCTCACTCTTTCTATCTCTATGCCCTCTCTTACTGTCTCTTTTTTTCCGGGGTGTATTTTTGCCATTCAGTGAAACATCTCTCTATAGCCGCAGCTTGCGGACCGGTGGAGTGGAAGTAGGCTAGAGTAAAGGGTATAAATTATGACATCACTTTCTCCATCGTGCTAAAAGAAAAGATGGAAAAAGCAAACAGACGTCTTCATGCTTTCCCGGAGAGATTCTAATAATAACTACATTATTCTAAGTCGAGGGAGATCGTGTCTACCTACGTTTAAAGGACTCATCATCATAATATTTAAAGGTAGATCTGCAGCCTGCTTTTTCGGTGTCTTACTCAGCCGAGTCATTATTCCTGAAGATGGAAGTGAATGAAAAGTATCAATAAAATGAAAACTGGAAGGGAATTTAAGTTAATCTAATTGCTTGCCGATCATGCTGATGAACAATAAATATTTTTCTTCCAAAAATAATCACTTATTTACGATTTCCAATCTTTCAAACTTATCCTCATATAACTAATGAAAGTGGATACTAATCATATCTGGAAAAGGGACTGTCATGTAACCCTGCATAATTCCACAGAGGAATATTGATTTCCAATAGATCTTTCGTAGACATTGTCAATCACATTTTAAAGATTGGTGAATGATAACATCGTGCTTTTGGAATCAGCAATATTGTCACTCAAATTTCCAGCATTATCAAATTCATCATCAACAGTGAATATAATGCGGACTCGGAGGTGAGGAGGGGGGATCCTGCAATGCCTTCCTTTTTAAGCTAAACTTCTGCTGCAGATGGGCATGTAAACATTTTTTGTTAATCCCATCTCATTTTTATTTCGTGGGCGGGGGGGGGGGGGGGGGGGGGGACGACTCGCACACACACACACACACACACACACACACCCTCATGCATAAATTCGGCACTGTGAAGCTGCCCCCCCCCCTCCCCCCGCCCCCGCATATCAAAATCCTAAACTCGTCATCGGTAAACGTTATTAGCAGCCTGTTGCTAAAACTGTGCCTTGTTGATTAAACCAAGCATGAGCATGATGAGCAACTGCGAGTCCGGGCTTAGCTAAATACTTTCATGCTTGTTGGCCCATTCCACTCTCCTTCGAAGTTCTGGTGGGGAAGTTCAGGGTTTATATAGGCCTACTTCGATCAGTCCGATGAATACGAAGCAGTATTTCACTACAGTTCTATGGAATTCACGCCGCAGTAATGCCTCAGTCACATAGAGTCACTTACGTTGAGTTACGTCCGACGCCTCCGTCCATTTTACATTCATTTGTATACAGCATAATTTTTCGCAATTAGACGCAACGCCGGACGCCGAGCACTATGTGACTGGGCCATAAGCAGTGAACAACAGGCCCATACAAACAGAGACGAATGCGCATAAAGCTGCCTCACAGACGTTCTGTTTACACATATATGCATGATATGTTTTCATTAATTTGTTTGTTTATTTGTGGATTGTTACACAACTATTCGAAAATTGATTTTTCAAACAAATTTGAAAATCGACTTTCAGCCGGACCTATTTATTAGATGAGCCAATTGCTACATTCAAAACGCAATAGCGGTTGACTGGTCATGGGTAACTGTGCCATGAATTTCCCTTTTAAGGCATTAACTGTGAATTGGGGAAAATATATACTGCTTGATATCTCACTCTTATCCCAAGGCAGGGTTGGTGCAGTTTACAAAAAGCCTCCAGCATGTCTGTTGAGCGCTCGGGAAGGATATATCAAGGGTCTTCGGTATACTATACGTGTTCTTCATTCAGGCAGAGTGGCTGGTTTACGGCGCCATGCCTTCCTTACCTATCCAGTCAGGCTCTCCTCATAGCAGTGGCGTAGTGTGAGTCCAGCCATCATGGGGCACATGCATCGTGGGGGGGGGGGGATATCGGTCTCATTAGGTAGAGTTTCAAGTTTCAAGTTTCAAATTTTATTAATTTAAATCCATACATATCGGACTATTCTCAATTTTTCACAGAATTCAACAAATTTTTTACAAAATATGACAAAAAAAAAGAACAAAGTATAGCATAGATAACAGAGTAAACCGGGATTTTCACAAAATATAACAGGATATAAAAATATAAAAACATATGCCAAAATATACCAGAATATAACAAAATAAATCAGATTATAACAAAATTTTCAGTGTATAACAAAAACTTGAAATTAAAAGAAAAAAAAAATAACCAGACGTCTATCTCCGAGAGGCGCTAAATCCAAACCCGTCTATTTCAAGCGGCACCCATAGATAGATAGATAGCAATTCTTTAAACAAGGTCTTTTATGCGGGAAGGGGGGGGGGTGGAGTGGTTTTAATAATTGTCTTCACGTTTCCTCTTTCACATCCCTTAATATCTATCAATTTTTGCTATATTTAATTCTTTCGACATTTGATTTTGGGGCACGTCACCCCGTATCTCCGTATCCCCGTACCCCGAGTGGCTACGCCACTTCTTCCTTACATCCTTATGATTGTGTATACAGGTTGTACAATATCTGGTGTATAATTTACATATTGATTCGCTTAATGATATATTTACGTATTAATCATACATCCCAGCGTATTTCCAACATATCTTTTTATTCATTTCTATTTTTCAAGTTGTTTGGATTAGGCCAATACAAAAACAGCGCGAGAGCGTGTGTGCGAGTTTGCACACACGAGGGAAAAAAAAGGTGTGTGTTTGTGTGTGTATGAGAGAGAGAGATAGAGGGGGGGGGGGGGGAAGGGGGGAAAGGAGATTATGGTCTGCAACTTGTTTAATTTTTTTTTGTGCATGACTGCAGATAAACTGACAATGGACTATTAACTTTGCTAAACATTTCTTGTACCAAATGAAAGAAATAAAATAATCATATATATGGGAAATAGGAAGCAAATAAAACATTAAAAAAATAAAAAAATAAGAGATAAATAAATAAATGAAAATAGAAATGGAACCATTTAGCACGTTTCTGACATCCAACGTATTTTAAACATGTTGAAAGGTCACTGGCAGCTGGTGATCTTCACCGTCTCTTTTATCATCCTTTATCACATCGTATTTTTGCTGACGACCTTTAAGAACACTCCAAACCTGTGCCCACTCGAAGACATTCAAGTTGGACTTTTATACTTGAAGCACTGAAAGTCAAAAATGGCAACCTGTTACAACAAGGGAGAATCCAGCTAAGTCATTTGCTTGGTTGAGTGGAAACATATCGCCCTGGGATACATATCTCGTTCTGGGACAGTGTTACAATCTCTCCTTGTCTACTTCTGAAGATGCCTTCCTTAGCCTTTTGGGGGTATCGTTCTCACATGGATATTTTTTTAGTGAGGAGAAATTTCATTTCATTGCATTTCATTTATTTCGACAATAACAGTAATAATAATAATAATAATATACAGTTCTTGTATAGCGCATATCACATTATGATATAACGTCTCTATGCGCTTCCAAAGGACTTGGATATTATTACCCTGGCTTTAGCCCGGCAGCCGCCAGCGCGCAAGCATTTCAAGGAATGAATTCCTGCCAGGTACCCATTCACCTCACCTGGGTTGAGTGCAGCACAATGTGGATGAATTTCTTGCTGAAGGAAATTAACGCCGTGGCCGGGATTCGAACCCACGACCCTCTGATTGAAAGACGAGAGTCAGAACCACCAGACCACGACGCTTCCACAAACAGTACATAAAACTTTACGAAGACTTTCACATTACAAAATCATTACGGGCAAATCAACAATTAGAATGATACAAAATTTAGACATAAATAATCAATTAAATGGTTAAGTACGTAAAGAAGTAAATAAATAAATAAATAAATAAACAAACAAACAAACAAACAAACAAACAAATAAATAAATAAATAAATAAATAAATAAATAAATAAATAAATGAATGAATACATGAATAAATAAATAGAAAAATGATGTTTGTTGTATTGTGGAGGAAAAATTTGAAAGTAAAGCTTGTAATTCAGGTACCCAATTACGCCTATCTGCAAAAATGCCTAGATTACAAACCCAATTTTCAGGTAATTCACAGTATATTTTAATGTATGCAGATTGCAGAATTAAACAGATATTTCCTCAGTAATCTCTACTTAGAAAATTCGATAGCTCCTTCACTAAAGAAAGTAAATGACAACGATTTTTTAGAGGAAACCTATACTGATATATATTTTGTGTTTGGAAACTGCATCTCATTTAGTCTCAATATAGATCACAGATTCGTTTTCTTTGGCGTAAGATTAATTAGGACCTGTCCATTTTGAATAATCTGAAGATTTGAATTTCACAAAAGGAATCATCTGTGCTTGAAGGAGGTAGGGAAATTTGTGCATTCAAAGAGGAAGACCCCTAATTTCATGAATTTCCTAGTTCCATTAAAAAAAGAATGATAATAATAAATAAACAGATGAATGAAATAAACGCTTGACTTAGACCTTGATCAACACTGTTTGCGGTATTGTTAATATCCGGGCCCCTCACTTGAACAACACTTCAAGGATCCCGAGATATCACGCAATGTGGGCGGCTGGTGAATGAACGAGGAAACAGGACGACCGTAGTTATATTACCCTCAATTGATCATAGCGACACTGAACCTAATGTCAGTATTCATGCTTGAAATCCAGTCGACGAGGATACGGGGGCGGAGGGGACCTGGGGGGCTCGCTATTTGTAAGTCAGTAGTTTGCCCCAAAGACGGCGATCCATCTTCGGAATTGCAAAAAAAAAAAAGGGGGGAGGGGTGTTAAACCATCTCCCTGGTTAAACGCAGTAATCGGGTTTAAGATTTCATACGACATACACTTCATTTTTGATGGAAATCTCCTGATGGAGGTAGGAGGAGAAGGTGAAAGCCCATAACTACCTGGAAAAGAACAGTGACCATAGATCTCCAGGAAATGAGGCTTATATACTTGGCAAGAGGCAGAGGCTTTCGCAGAAGATCGCAGAAGTTGGAAAAGCTCTGTTGCTGCCCGATGCTCCGCAAGGAACAGGAGGAACTAAGTCAAAGCAAGACACTTCATTTCAAAATTTAATCGCCAGCTGCCCCTGCCCGCTTTCCAAAGGACGCCCTCCCCCTTGGCCTTCCCGGTAAGCTATTTCAAATGGGATGCGAAGACGGGATGTAGGCTCAGTATAGTTCATTTTAGATTCTCAGCCATTGCCACCAGAATGAACGCCCCCGGAGTGTTCTTTTGGGTACGAAAAGAGATTAAATTACATTATCTCTGAACATGCTCAAAGGGAATGCGGTTGACCAGAACAACCCCTCCTTTTTGCTTGAGAGCAGGATAATTAGATGGTTACAAGTGGCAGCCATGGTCACGGTGGACCAAAAGATGAAAACGGAGAGTCAGATAAGAGATCGAAAGATGCTTCAAGCCAGTGAAAATGAAGTAAAGGCTCTTTCACTGGTAATACTATACAATAACAAACCACTCTAAAAACTTGAATTTGAATCTTATTGCAAAAATGGATTCATGGACAATTGATATCAAAAGCCACAGAAGCTTAGCCAAAAATCCAATAAATAGGTGTATGCCTTGACTCCTACGCTGTGAAGACGTGTCTTATATTAAACCAGGCAGGATTGCACGTTCCTCCAGAAACTCTCTTATTTAAGAAATCTTTGGAAAACTGAAAGTTTCAATTAACACGTTCTGTTTATGGTTTTTATTCCGCGGCGCACAAACATGAGCGATGTCACCGACTCCTTCCTTTGTTGGATACGCCCATGGGTGTCAGTCGGGGGGGGGGGGGGGGGGGGAAGCGGGACACATCCCCCCAAAATTTAAGGGTGGGGAACACAATGATTATCCCCCAAATAAAAATTGGAGTGTTTGTGTCCTTTGTTTGTTTGTTTGTTAAGGGTTTTTTTTTGTTGCTTTTCAGCGTATTTTGGGGTGAGAGGAAACACGTGTTGGAAAATTTCTAATGTGTCCACTTCACCTTTCATGATTTCGGCCCATGTGACTACTTGGACACTCAGACTTCAGTGTCCCTTCCCCCCCCCAAAAAAAAAAAAAAAAAAACCGATTTGACGCCTCTGGATACGTCGCTTGGCCAGGAACGCTCGGGGGAAAAGTTAACAATTACATTTTAACATAACGACGAACTTGTTATTTAAAATCTTGAATGTAGACAAAGCGCCAGTAAACTTACTGAAAGTTCAAAGAGAAAGGAAATCAAACGGTACTGTTTTTATCTTTTGTTATTCTTGTACATATCTTCACAACTGACATACGAGTCGTAGCAAGTATGTAAATTGTATGAGTTCACACTGATTTATGTTTTGAAAAAAAAAAAAAAAACCCGAAATGAAATAGAAATGTCAACAGTAAATTTGCGTTTAATGTGTTGTCTTCTCATTTTCTCTTATATATATATTTCATTAAAAAATTGAACATAAGTTATGTTTACTATATTTAATTAAGGATCCACACTCTACAAGCATTGCTTTTTAGTGGATCCCTCCATTTCCATAAGAGCTTATACTGTATATATTGTTTTGTAGATTTACTTTCTTTCATATGTAAAATATGAATAGTTACTTTGATTTTTTCAAAATTTGTTATTTGTTTTTTGGAAATGAAAAAAAAAAGTCTTGAAACTCTTGAACGATTTTTGATCTTAAATAATATTTCGTGCCCTTCATTTGGGTTTTTACTTCTCTTTAAGTGACAAAACTTTGCATCAACAGGTATTACCTTTTTATTTTTTATTAATTCAGAGACGGAAACGTCTGTAGTCGAGCTTTGATCATCTGAATAATTCGAGTTTGCCCTAAATTCGGATTCAAAACAGTAATAGGAGAAGGGAATAC
Organism: Echinometra lucunter; assembly: GCA_029962745.1. Classification (NCBI taxonomy): domain Eukaryota; kingdom Metazoa; phylum Echinodermata; class Echinoidea; order Camarodonta; family Echinometridae; genus Echinometra; species Echinometra lucunter. The sequence goes on from CM057159.1 coordinate 4,304,144, forward strand.
AACGGGTGGGCAGATGCTTCAAGTAAATGATATGGAATTCATCCGTCTTTTGTTTATAATACAATCAAAAACACTTTAAGGTTGATTTGTTTATACCTACATTTAAACAAAATTATGGAAAATAATCTGGCATTACTCCGTGATCACACGAAGTGAATTAAAAAGAATTAGTGTTACAGGAAGGTCTTCAGTACTTGATCATATTGTGAAGATTTTTATTATAATAATTATTCAAATGTCCTCTCCACCAAAAGAAATAACTAATGATTTATTTAAGCTGTTAAGCATATTCTTAAAATATCGAAGTACTTGCCAAATTGGACCATTTTGGTATATTTCATACTAAAAGCTTAGTAAAAAATACCGTTATCATCATTATCTAAGCAAGAATAAAATTCATACTTTTATCTTTAAAATTACCCAGTATTGGGTAAGTTGCATCAAAATCGGGCATGATTTACAGTACAAGCAGTCCACGTGACCGACATTTTTCTATATTCCCTTATGTGTTCCTTTGTTGAGTCTGTATCTCTCGTGAGTTGGTTGAGATGACCCCTCAAACATATTTGTTCCATTTTTACCAAATACAGTTTTCTAGTTATAACCACACATAATTTGCAAGCGACATCTATCTCGATGAAATATATTTTTCATTATTGTGTTTTAGTACGAGAAATAGGTAGTGGGGAGGAGGTTGAGAAAATCTTCGTGATACAAATGGATCTTAATCATTTTTTTCCTTTAATAAAAAGAAACATGCATTTTTTGGAAACATACCCTCATTCGATTGACATATAAACGTTAATACAACATTAATCCATACACCCTTTAAAAAAAACAAAGAAAAGGAGAAAGAAAGGAATAAAAAAGAGAAAAGGAATAAAGAAAGAATAAAGAAAGAAAGAAAGAAAAAAAATCGTTCGAGAAACTTTCAGTGTTTTTATTTTGTCAGAAAGTGCAAGTGCCCTTCACACGTCATTGGAGACCGCTGTCACCTGATCTGGTTCGATATATTTCCGTACTTGACAATTATTGACGAAATTATATTGCTTCCTCAAAACGGACGAGTACCTTATAGAGCATAATCATTACCATACAAATAGATAGTCTGACAAGACAAACGCTTTGAATCAAAATCAGCTGAGAGCACATTGTAAAATGTTTGTTATTTTTGTTTGTTTTTGGTGGTAATGTCAATTTCTTCTAGTTTATAAATTGTAAAAAAAAAGTACCTGCGGTAAATAAACAGAAAAAATAAATAACAAAATGAATGTTACGCAATGTCAGATTAATATATACATTCTTAGAAAAATGTGCCGTTTAGAACCCTTTTTAGAACCCAAGAGAAAAGGGGTTCTATAAGGGTTCTTTATATTTTCAAGAACCCCAAAAGGTTCCATGTACAACGAATAATGGTTCTAAAGACCCCTTTAGAACCCTTCATAGAACCTTTAATGGTTCTTTGAAGAACCTTTCAAGGTTCCAAATGTGGGACAAAAAAGGTTCTAATCAGCAACATTTTTTCTAAGAGTGTACAATTGCATGAGAGTGCTTTGCAAATATTCTTGAATGTCAATTATCCAGTTAAATAAAATCGTGCTGTAGAAAGTCTGCGTTCATCAAACTTATCATAAAGTCACAAAATCTTACCAAACAAACATTATGGTGGCACACAGCTATATACATGATATATGGCCATATCTGTCCAATAAGTAAGAAACCATTTACTAATTTCTAAAGTTAAAGATAATTTTGTCCATGTTGATTTGGTAATATTCTAATTCTAAAAAATGAGAATGAAATGAAAATATAATTTTCACCTAAACAATGGAGTGTACATCCTTAATTTTATAGCTGAGAGACTAATACGAATATCCCTTATAAGATGTTTGTTATTACGGGACGGTATTCATTTCCCTATCATATTTCTGGAGAGAGTTAATTATATCTCAGCTAGTCCTCTTCTTCTTTTTTTTTTTTGGACGAAGCTCCTTAAAATAACCCAGGTTCGTGCTGTGTACTTCTCACAGTGACCGTGAATGGCGTGGTATGTTGAGTGTTTATTATCTTTTAGTTCACCGCATGAAATATCCTTCGAGTCGCGTCTGGACTTTCCACATGACTGCAGATATGATGAAAGAAAATATTGATAATGGTCGTCAGGTGTTCAGTGGTAATCGTTATGAAATACACTTGAACCAGTTTATTGCCATCGATGTGAGGTACCTTTTATGCCAGGAACTATCTACAGCCGAATTTAATCAACTTTTTTTTCCTCAAATTGGCAACATCTGTTTTATTCTCTTGTTGTTTTTTCTCACAAAAAGTCATGTATCTGTAATGAAAGAAATTGACAGAAAATTCAAGGAGAAGTTAAAAAGTTGCCAATTTTCTTTGAGAAACAATGATTCCGAACTTTTCAAAATTGTAGTTCTTATTTCCCTTTTAAAAATTTCATTTTCAAAACGTCATAGATTTCATTTGTAATTCCCAACACAAGACAACCCCAGTCATGTTTGGGAGCTGGGCACCTCTTAACAATGTGTCTAAAATGCATTTTCCTACGACCCGACATTAGCTTGTATTGTTTGATATTTACTGATCTTTATATCTATAAACTTTATGGGCTTTTTTTTTCAATACATTATCATTTTTATAATCAATACGGTGTTAATTAGTCATGTATTTATACCATCAATTAACAGGAGGGCCTCTTACAGGAGCCTGTTTCCTGGGGAGCATTTCATGAAGAGTTTGTCGGTGATTTTCACCGACTAATTTGCTTTCAGCCAATCAGGTGCGAGGATTTTCAGTAGCTTATAACATTTGTCGGTGATTTTCACCGACAAAACTCTTCATGAAACGCTCCCCAGGTGATCCACATGGATTAACTGAAGTTTTCTTTTTCCCTTTCCTTCTGTGATTGTTCTTCATTTTCTTGTTTTATCAGTTATTGTTTCAGACCTAGAAGTGAAGTGAAATTAAATCAGTTGTTAAGACCAAGTCCACCTACCTGATAAAGATAATCAAAGGTATTATTGAAAATAGTTTTGCTGTGACGTAATATCCAAAGTGTTTGAGAAATTAAAATAATTAGTAAAAGTAGTCACCTAGTAATACTCCAATTTTATTTTCCGTTAGCATTATTCCAAGAGGGTTATAATTCACAGAGGTATAAAAAGTTAACTACATATTAAAGACAACTAAAACATTAATTGTTGTCTTTCTTTTGTTTTCTTGGTTTCTATTCCTATTTTTAAGTAAAGCGAATGCCTCACGGGAAACCTGATCTGATTGACTACTTTTCATCTCATTCTTTTATCGCTTTTTCAGATTAAAACAAGTTTACATTACAGCCACGAAGTTTGACACGTAACCGACCCAATGCTTCTTAACTATGAAAGAAAACCGTAACCGCTCATGAAAGAAATATGTAAGGGTTTACCAGGACAGATATGGGAAATTCCCGTTCTATGGTCACCTCTTCTCAAATATCCATCCTGAACTAATCTAGTCCACTGCCTGGACTGTTCCCTATGATTCGTGAGCTCACACATCAGCAATATGGTTGGCCGTTCCCGCCAAAACCGCATGCCAAAACCATACGCGTGCAAGTCAGAACGTTCGCATGGTTCTTTCATAATAACGTACGCGTGGATCTGTCATAACGTACGTATGGTCTTGACAGAACGTACGTGTGGACATTTTCTATTATTCTCCTATGACATTCTAAACGTACGCATGGTTTGGCATAACGTACGCGTGGTTCTGTCATTCATACACGTGGTTCTGTCATTACATACGCGTGGTTCCCGGAAAAATAATTAACTCATAGACCAAACCACGCGTACGTAATGACAGAAGCACGCGTACGTTATGCCAAAACAACACGTACGTAATGACAGAAACACGCGTACGTTATGCCATAACCATGCGTGCGTAATGACAAGACCACGCGTACGTAATTCAGTACATTTCAGTACAACAGGTCGTACAACCAATGAGAAAGCTTGTTGTATAATTGAACGTATGAAGCTGAATTCGATCCCGCCATTCTTTCAATTGCAACCTGCTGAGCATTGCTTGCCCGTTTGCAACGGAGATTCAACGAAGCTGTTAGCAGGATGCCTTCGACATCGACTGAGGTCGGTAGCGGTGGTTGCCAGGCTCCATGTGGTTTATAATGGCATGCATATATATATATGTATGCATGCATATGTATGCATGCACATATGCAAGCGCACACTCGATCGGACCTATGGCTATACCCCGCATATATATATAACGAGAAATTTGATTGGCCATTCCAACATCTGTGTTAAAAGTTACGAACCGTTGCGTACGTTATGACACAACCACGCGAACGTTATGACAGAACCACGCGTACGTTATGACAGAACCACGCGTACGTTATGACAGAACCACGCGTACGTTATGACTATACTACGCGTACGTAATGACTATACGACGCGTACGTTATGACTATATTAAGCATGCGTAATGACAGAACCACGCGTACGCAATGACAGAACAACGCGTACGTAATGACAGAACCACGTGTACGTTATGCCAAAACCATACGTACGTTAAGAATGTCATAGAAGTATAATAGAAAATGTCCATACGTACGTTATGACAGATCCACGCGTACGTTATGAAAGAACCATGTGTACGTTCTGACTTGCACGCGTATGGTTTTGGCATGCGTTTTGGCGGGAACGGCCAACCACACAGCAACACCATATGTACACAAATTAAGTGCACGTACGGACACGTACACACAGGGAAGGTGAATTAGTGGGGAAAAAAAATTCGTGGGGATACCACATCAGCGCGCGCGCACGCATGCTCGGGAATTAGTAACAGTTTAAAACGACCAGCAGCTGGTCTAAAGCCAATCTTGCACCGGTGTTAGCCATGTTAATCATTGCTTTTAGATGTTGTTACAGCAAAGGTCGTACATCAACTTTGAAATATATACTACCCGTATACCAAAGCACTCCTCCTTTTTTTAAATAGCCCTGCGGGAGCTTTATTGTTCCGGGAAATGAGCCATAATCCCGGTCAAGCATTAGTGGCGGTCCTGTGGCCCAGTGGTTTAGAGCGGTTGGCTGGAGACGCGATGATCGGAGGTTCGATCCCCGTCGCGGCACTTATGCCCTTGAGCAAGGCATTTTCATCTACATTGCTCTTTTATCTTACTTTAAATAAATGAAGTGCTATAGGCATATTGATACCTACATGTGTATGTGTATTTATTAAACAAAGTAGAGCTGCCATAGTCAAGTTTTTAAGGCGCTTAATTGGAGACGCGAAAGTCGGGGGTTCGATGCACGGCATTTATGCCCTTGAGCAGGGCATTTTGCTGTTTATTATCGTATATCAAATAAATTGATCGGCTATATGCATACTGATACCAACGTGTGCATGTGTTGCTTAAAAATGAACAAATCACTTTAATTTTATCCCAAGTTAAATCGTTGAAGGCACTGATTTTTTTTTTCTTTAAAAATCGTTATTATTGTCAGAAATGGTATTTTAACTGAATTGCTTGCGTGCAGTGTCTCCCAGACTACAACTCCAGTTGATAAGCGTACCAGGGAATCCAAAAACTCGTATCACGACTTTGTGATAGGTTTGCAATTTGTCTTGTCAGTCATAAATATCTTAACGTGTCGAAAGGAAAGATTAATTCACAAAATTCGGAACAAATCATGAATTAGGCAGCACCTTCCTTTCAGCAGAAGGTCGCTATTCGTGCTCTATATACTAATGGAAGAATACAATAGTGTGTTATCCGTCATGTAATTCTACCATGGTTATAAAGTTACCGGATGTGTTGAGACTGGTAAACGTGACATCTAACCACGCAAGCTCGTTTCTCACATTTGGAAAAAGTTGTCTACCTTCGTGACTTGATTTGATGTCGAGTTGGTGATATAATTCGATTGAAGCTCTGAAAAAAAAAACCCTGCCAAGAACCAGTGGTATACATTACCTATCCTTTCCACGCAAATTATTATGGCAAGAAGAGCTAGATTGGGGTGATAGAGAGTCTACATTTTGAAGAAGTGGCTGAGCTTGGAAGGGGGAACTCGGTTTCGAATTTGGAATTTGTGGTATGAATTGACTGGAGCTCTAGAAGGAGAAGAAAACGATGAAGAAGAAGAAGAAGAAGAAAGAAGGAGGTAGGAGGAGGGATGGAGGAGGAGGTAGTAGTTGAAGAATAAGAAGAAAGAAGAAGAAGAAAGAAGAAGAAGAAGACGAATAAGAAATAGAAGACGAGAAGAACTACAGAAATATTAGCTTGTATGTGAAAAATTAATGACACGAGAGCGGGGTGGGGGTTAAGATGGCAGTGTACAGAGATTCTACATTTTGAAGAATAAAACAGTGGTCTAGCTTGGGGATTTGGGTAAAATTTTGAAAGGGAAGACGGTTTCGATTTCGAATTGGTGGTAAGATTCACTTGGCGTTTTGCGTAACATATTCTTGCCTGAAGTGGGTTTCAAAATGCAAACTATTTGGACGAGAGAAGAGAGAGAGAGAGAGAGAGAGAGGGTGGGGGCCGGAGGAAGACAGAGCAAAGAGAGAGGGGAGTGGGATAAAAAGGCAGGGGTACTAAAAACAAGTATACATAGGAAGATAGAGTGATTTTTTATATAAACTGTAGATAGTGGGGAATGAGTAAGAATAAAAAAAAAAGAGGAAGAGATGATGGAGAGCCTTGGTTTTATCCTCTTTTTATTGAACGCCAATCGTAAGAAACTAATCCTCAAACCTTTGAAAACGCACTTCCGTGGACTGGGGCTCTTTTGTGTATTAATCATATTAGTCATCTGAAGGCATTGGTGATGTTTAATCAAATCCTACCTGAATATTCTAAAGTCTTTTCGATTTCAATGAAAAAGAAAAACCTTAACACTGGTCGCAGAGTGTCCTTCGAACCATTAATGAGACTAACCGCATGAGCAAAATTACCTGTGGATATCTACTAGTGTTTGAAGTTTCTAAAGCTAAAAAAGTAAGTAAATGATTAAATAAGAAAAGTAATAAAAAAAGATTTAAAAAAAAATTGTTTCTGTTATCATACTGCCCGATTGTGCGACACAGTAAATGTTTGTTTTTTCCCCCCTCATAACTGATTTCTCATCAAGAAACTTTCCAATGTCATTATCCATGGGTGTTCGTGCCATGACGACAAGCTTCTTTATTATCGCATAATACGATATGCAGCTATGGTGGTCCCATCCTCACGCTTTTACCGTGTTTTACTTGTAAGAAACCAACTGCGTCATAATGAAGGATTTGTGAATAGTCATGAACAATTTAAATAAACCCACTGGTTACACGTCGTTTAGGCACAAAGCCCTGTTATAGTGCAACTGAAAAAACGAACAGAACCTTTACGAACGCTTCCTTCGCCGTCACTTCTCTCTTTTTTTTTTGGTAGACATTACAACACGGAGAAAAAAGTTCAATTTTGGCACCCCTCAAAAAGACCACACTATAGGAGCTCCTTTAATGGGTGCAGCTTTGGCACGCAAAGATGATTTAATACCCTTTAGGGCTGGTGCAATTTGCACTCTTTGGATGCAAAAAAATCTGCACCTTTAAGATGCATAATTGTTATCTGTAAGGATGCAGATGGGCATTTCCGGGTGCAAACATGTACAAAAGGGTGGCATCTTTGCACCTTTTTCATGTAGGGTGCAAGATTGCACCCAAAAAGGTGTTGCTATTGTTGCATTGGGAGTGTACAATTGCACATTTTTACTTAGAGTGTAAACAACTATCTCATTCGATTTCTAGAACTTCATGAAATCAATTCTTTTCAACATTTCTTTTATTACTGGTCATTCGAAATTGTTGCCAAAATAAATGAACATACACGTACTGCTCATGATCTGTACGCTTCATTCCGCACTTAAACTATAGTATGGGGTGTCTCAGAAAAAAAATGCATCGAGATTTTGATCTTCTTATCTTGTGAATAACACTCCCAAATGAAATCCCAATATCTTACAATGTCTTAGGCATAATGTTACACGAGTATCTCCAAAATTCTGTGCAAATTTCAAAGTTATGATTGTTTTTGCAAGACGTTACATTTTACAAACGTTGCAGAGAGAGAGAGAGAGAGAGAGAAAGCATTCAATAGCATCAGCCTACAATAAGCTGCCACCTGAACTCTTTAGAGATATTCATGGCCAACTCTCAGATTAACTTTAATTCTCGTTACAAAAAATGCGTTAAGCATCACTATTAGCATCATTAGTGTCATTTAGAAAAAAACAACAACAACATAACAGCGGTTTACTGTCTTTAGTATCACTTTCAAATAAAACAAAACAAAAAAAAAATGGGAAGAAACCTGAAGGACATTTTTAAGCTATGTTCAATGTGCTCTCTTTATAATATTTGCAAAATGCTGCGTCTTATACAATATAATCGTAACTTTGCAGATTTTGCTTAGATCCTTGTGAAATCCGCACAAACGTTTCGGTATACCGCCATATTATCTACAAAATTTCATTAAGGATGGTTTCATACTTTAAATGAAACTACCGATTAAAATCTCGTTTCTTTTTATCTGAGACTGATGTTCCAATATTAACCTGTCACTCATCGCTTTGCACTGTTCTTCTAATAGTGTTCATGACAGCAAAGCATTTTAAAACTATATCTACCATCCATTTGATATTATTGTGATACATAACAATGTCTAGCCAGGATGGGGCGCCAGTTCGTTGATATGATCTGCGA